>SJXQ01011217.1:26466-44303 GCA_006408695.1 Aepyceros melampus | reverse complement strand
TATATACTATATCCATAGTTTTTATTTAATCAGCAGATATTACTTTCAGAGAGAATAACAAAACAAATTATTTAAAGGAAGTTAGATTGGGGTCAGTTGTAAAGGACTTAATGTTATTTTATGGGGTTTGCTTTACCCTGTAGGTTGTAGTTGCCTTGAAAGATGGTAAAGCAATGATAACCCCGGTAGCAATACAAGATGAAATCCTGGAACAGGAATATCAGTTAGGAGTCTTGCACAATAATGAGGACTAGAGATGATGAGAGAGCAGAGTAGAGGTAAAGAATAAAGTTGAGGGATATTCAGAAGGAAGAATCTATTGGGTATGGTGACTTATCAGATGAGGCCCAAAGGAATGCACCCGAGATTTCCACCACAGGAGTGTGTGGTGGGGCTCTTCTGTTAACTGAGCAAACAGTGGGGAAAGCAAAGGAAATTCATTGTTTAAAAATAAGTGAAGGAAAAGCAGGGAATTAAGAACCAAGGGTTAGAGGGAGCAGGAAATTGATCCTTCTTGGCCAGGATTTGAAAGAATGATTTAAAGCAATTTGTTTATGAGTGAAGTGAAGTTGCTCAGTCGTGTCCGACTCTTTGTGACCTCATGGACTGTAGCCTACCAGGATTGTCTGTCCATGGGATTTTTCAGGCAAGAGTACTGGAGTGGATTGCCATTGTTTATGAGTAGGAATAACCAAATAATGACCAAGAGGTGTGACATGGTGATTATGCATGTCTCACAATAATAAGGCCCCTTGTTAATGCCCCTAATAATGCCCCTAAATAAAGGCATTTAGACTCAGAGCAGAGGGCTTCTACTTGAGGACCTCTGTGACAGCCCTGGAGATGGACTGCCTGGCTCCAGTCTCTCCCTATGAGCACCCAAACTTCCCTACTGCCAGTCCATTCTGAACACTGGGGCCAGAATGATCTTCCAAAAACACCTACCTGAGCCAGGACACTCCCATGCTTACATAGGAGTAATCAAAACAGCACGGTGGGAACGGTTAGGGTTAGTATGTGTAGGAGTCAGCCTGTCTTTGAATCCTCCTCTGGGATTAGCTCCTCACAGTTCACATGATTAGTCATGCAGTGCCCTGATTTTCATATCTATAAAATGAAGACTAATTCTAATACTTATCACATAGGTTTGTTGTGAGAATTACCTGATGTAATCCAATAAGACTCCTTTAAATACTTAAAGATTACAAGGTACATCATAAGCACTCAATAACTATTAACTACTATTATTCATTGTATTTTCATCCTCCACAGCTAGAAGGTGAAGAGGCTCAGTACAAAGGAGTTTAGCTTTTGTCTGTTTCTTTCATCTCTTCTCTACCACTTCCCCCTACACCAGACGTCTGCAGAACACTAAGCCCGATTAGGCCTATGTACCTCCACATGCTGGTCATTTGCTTGAAGTGCCCTCTACTCTCTTCTCCATTTAATTAGTTCTTTTCCAACATTAAAACTCAGCTTGAGACTTCTCTGGTGGTCCAGTGGTTAAGAATCTGCCTTGCAATGCAGGGGATGCAAGTTCAATCCCTGGTCAAGGAATTAAGATCCCACATGCCACAGAGCAACTAAGCTCTTGCCCTGCGACTGCTGTGTCCACACACTAATGCCTGCCCTTGTGCTTCTGTGACACCCTCCATCAGAGCAGCCATCACCCCATCTATTATTCTGGGTTTGTTTAGATGGTTTCCCTACTTGGCTCCAAGCCTCTTGAGGACAAGAATGTTATCCTAGTCAAAGTTCCATCTCAAATGCCTGGCATAATGCCAACATATTCCTCAAATTCAGTTAGACTTCTGTTGAGTGAATGAATAAATGAGTGAGTCATAGAGAGAATGAATGGGGAGGCTCACTCTGCCTGGAGCCAAACACCATCAGCTAAAACAACTTAAGGATTCCCTGGTGGTCTAGTGGCTAAGACTCTACGCTTCCAGTGTGAGATCAAATCCAGGTTCGACCCCTAGTCAGAGAACTAAGATCCCATGTGCTGCAACTAAGAGTTTGCATGCCAAAACTAGGAAACCTGCATATCCCAACGAAGATTGAAGATGCTGTGTGCTGTGGCTAAGACCTGGCACAGCCAAAAAATAATAAGTAAATATTAAAAAAAAAAAAAAAAACAATTTGGGGACCTTCTTTTAATACCTCTGTGATGGTCCTAATGGTCTCCTCATAGATCACAGGCCTTCCAGTTGGATACACAAGAAATACACTGGCCTGTTTGAACGCAGCACAGTGACCTATGGGACTCTCCAGTAGGCAGCATAGAATAAGCTGGATGTACACTTTTGGTGTACACATCGTCCCTGGTGGCTCAGAGGTTAAAGCGTCTGCCTCCAATGCAGGAGACCCGGGTTCGATCCCTGGGTCGGGAAGATCCCCTGTAGAAGGAAATGGCAAACCACTCCAGTATTCTTGCCTGGAGAACCCCATGGACAGAGAAGCCTCGTACAGTCCACTGGGTCGCAAAGAGTCGGACACGACTGAGCGACTTCACCTTCACACTTCTGGTATTGCTGCCCAGGATTTGTGAATGCAGCTTCTGTGTGTGTGTAAATGTGTGCACATACACACAAACACAAGTACTCTTATACTCTCTTGCACTTACACCTATGTATATACCTTTGTGGGAGATATTCTTCTCTGTTACAGTTTAAGACCTATACACCTCTTAATGTTTTGTTCCACTCATCACAAACTAATGGACATTGGGAGTTGGCTCACAAATACGTTTTATTTGGCTTCCAGTGGGATTTTTGCTTGTTTGCTTTATTTTGTTTGATTTTTAACAGTTTCGAATGTGAGGCACTCAAATTTATACTACCTGAGCGGATCCCAGAGGCATGTGAATTTGTAGCAATATACTTTTTTCTCTGAAACATGATCTAACAAAAGATATGAGTTATTTACTTCAGTAGGGTGAGGGTTATTGGAGGTTATTTGCAAGGACCCTTGCAAATAAAGGAGCTGGACCAAAACAGGCAATAAAATATGCTATAATGACTTGTTTTGCCTGCCTCAAGAATTTTTCTTTACAAGCTGTTTACAAGTTAAAAAGAGGTTAATACTATTCGGATTCACACAAGAATGCAGCCTGTGGAATCTGCAAAGACTGTTAGATAAATTCTTAATCTGGACGTCTGAGCCACTGGTGCTTTGCCATAAGTTGCCAAGTGCAAAGCAGAATTTCTTTTTTTACTTATAGCAATTATAGTACCAAAGACTTGGAGTGACTTTATAAGTTACATTGTATTCAGGTAACTTTCACTGACTGCATTCTAAATTGTGTGTTAGATAGAAAAAGAGAGAGAGGGAGAGAACAAAAAAAGAAAGGAAGAGAAAGAGGAGAGTCCATATGGGTTAGAGTTAAGATTTTAACAATTTACCTTACACCCAAACATCCCTGGAATTGTGGGCCTCACATGAACATCATTTGAGGATTACTTCTAAATAAAGGCTAAAGACTAGAGGACACCTCTAGAAAAAATGGCTTAATTACAGAGCAACTCTACCTTACTTACTATCCCTAACATCCCATTTAGACTGATGGTAGAAATTTCTTAGGAAATCTCCCAAGACATAATGTTGAACTTTCCAAGAAATTTACAATATCCTATCTTTCTAAGTTTTTCAAAGACACTCTCTGAGACGGCATGTATGTATGAATGAAACTCGTAATGTGACCTCTAGTGACCCTCCCTAGCCCATAATCCCGTATTTGGCTATACAAGGGTTTTGACTTGAGTCTTAAGAATTCCCGTGGAAGTTCCAGAGTTGGCACAGTTCTAGCAGCCAAGGTTAGAAGACAGAAAGATAGGAGCCTTTTGGGAATAAGGTGGGTAGAGGAAACAGCACCAGCTGGGAGGCACAGAATTCTAAGGTTCCCACCCCCATGGTCATGCCCTACAAACTTCCTCCCCTTGAGTGAGGGCAGCACCTGTGAATATGATAGTTCTGCTTGACTAGACAAAACTAAGGAAATTCTGTAGATGTAATTAAGGTCCCAGGGGCTTCCCTGGTGGTGCTGTGGTTAAGAATCTGCCTTTCATTGCAGGGGATGTGGATTTGATTCCTGGTCAAAGAACTAAAATCCCACATGTCTCAGGGCAACCATGCCTGCACGCTGCAATAGAGAACCCATGTGCCACAAACTGCAGAGCCCAGGCACTGCAACTCCTGAGCCCACATGCTCTAGAGCACACGTTCCACATCAGAAGCCTATGCACTGCAACTGGAGAAAAAGCCCAAGTGCCACAACAAAGACTCGGTGCAGCCAAAAAATATTAAAGGCCCCAAATCAGTTGACTTCGAGTTAATCAAAAAGATGACTGTAGGTGGGCTTGACCTAAATCAGATAAAAAACGGGCTGAGCACTTCCCAAAGAGAAGCACTCTCCTCCAGGCCTTGAAGGAGCAACCACCACATTGTGGGCTGCCTGTAGAGAGGCGTGGCTTCTCGAAGCTGAGGGCCTCCATCCTACAACCACAGGAAGGTCAGTTCTGTCAGCATCAATGAGCTTGGAAGAGGGACCCGAGCTCAAGGTGAGAAGGTAGTCCAGGTAACACCTTGACTGTACCCTAGAGAGACTGTTGAGTGAAATGTCCAGATAAGCTGTACCTGGACTCCTGAATCCACAGAAACTCTAAGACAATAAATGTATACTATCTTAAACTGCTAACGTTGTGATAATTTGTTACACAGTATTAGCATAACTAACATAGGCAAAGCTACTAAGAGAAACAGCCCAAGCAATGGGGGAGGGGACAATATGTAAAACACAAACAGCACAGGGAAGGGGAATACACTGGCACCCCAAAGTCCATCCCTGGGCACAGAACCTCTGCAGACAGTAGGTCAGAGCACTAACCACACAGGTGGGATTCTTTACATCTTTCCCTAAACCAAGCTCTGAGGGGCGCCGCCATCAGCATCTCTTCTAGAGAAAGTTTTTACAGACTTCTCCTTGGCAGGTCCTGACCCTGGATATGTGAGTACAGGAATGAAGACGTCAGGTATGTTCACAGTCTGGTTGAGGTGTCAAATACACACAGATGTGTGTAGCTGAGTGTTAGTGCTGCCTCAGAAGACTGAATGACGTGCTCTGGGAGCACTAGGGGCCAACCCGTCTAGTGGGGGCCTCAGAAATGTTCAGGAGAATCCACAGCAATTTTGAGTCATAAAGGGTGGGCAGAAAAAATTATAATATATATTATACATATTATATATATATATAATTATTATATATATTAGAGTGGCTTCCCCACCAGGGCTTCCCTGGGGGCTCAGACAGTAAAGAATCTGCCAGCACTGCAGGAAACCCAGGTTCAATCCCTGGGTCAAGGAAATCCCCTGGAGAAGGGAATGGCTACCCTATATACATATATGTACAAAATTTGCTATTGCATGTGGGTGAGTTATGGGGGAAGAAGAGGGATATCAGCTCAGGCCACTTTGTGATGGGCCTTCCCCAACTAAAATGCTGACATTTGAGTGGATTTTTTTGTTGCTATTGATAACTGATGACAAACAACAAAAACAGTCTACACCAAGGAGTGAGAGCATGAATGTGTGTTGTGGGAAGATGCGCGTAGCAGCAGACGGCAGCAGGAGGTAAGACCAGAGGCAAGAGAAGCGGTGAGAAAGCCAGCGCACGATGCAGGTGTGTTTCTGCTTGCTCCTTTGTCCCTGCTATGAGCACAGGGCCCACCCAAGAGTAGGGGCAAAGAGTGCTTATTGAATCATAAACCGACAGATCATCAAAAGAGGGTTTCCAAGGCAACGGGCATGGAAGCAGCAATTCCTAAAAAGTTGAAAGAGTTTTCACTCACCATGGAGCTGGGAGAGGGAATATTTAGGCATCCAGAGTGGGAGGGATGAGGCAGAGGACGAGGGTTATAAAAACAGAAAGTCCAGACTCAGGACCTCTGTTGAGCTCTAGGTGGAGTAGAAAGGGGCCACCTCAAAGTCTGAGGGATTTAGTGTTTCAGGGATCCAATCCAGCACCACAGTTCAGGCTTGAGGTCCTCCCTGACCCTTGACATGAAGGTTCAGGCACATTCTAGCTCAGGCTACATTAGCAGCCACTCTTCCCTCCTGGTCAGCTTTTTAGGGAGCTGTTCATTTTCCACTGGCTCATCCTTACCCTTTCGCCTAGTCCCTCGACTCATGTTTACCTCAGCTGTTCCCTCTCAGAGTATTCCCAGATGGTGCTAGTGGTAAAGAACCTGTGTGCCAACGGAGGAGATTTAAGAGACGCAGGTTTGATGCCTGAGCGGGGAAGATCCCCTGGAAGAGGAAATGGCAACCCACTCCAGTATTCTTGCCTGGAGAATCCCATGGACAGAGGAGCCTGGAGGACTATAGTCCATAGAGTCACAGAGGTGGACATGACTGATGTGACTTAGCATGCGTGCACGCTTCCTCTCAGAAGGCGGAGGTTCATCTCAAGACAAGGCTGAAAAGGACACTCACTTGACCAGCTTGACCAAGTGCTTCTTCTTATAATAGGTAAGGCACTCTCCTCTCTGTCCTCTGACTCACAGATAAGATGTTCTTTTTTCTATCAAAACCTAATAACTCCTCTGCCCATGCGAACAATCCTTCTGCCCATTCATTCATTTGTTCACTTAGTTACTCACTGACAAATATTTGTTGAACATAGACACTATCCTAGGCACTGGGACTCAGCACTCAATGTGAAACACAGGATCCAGGCTCTTATATGAGATGGGGAGGCATAAAATGAACAGCAAGCAAATAAGTGAACTAGAAGACCTCAGAGTAAAAAGTGCTCCTGGAAAAAAAAAAACCCAAAAAAGAGTGAAACAGTAAGTGCTCCAAAATGTCTCCTGGATTTCCTATCTCAACATACTTCAGACCAACCACCCAATGGCCTAAGCTCCAAATCTAGGAAGCATCTTGGACTTACCCTTCTCACTTATTTTTCACATTCAATTATCAGTCACAAAGCCATGCATAAGCTGAATTTCAATGACTCTCAAATTCATCTGTCCTCCACCCCACTGACACTTCAGGCAGAGACTATCACTTGTTGCCCATTTACTGTAGCATTGTCCTGATTAGTGTCCTCTCTTTAGTCTTGCCCTGTTCCTGCCTCTCATGGCTCTGCTTAAAATTGCTCAATAGTGGAGGGAGGCTTAAGAGAGAGGGTGTATATATATGTGTGTGTGTGTGTGTGTGTGTATAAATATAAACATACACATATATGTGTATATACACATATATATACACAGACATATAGGACAGAAATGGTCTGGACCTAACAGAAGCAGAAGATATTAAGAAGAGGTGGCAAAAATACACAGAAGAACTATACAAAAAAGATCTTCACGACCAAGATAATCACAATGGTATGACCACCCACCTAGAGCCAGACATCTTGGAATGTGAAGTCAAGTAGGCCTTAGGAAGCATCACTACGAGCAAAGCTAGTGGAGGGGATGGAATTCCAGTTGAGCTGTTTCAAATCCTGAAAGATGATGCTGTGAAAGTGCCACACTCAATATGCCAGCAAATTTGGAAAACTCAGCAGTGGCCACAGGACTGGAAAAGGTCAGTTTTCATTCCAATCCCAAAGAAAGGCAATGCCAAAGAATGCTCAAACTACTGCACAATTGCACTCATCTCACATGCTAGTAAAGTAATGCTCAAAATTCTCCAAGCCAGGCTTCAACAGTACGTGAACCGCGAACTTCCTGATGTTCAAGCTGGATTTAGAAAAGGCAGAGGAACCAGAGAGCAAATTGCCAACATCCACTGGATTACTGAAAAAGCAAGAGTCCCAGAAAAACATCTACTTCTGCTTTATTGACTATGCCAAAGCCTTTGACTGTGTGGACCACAACAAACTGTGGAAAATTCTGAAAGATGGGAATACCGGACCACCTGACCTGCCTCTTGAGAAATCTGTGTGCAGGTCAGGAATCAACAGTTAGAACTGGACATGGAACAACAGACTGGTTCCAAATTGGGAAAAGAGTACATCAAGGCTGTATACTGTCATGCTGCTTATTTAACTTACATGCAGAGTACATCATGAGAAGCACTAGGCTGGATGAAGCACAAGCTGGAATCAAGATTGCTGGAAGAAATACCAATAACCTCAGATATGCAGATGACACCATCCTTATGGCAGAAAGTGAAGAAGAACTAAAGAGTCTCTTCATGAAAGTGAAAGAGGAGAGGGGAAAAAGTTGGCTTAAAGGTCAACATTCAGAAAACTAAGATCATGGCATCTGGTTCCATCACTTCATGGGAAATAGATGGGGAAACAGTAGAAACTGTGACAGACTGTTTTTTGGGGGGCTCCAAAATTACTGCAGATGGTGACTGCAGCCATGAAATTAAAAGACGCTTCCTCCTTGGAAGGAAAAGTTATGACCAACCTAGACAGCATATTAAAAAGCAGAGACATTACTTTGCCAACAAAGGTCCATCTAGTCAAGGCTATAGTTTTTCCAGTTGTGTATGGATGCGAGAGCTGGACTATAAAGAAAGCTGAGCTCTGAAGAATTGATGTTTTTGAACTGTGGTATTGGAGAAGACTCTTGAGAGTCCCTTGGACTGCAAGAAGATCCAACCAGTCCATCCTAAAGGAAATCAGTCCTGAATATTCATTGGAAGGACTGATGCTGAAGCTGAAATTCCAATACTTTGGCCACTTGATGCAAAGAATTGACTCATTGGAAAAGACCCTGATGCTGGGAAAGATTGAAGGTGGGAGGAGAAGGGGATGACAGAGGATGAGGTGGTTGGATGGCATCACCAACTCAATGGACATGAGTTTGAGTGAACTCTGGGAGCTGGTGATGGACAGGGAGGCCTGGCGTGCTTCAGCCCATGGAGTCACAAAGAGTCAGACACAACTGAGCGACTGAACTGAACATATAACTGATTCTCTCATGTTGTACATAGAAACCTAGACAACATTGTAAAGCAATTGAACTCCAATAATAAAAATTTTTTTAAAAAGAAAAGAAAATCTTAAACACCCCTCAAAAATTGTTCAATGGTTCTCAATAGTTCCTTTAGTCAAGTTCAACCCTCTGGACTTAGCAAGGAAGGCCTTCCACTATCTGGGTGCTACTGACTCTTCAGCCTTGCTCCCCAGCACTCTCCTGCCCCACACAGCTTCCACTCAGCCGTCCCTGCAGATCTCTGTGTGGAAGCGCTACTTGCTTTTGATCTGTTGCCACTCTCGCTTGACGTGGCCTCTGAGTCACCTCATTTTGGAAGACCTTTCTTATAAATGACCAAAGGAGCTTTTACAAGGATTACATGGAAAAGATACATGAAACGCTTGGCCTAAAGATGGCATTCAGCTGCTTATATCTTTTTTACCTGATGGAATTTTCTCATATTTGGGGCAGGCATAGTTAGCACATAAAGTTTTCCTATTTTCAATGAAACCATCTCAGAATACAGCCTCTGAGGCACAGACTTGTCTCTTTCATTGTTTTTAATGAGATGGACTCATGCACAGGAAATTTTCCTTCCTATTTATGTTTTTGTTGCTTGATACTTGTTATTATCATTTGAGCTCCTATTCCTTATTCTTAATGGCCTGGAAGTGATTCTGATGGATCCTAAGATTGGAGACAAATATCTTGAATATATCACCATCCCAACAGCACAAACAACAATAGTTCACAGTAGTCCTTGGCCCTGAGGATTGGCTGTTGCCATTTCCAATTTTATATTGCTTCTTAGCACACTCTCCCTACTCCCTGGGCACTGAGAGAATCGACCAACCTGCCACCCTCGACGGAAGGATGGGACCACACACCTCTACCAAACTAAGCCCTTCCTGGGTTGACTTCTGACATCATCGCCCTGAGCTTCTATGGAGGTTTTAGGAACGCTCTGGAAAAGGGAAAGCCGCTTTGTGAGAATACATTTTCCTTTGGATACCTGTTCCTTGATAAGATTTCTCTCCAGCACGTGCCCACAAGAGCACACAGCCAGTTCTTACTTGGTCAGTGTCCCTACCTGTGTGAGGTCTGTGTTCTGAACGTCCCCAGAAGGGGCGGTAAAGACGCAGCTCTCTTACTTGCGTTTAGTAGCGTCCGGATCCTTCGCTCTTCCTCCGCGTCTTGGCCCAGCGTTTCCGCCAGCGCCTTGTCCTCTGCCTCTGCACACACCTCTGCTTCCCGCAGGTACTCCAGGTAGTCGATCTCCCGCTGGGCGCGCTCCACTCGCAGCGCCAGGTTGTGTACCGCGCTCTTGTACTCGCTTGTGTAGGTGTGACATCGTCCCAACATAGCAGAAATGTTTTTCGAGAACTCTTGGAAATCTTGAATGTATGCTCTTGTTGCTTGGGTACATTTCTGCAGTCCTTGCTTCAGTCAGAAAATAAATTCTCAAATTATTTTCAGTTATTTAAATTGCCCAAGTAATGTCAATAGCTCTTATTCATAGAAATAGACTTTTAAAATACAAACAGCTAAAAGGGGGTGAAATTTTTAAAAAAATCACCCATAATTCCTTAACTCAACAATTGACACCTTAGTGTACAAATCTTTAGGTTTTCCTATGCATTTAGTCATATACATATAAACATATGTTAATGTGATTTTGCTACATGTGTTTTATAACATTTTTAATTTGCTGATATATTGTGAACATATTTCAAAACCAATTAATATATATTTAGGAGTCGGACACAACTGAGCAACTTCACTTTCCCGTTTCACTTTTATGCATTGGAGAAGGCAATGGCAACCCACTCCAGTGTTCTTGCCTGGAGAATCCCAGGGACGGGGGAGCCTGGTGGGCTGCCGCCTATGGGATCGCACAGTATCAGACATGACTGAAGCGACTTAGCAGCAGCAGCAGCATACCATAATTTTAATAACACAGTTCTGTTGAATTGATATCCCATTATCTATTCCTTAGACTCTTTCTAATGAACATTTGGGCTTCCCTGGTGGCTCAAATGGTAAAGAATCTGCCTGCATGTGGGAGACCCAGGTTCGATCCCTGGGTTGGGAAGATCCCCTAGAGAAGGAAATGGCAACCCACTCTAGTATTCTTGCCTGGAGGATCCCGTGGACAGAGGAGCCAGGTGAGCTACAGTCCATGGGGTTGCAGAGTCAGACGTGACTGGGCGATTGACATACACATAAACATAATGGACCTTTACATAGTTTTCAATGATCTGCCACTCAAACATGGTGAAGAAAATCTTTGTCTTTACATATTTATACTTCTCTGATTATTTTCTTAGGATACATTTCCAGATGTAAGCTCTACCCCCAGCATGTGCTCAGCACCTGGCACATAGTCACACTTAATATGAACTTACTGAATGAAAGAATAAGTTAAGGGGTCTTCCCTGGTGGTCCAGTGGTTAGGAGTCTGCCTGCAATTGCAGGGACACAGGTTCAATCCACATGCCATGGAGCAACTACGCCTGTGTGCCACAACTACTGAGCCTGTGCGCTAGAGTCCTGGAGCCGCAACTACTGAGCCCACATGCTGCAAGTACTGAGGTTTGCTCACTTTCAGCCTGTGCTCTACAAGAGAAGCCACCACAATGAGAAGCCTGAGCATGGCAATGAAGAGTGGTCCCCACTCGCTGCAACTAGAGAAAAGCCGTGCAAAGCAACAAAGATCCAGAGCAGCCAAAAATAAATAATTTAAAAAATATATATTTTTTAAAAAGGAGTAAGTGAATGAAGAATGGAAATGCGATGGGTTTCTGGGTCAGGATGTATACTTAAAGACCATTTGGTGGCTTACCAAAATGCTCTCCACAAAAGCTGTGAAAATATATACTTTGAACAGCAGGATGTAAGACTGTTCACTGAAGAATGAAAGAGAGATTGAGAGAGAGAAAGGTGTGTGAGAGGGAAGGAGAGAGAAAGAGAGATAGAAACAGAGAGGATGAGAAGGAAAGAGAGAGGAGAGAGAAATTGTCTACATCTATCCTCTTTTATTCTTAGCCAACCCCACCCCACACAAACCCCTGGATGTGGGTCGGATCGCTTTGCACGTGTTTGCCTGGCCAACAGTGGAGCCGCCTGGGACTTGGCTTCCTACTAAGGTCACCACAGTCAGGGTGGGAAGACCGACATAAATCATACCCTCTTCTTTTCAGTCCACCTTCATAGCTATGAAAGTATCCATCTGTACTCAATACCTTTGTCTGCAGGCAGACTCAAGTCTTGTGGAAAGCTTGCAGGGATGAGACTCGCCCTGAACCCCAAGGCAGGTCTGCGGTAAATGAAGAGGGACCACAGTTGAGCATAATTCTATCACACGTGAGAAAGTGAGATCGGGAAGGCCTCTAAGGAGAGAACCAGTGAGGCAGCAGCAAGAGCCCATTGGCCTGGGAACATTCCATCTGTGGCTCCCAGGCCTCGGTTCGCCAAACCTCAGAAACCCAGTGCACCCTGCTCTGAGAAAGTGTTCTACCCTGACTGCAACTAAATAGTTTGGACTTAAAGAATTTTCAGGAAATATAGAAAGTAAATACCAGAGATAAGTATGTCTTTCAGAGAAGGGAAATTAATTTATCAAAATTTAACTTGTACAAAAGCAAGGCAGGACATAAGAAATAGCTGATGTCAATGCCAGGGTGTGTTAAAGGTTAGGACAGGGGGTTACATTTGCCCCAGGGAGTCTGTCCCTGCTGCAAAAATGTTGGGTTTTGCAAAGTTTAATGAAGTGGCAGCAAGAACGCTTGGGGAAAAGGCCCCGAAACTTCCTCTCTGTTTAACACTGCTGAAACCTGCTCATTTCTAAAACCAAATCCAGTTCAGCAAAAGGAGCATGAGCCTCTCAGTAAGCCAATATCATGACTATTTACAGTGACCTAAAGTCTCACCATTAAGAGACACACAAAAAGAAAACTAAAATGTGCTATCCTCCTGATATAGTAAAACATGAAGAAAACATGACCCAAATGTTTAATTTTCCTATTTTAAAAACTGAGCAATTGGATAATAACATTTTAGACGTTTACCACCATGCCAGGCTATGTTCTAAGTAGGAATTAATTATTAAATCTTCTGAATATTAGTAAGAGGTAAATTCATGAGAGAAACTGCCAGATCAGACAACAGAGGAAAGCCCTGCTCAAGAAACCACTAGACAATGAAAAATATTCAGTGTACCCTTAGCAATCTTATCAATCACTATCTGGAAAAACACATCCCAGTACGTAGGGAAGCGTGGGTAAGATAAAGTGACTTCTGGGAGGCAGGTTCCCTGGGTCAGGGGCATGGATGCCACCTACCTCCAAGACTTGAAAGCGCTGATAGATATAATGCACCATGGCCGGGTCCTGGGCGCGTTGCGGTGGGGGCAGGAAGGCCGTGAAGACCAGAGCCCTGAAAATGCAAGCTCGCCTAAGAGCCAGCATCATCCTGCAAACCACCCAGGGCGGGAATCTCTTCTGTTGCTGCTTCTCGAAGAAAACTCAAGGGTCCAGGTGGTGGTCTTCTGCTTTCTAGCCGCTGCTGGGAAAATCCTCCAGAAACAGCCGGACAGCAAAGTCTGCTAGCTACTCCCTCTGATGCGTGATCTCACTTTGCAAACTGGTGATCAAGTCCAGCTGTTGGCAAGTCCGTCCCCGGAGGCCTTGCAGGCCAACTCGGGATAGAGAGTTCCCTGGGTCCAGCATCTGATGCCATCACCTTTGACACATGGGGACCCTCTGCAGATAGTGGCTGACCCCCCTTCAGGCATGGGTGAGTGTGCATGGGGTGGGGAGGGGGGCCGGGAGGATTTCTCCCCTCTCCCCCGCTCTTTTCTTTTTACTTTTGCTTTCCTCCTCCCTAGAGAACTCTGCAGTCCAATCACAGCCCTGACCCCATACACACCACCCCCAACTTCTCAGAGCTGGACTCTCATTTTAGTTTCTGGCCAAAATTCCCGAGATCCTTTTCCCAGAAATTCTGTTGGGAGACCCCACCCCGCCTCCAGACTCTCTTTGCATTCCTGCAGCTCTTAAAGGCACAGCAAGGGAAAAAAATGAAAGCTCTCTTACACCTCCGTCTTCAAGCAGGCAGGGCACAGGCCCATTGTCCCTTGGGGAAGAGAGCTCCAATAGGCCACAGGCCTAGCCACCCAGGGAGATAGCTGAAGAACCTGAAATTCAAGCTCAAAAGAGTTTCATTAAGAACCAAACAATTACTGATACAGGGGCACTTTCTGAGCCAAAACATCAGGAATGGAACTCCTTAGTGAGGAGGTCCTTGAGTTTTTTTCACTCTCCAGTAGCAGAATTCCCTTCACCGGAAGCAACAAGCCAGCCATACAAAGGATTTAACTCACATTCTTAGTATAAAGTAAAATCTTCCGATTTTTTGCCTTTTCTGTTCAGGCCTACTTATTTTAACCTCTCCTTCTGTGGTTGGGTCCAGGATACTCATGGTTCTTTGTTAATCACCAACCAAAGTGGACAAGGTTGGGGCATCTATGAGAAGAGAAAAGAACTCTGATCAGGAGTCAGAAGACCTGGGTTTGTATTTGATCCCTGAAAGAGACACTAAAAGAATTCTCCAGCCTGGTCCCTGCAACAAAGGATTTAACTCACATTCTTAGTATAAAGTAAAATCTTCCGATTTTTTGCCTTTTCTGTTCAGGCCTACTTATTTTAACCTCTCCTTCTGTGGTTGGGTCCAGGATACTCATGGTTCTTTGTTAATCACCAACCAAAGTGGACAAGGTTGGGGCATCTATGAGAAGAGAAAAGAACTCTGATCAGGAGTCAGAAGACCTGGGTTTGTATTTGATCCCTGAAAGAGACACTAAAAGAATTCTCCAGCCTGGTCCCTGCACGTCCTTGTTCCCATTGGTTGTTCCTCTACCTCTCTTTCAAGTGACTTTAGCCCCTAACTGGCCCTCCTTACCCTCTTGGTATCGTCGCAGACAACGGTTCCTCATCCTTAAGGACAATCCCTATTTCTAAGAACTATCTTTGATGATGTTCAGGCCCCTATGTCTGTGGATGTAAGTGTACTAAGTCACGTCATATAAGGGATGTGAGTACTGTGGGATTTTGTTGTCTTTGGGATACAGGGCGGGGAATCGGCTGGTCCTAGAAAAAATTCTCTGAGGACATCAAGAGTCAAAGAAATTCTCTGAAATAGGTGAAATTCTGCTGACCCTTCCTCTTAAATTCTCATAAAAAATACTGCCCGCTCAGTCTCCTTCCCCAAGTAAGAAGGCTCTTTTGGAAAACTCTCTCATGCCTGCCTTTTTAAAATAAAGTTTTATGCCAACAGTGCTCAGGTTGATTTTCTTGATGAATGCCTCAATTCCTAACTGGGAGATAGTGAACTAAAATGGATAAGATCCAGTGGAGGTGAAACACAATTTTTAGGAGGTGGCATTTTCTTGGGGTACACTTTTTCTTAGTTTTCTATAGCATGGTTACATTATTTTTACAATGAAGTATACATTCAACACTAGGGGTTTCCAGATGGCACAGTGGTAAAGAATCTGCCTGCCAATGCAGGAAATGAAAGAGATGTGGGTTCAATCCCTGGTTGGGAGGATACCCTGGAGTAGAAAATGGCAGCTCATTCCAGTAATTTGCCTGGGAAATTCTATGGACAGAGGAGCCTGATGGGTTACAGTCAATGGGGCCATAAAGAGTTAGACAAGACTGAGCATGGAAGAGGGTGTTTGCTATGACCAGTGCATTTTCTTGGCAAAGCTCTATTAGTCTTTGCCCTGCTTCATTCCATATTCCAAGGCCAAATTTGCCTGTTACTCCAGGTATTTCTTGACTTACTATTTTTGCATTCCAGTCCCCTCTAATGAAAAGGATATCTTTTTTGGGTGTTAGTTCTAAAAAATCTTGTAGGTCTTCATAGAAACATTCAACTTCAGCTTCTTCAGTGTTACTGGTTGGGGCATAGACTTGGATTACTGTCATATTGAATGGTTTGCCTTGGAAACGAACAGAGATTAAATAGACTCGTCATAGCAAACACCCTCTTCCAACAACACAAGAGAAGATTCTACATATGGACATCACCAGATGGTCAACACCAAAATCAGAGAGATTATAGTCTTTGCAGCCAAAGATGGAGAAGCTCTATACAGTCAACAAAAATAAGATCAGGAGCTGACTGTGGCTCAGATCATGATCTCCTTATTGCCAAATTCACACTTAAACTGAAGAAAGTAGGGAAAACCACTAGACCATTCAGGTATGACCTAAATCAAATCCCTTATGATTATGCAGTGTAAGTGAGAAATAGATTTAAGGGTCTAGATCTGATAGAGTGCCTGATGAACTATGGATGGAGGTTCATGACATTGCACAGGAGACAGGGATCAAGACCATCCCCATGAAAAGAAATGCAAAAAAGCAAAATGGCTGTCTGAGGAGGCCTTACAAATAACTGTGAAAAGAAAAGAAGTGAAAAGCAAAGGAGAAAAGGAAAGATATGAACATCTGAATGCCGAGTTCCAAAGAATAGCAAGAAGAGATAAGAAAGCCTTCCTCAGGGATCAAAGAAATAGAGGAAAACAATAGAATGGGAAAGACTAGAGATCTCTTCAAGAAAATTAGAGATACCAAGGGAACGTTTCATGCAAAGATGAGCTGATAAAGGACAGAAATGGTCTAGACCTAACAGAAGCAGAAGATACTAAGGAGAGGTGGCAAGAATACACAGAGGAACTATACAAAAAAGATCTTCACGACCAAGATAATCATGATGATGTGATCACTCACCTAGAGCCAGACATCCTGGAAAGTGAAGACAAGTGGGCCTTAGAAAGCATCACTATGAACAAAGCTAGTGGAGGGGATGGAATTCCAGTTGGGCTGTTTCAAATCCTGGAAGATAATGCTGTAATTTAACCAGAGGGTGCCTGTTTCTGTATGCTGTGTATGTTGGACTATATATGTCCAAATATGGGAGACAAGTGGTCTTATGTTTCCAGGAAGATGGATGTGGCATGCAAGATAATGGCTCGCCGCAAAGGTGAATATATTACCTTATGTGGCAAAAGGGACTTGGGGATGGTGGTGTGATTAAGTAAAGGAGGTTAAGTTTGGGAGATAATTCTAGATTATCCGGATGGGCCCAATGTAATTGCAAGGGTCTTTAAAAGGTCGAAGAGGGTCAGAGAAACCACTGAAGATGCAATGCTGATGGCTTTGCAGATGAAGAGAACACAAGCCAAGGAATACAGGTGGCCTCTAAAAACTGGGAAAGGCAAGGAAGCAGATTCTCCCCCAGAACCTCCAAAAGAAACACAGTGCTGCTAACTCTTAAGCTCAATGAAACCCAATTTAAACAAGCATACAGTAAAAAACGGAAATCATCCATACATGAATATGATACCAAAACCTGGAACCATATGAGGAGGAGAGTACAAACGCAGGAAATGGGAACTGCATTTGAAATGAAGAGACCAGCAACTTAAAGCAACTATATAGATAGATAGATAGTGAAGTCACTCAGTCGTGTCTGACTCTGCGACCCCATGGACAGTAGCCAACCAGGGTCCTCTGTCCATGGGATTTTCCAGGCAAGAATACTGGAGTGGGTTGCCATTTCCTTCTCCAAGGGATCTTCCCGACCCAGGGATCGAACCCGGGTCTCCTGCATTGTAGGCAGACACTTTACTGTCTGAGCCACCAATATGTGTGTATATATATATATATATATATATACATATATGAGACTGCTTTATCAAAACTTCATAGGAAATGGAACCCCTCCAACAAAGACTACAATAGACAGACACACATAAAAGAAAAAGTAACACAAATACAACACCAAAGATGAGCCAAAAGAGAACAAAACAGGAAGAGAAGAATAAATGACCTACGG
>SJXQ01011217.1:8946-21940 GCA_006408695.1 Aepyceros melampus | reverse complement strand
TGGCTGATTCATGCCAATGTATGGCAAAAACCCCTACAATTTGTAAAGTAATTAGCCGCCAATTAAAATTAATAAATTTTTTTAAAGAGGCTCTTTAGGTCCTCTTTGCTTTCTGCCATTAGAGTGGTATCATCTGCATATATGAGGCTGTTGATATTTGATTCTGGCAATCTTGATTCCAGCTTGTGATTCATCCAGCCCTCAGTGCCTATCAATAGTTGAATGGATAAAGGAATTATGATCTGTTTATCCACCTATATCTATATGCATATATAATAGAGTATTAGTCATGAAAAGAATCTTGCCATTTGTGACATCATGGATGGACCTAGAGCTTATGCTAAGTGAAATAAATCAGATGGAAAAACACAAATACTTTGTTTTCACTTATATGTGAAATCTTAAAAACAAAACAAATGAACAAATAAAACAGAAACAGAGTTATAGATACAGAGAATGAACAAGTGGTTGCCTGACGGAAAGGGGAAGTGGATGAAGGAAAGAAATAGGTGAGGCAGATTTAAGAAACATTAACTTCCACTTGCAAAATAAGTGAGTCAGGAGTATGAAATGTAAAGTGTGGGGAATATAGTCAATAACTACATCTTATGTTTGTATGGGGACATATCCTAAGTATGCTTATTATGATGATCACTTTGAAATGTATAGAAATATCAAATCACTATGTTGTGCACCAGCAAATAACACAGTAGGTCAACTGTACTTTGAAGACAAACAAATGCACTCTTGGGAAAAGAGGCCAGATTTTTGATTACCACAGATGGGTTGGGGGAGGGGGAATTGGATCAGTAATGAGATAAATAATAAATTATAGGGACTATAATGTACAGCATGATAAATGTAATTAACCCTGCTGATTATATATCTGAATGTTGAGTAAATCCTAAGAGTTCTGATCACAAGGAAATTTTTTTTCTTTGATTTTGTATCTATATGAGATGATAGATGTTCACTAAATTACTGTGATAATCACTTCATGATGTATGTAAGTCATGCTGTACACCTTAAACTTATACAGTGCTGTTTGCTAATTATTTCTCATATAATCATAACACATGTATCTCAATAAAACTAGAAGGAAGAAAAGAGGTTGAAGGAGGTTGTGCAAATGGCACCTCTGGGTATCAGGCAGTTTGATGGCTCTGGGCTTCTGCATCAGAAAGACTTGGTATAAAATGTTAACCCTGGAAATTCCCTGGCACTGTAGTGGCTAGAACTCTGGGCTTTCACAGCTGGGGCCCAGGTTCAGTCCCTGGTAGGGAACTAAGATCCTGCAAGCCATGCATCATGCCAAACATAAAGTGTTAACTCTGCCAAAAGAAAATAAAAAACAGAAAAGAAAGAAATACAGAGACTGGTTACTCACTTTAAAGCTTTTAATATATTTATTAGAATGCTTAAAATGTAATACAAGACCTAAGTTGACTTATTTTCAAAGGGATACTAAATTTCAAAAAATCAAATTTTCATATTATTAATTTCTTTTGGTCTCTACTGAAACACATAAATATCAATTTAATGACCAGGGTTTCCAATTAAACGTGACCAGTTAAATGAAGCACTGTTCCACTCCAAACCCCACTAAGCAAAGAACAGGGTTTTTTTTTTTAATTTTTCATTTTTATTGAGATATAATTGACATTTAACATTGTGTTAGTTTAAGATGTACCACCTAATGATTTATGTTGCCTGCTTTCCTTGACCCATAGCCCTGCCTCTTCTCAGCCTCTGCTTCCGTTGTCACATCTCTTCTGCCTCTGCCTAATCCTGGTTGCCTCCTTCACTTATGAGAACCTTTGTGAATACATCTGGCTGCCTCCCCACCACAGAGTGGCAGAGTTAAGTAATTGGGATAATCCACGTGGCCCAGAAAACCTTAAACATGTCTTATCTCACACTTCGCAGAATAAAACTTTGCCAACCCCTGTTCTAAACCATCACTGTTTAACTGATAAAAAGTAAAACTCAACTGAAAACAAAAAAAAGACGAATGATGAGATTATTTGCAACTATGTTGGTTTTTAAGTGAGAAAACTTAGGTTCTGAGAGGTGACATAGCCTGATTCTAGGGTAGTGAGAAACCTAGGAGAAATCTCCAGGTCATTGAGTCCCCTCTCAAATCCATACCCACCGCCAACCTGCTATCTCCTTCTCATCTATGGCTGTATTCAAGTGGTTTTCCATCTAGGTAAGCCTTTAAAAGTTACTGAAGTAAGGTATTCATGAATTAAAATCAGTGTGTGATTAGAGGTCACCAAGAATTCTAATTTAGCATCCTACAGTGAAAGCTGTGAACCGTACAGCTTGCATAAAGCTGGCTTTTCTAAACTTTTCAGGAAGAACACTGATCTGAGCACACAATCATTGTTGCCCTGAATGTGATTTTATTTGCTTTTCATTGTAAAATATTGTTGTCAGTAACACTTCATCTGCAAAAGTGTGTATATGCTGATGAGAGATCTATCATTTTCCCAGAATGAGGTTTAAGGTGCCTAAGCTTGAGAGTTCCAATAGGAATCACCCACTTGGTTTTTTTTCCCCTCTTCCCTCCCCTTACCATCCCTCTGGGTTGTCCCAGTGGTTTTTTAAAATAAAATGTTGTGTATTTAATTTTGGCTGTTGCTGGGTTTTCGTTGCTGTGCAGGCTCCTCTTTTGTTGCGGAGCACAAATTCTGTGGCACACGGGCTCAGGGGTTGTGGCTCCTGGGCTCTAGAGCACAGGCTCAGTGGTTGTGGTGCACAGGCTTAGTTGCTTCATGGCTTGCAGGATCTTCCTGGACCAGGGATCAAACCTGTGTCTCCTGCATTGGCAGGTGGATTCTTTACCACTGAGTCACCAGGGAAGCCCCATCCACTTGTTTTTGTTTCCAAACCTTGTGATTTTGTTTTTAATTGAGATATAGTCATCCACACGGAGAAGGCAATGGCACCCCACTCCATTACTCTTGCCTGGAAAATCCCATGGATGGAGGAGCCTGGTAGGCTACAGTCCATGGGATTTCAAAGAGTCGGACATGACTGAGCATCTTCACTTTCGCTTTTTACTTTCATGCATTGGAGAAGGAAATGACAACCCACTCCAGAGTTCTTGCCTGGAGAATCCCAGGGACAGAGGAGCCTGGTGGGCTACTGTCTATGGGGTCGCACAGAGTTGGACACGACTGAAGTGACTTAGCAGCAGCAGTCATCCACATCCTTTGTTATAAGCTAAATTGCTCTAACAAGTAGATCTAAAATATAATGACACACTGAAAGGAGAGAGGTAGAGCTCCCAGGAGGAGGAGCAGAACCAGGAGGCATGCAGCGAGGTGTGGGGTCCATTTGTAGCTGATGGGAGCAGAGCCCCCAAACATATGGGGGAAAGAGAAATCTAGAGGCATTAAAGATAAATGGTGTTTTCTTTAAAACACCACCTAAGACTGCCCCATCCTCACCTTGGGGCCGTTGATTTGTTTTTGTAGAAAGCAAGCTCTTACGGAGAAGGCAATGGCACCCCACTCCATTACTCTTGCCTGGAAAATCCCATGGATGGAGGAGCCTGGTAGGCTACAGTCCATGGGATTTCAAAGAGTCGGACATGACTGAGCATCTTCACTTTCGCTTTTTACTTTCATGCATTGGAGAAGGAAATGACAACCCACTCCAGAGTTCTTGCCTGGAGAATCCCAGGGACAGAGGAGCCTGGTGGGCTACTGTCTATGGGTCGCACAGAGTTGGACACGACTGAAGTGACTTAGCAGCAGCAGTCATCCACATCCTTTGTTATAAGCTAAATTGCTCTAACAAGTAGATCTAAAATATAATGACACACTGAAAGGAGAGAGGTAGAGCTCCCAGGAGGAGGAGCAGAACCAGGAGGCATGCAGCGAGGTGTGGGGTCCATTTGTAGCTGATGGGAGCAGAGCCCCCAAACATATGGGGGAAAGAGAAATCTAGAGGCATTAAAGATAAATGGTGTTTTCTTTAAAACACCACCTAAGACTGCCCCATCCTCACCTTGGGGCCGTTGATTTGTTTTTGTAGAAAGCAAGCTCTTGATTTACTGAACCCTGGGCTTAAGATTCCTGCCATCTAGTGGCCAAAGTAATAGCACATCTTCTCTATTGAACATGCTGTTCTTTGTTCAAGACTTGTGATCTGATTCTCAAAATGTGAAATTTAAGTGCCTTATGCAGAGCAGATGGTCAAAAACATTTGATGCAAAGATGAAATGTAGTTCTACTAAAAGTTTCAAGCTGGTACATGACACACTAAAGGAAAGGAAAGGAAGCAGACATTAGATGAAATTGATGGCTATGCTCTTTTGTCAAGTGTTTTGTAATCCAATAAAGGTCTCTCCTAAGAAATCCTTAAGTGGGCAAGTGTCCTGAGTTATTCTATGCACCTTAATCATTATTGTCATCATCATCCATACAAAAGGAACCAATGATAGATTTGCCTGGAGAACGGGGGAGAAATGAACTGTGGCAGTAGTTCTGACATTTGTTAAGCCAAATGAGGGACCGCTGGCGTGGATGGAAGCTAAGTTTGCAGAGCAAGCCTGTTCCTGTCTGCACATTAACATCACCTGAGGATCTTTAAAAAATGTCGAAACTAGACTGCATCCCAGACCAAGGAAATCTCCACGTCTGGGAGGGAACCCAGACATCAGAGTTTTTGAAGTTTCCCTGGGGTTTTCATGTGCAGACTCCCATGGGGTGTACTAGCCTGTGGGTCTTTAGCCGTACTTCCATGCAGTGGTATCTTTTTTAATACTTATTTTTATTTGTTTGACTGTGCCGGGTCTTAGTTGCAGCACACGTGATCTTCATTCTTTGTTGTAGCATGCAGGATCTTTCGGTTGCAACATGTGAACTCTTAGCTGCAGCATGAGGGATCTCATTCCCTGACCAGAGGTTGAACCCAGGCTCCTAGCATTGGGAGCATGGAGTATTAGCCACTGGACCACCCGGGAAGTCCCCATATAACGGTGTCTTACGTGAGTATGCTACTTCACTGGTGGCAAGAGCATTTGGCAGGGGTTTTCTCATCTAATCTGCATGCAGCAAGCACAGCCATCTCCTTGGCTGCTCTAAGTGTCTGTATAGGCGCCTCTTATTTTCTGGACACAGGCTACTCACAGAGGTAGCATTGTGATGACTGAGAGCAGGGAGGTCTGAGTGGGATTTTGGCTGACTGAGTGAAAAGGTCAGAGGGCTCCACTCACAGAGTTGGAGCTATGCTTTTCAATGGCCTTCGTTTTAAGCAAATTGAATGTAGGAAAATCTGGATTCTTCTAATTATATGAGATGATTTTGTACTCTGTGAAAGGCTTCCTCTCTTTATGCTGAGAATTGCCATAGCATCTCTTAAGATAACAAACCCTTTTCTATATTTTTAGTTACTCAATTTAAAAACCCAACTCTTCATTCACCTTTTCAAGATCACTTTTGATTTAAGGCTAAGCTCATTGAAATATTGTCCAAGTCATGGGCTCTTCATGTGTACACTTATTCATCCAGCAGACAGTAATAAAATAAAATAAAATAAAATAACCCAAAGCCCCTTTGGGTTCCCCTCTCTCTGGGTTGCCATGTGTAGTTGCATAGGTTGTACACTGCACAACTCCAGAGACCACGTGGACAGTGATGTGAGTCACAGTGCCCCTAGTTTGTGTAACAGGGTGGGGCTGCTGTGATTCTAGATCTTGCAGAAGAAATAGAAACGCCTGCCCTGACCTGTGCTTCTGACCTGAGAGTTTGTAATCACCAGCTTAGTCTTGGAAGACCCCACAGCCAAACCTAATCATTGTCACTTCAAAGCCAGTGCTGCTTCTCCTGTGATGGCTTCATGCTGGTTCTAGGTCACTTCTCCAGGCATATGAAGACCATCTTTTCTTTTTTTCCTTCTTTTTAAAAATACTTTCTCTGAAAACATTTTTAAAGGCTTGTTTCAGCTTATCTGTATTCAAAAGAACCTCATGCCTATACTCGTTTAACATGAACAACTCAGCTAATGGAAAGATCTTGTTTATTCCCCTGAGCATGCACACTGACCCTTTCTCAACCTTCAGCATCATTCTCACCTTTCTTTTCCTTTGCAAAGACTGTTTCTCTTCAAATACATGTTTGATCTCTTCTCAAAATATTGTCAGTTTTGTGTTTCAAATGGCCTTTGAAGTGTGTTTACTTCTGAGCATAAGCCTCCTTCAGCTGGGGATCACCCAGCAATTCCTGGGAAGGAAGAGAGTGAACCTTTTTTTTTCTTTTTTTCTTTTTTGCTGCCTTGGATTATCCGTTCTCATGTATAACAGCTTGTAAAATTGATGGGTTAAGAACAGAGCTGCTGAGTTTGTCCAGCTTCAGACCAGTGGTCCTTTCATTTCTTCCTACAACCAGACCTTCAGTAAGTATCAGATGCCTTCTTTCAAAATCCTGAGTCTGGAGATGTCCCTTCACCCCTACAGTGTTTATCAGAAGAGTCATGTATACGACTTTGCCTTCCTGGCCTCCTTTGCCCAGCCGGAAGCTCAGAGCTTTTTTAGGTTTTGAATGTTCTCTTTGAAATTGGCTTTCTAAGTTAATTCTTCCAAATCCACTTGGTCTTTTAAAACTTGTATTAGTATCTTGGTTTTTACCTTTCTGTGCTGCCCCAGATCCCTTTAGGAAATGGAATAGAATAAACAAGCACATGAATCAAAAATATGCATTTACTATATTTCCAGTGCTGAGCCTTTGAGATCTAGTCTGGAGGCAAGCACCAGGGAAACCGGAGGCCAGGGGATCCCCAACTCACCTTCTTGTTCATGGTAACAGCAGAGGTGGCTAGGGTTAGGGACAAAAAATTGCTTTTGTGTTCCTTTTTATTTTTTCATTTCAGTTCAGTCACTCAGTCATGTCTGACTCTTTGCAACCCCATGAACCGCAGCACGCCAGGCCTCCCCGTCCATCACCAACTCCCGCAGTCTACCTAAACCCATGTCCATTGAGTCTGATGCCATCCAACCATCTCATCCTTTGTCTTACCCTTCTCTTCCTGCCCTCAATCTTTACCAGAATCAAGGTCTTTTCAAATGAGTCAGGTCTTCACATCAGGTGGCCAAAACATTGGAGTTTCAGCTTCAACATCAGTCCTTCCAATGAACACCCAGGACTGATCTCCTTTAGGATGGACTGGTTGGATCTCCTTTCAGTCCAAGGGACTCTCAAGAGTCTTCTCCAACACCACAGTTCAAAAGCATCAATTCTTTGGTGCTCACCTTTCTTTATAGTCCAATTCTCACATCCATACATGACCACTGTATCATAGCCTTGACTAGACAGACCTTTATTGACAAAGTAATGTCTCTGCTTTTTAATATGCTATCTAGGTTGGTCATAACTTTCCTTCCAAGGAGCAAGCATCTTTTAATTTCATGGCTGCAATCACCATCTGCAGTAATTTTGGAGCCCAAAAAAATAGAGTCAGCCACTGTTTCCACTGTTTCCCCATCTGTTTGCTATGAAGTGATGGCACTGGATGCCATGATCTTCATTTTCTGAATGTTGAGCTTTAAGCCACCTTTTTCACTCTCCTCTTTCACTTTCATCAAGAGGCTTTTTAGTTCCTCTTCACTTTCTGCCATAAGGGTGGTGTCATCTGCATATCTGAGGTTAATTGATATTTCTCCCAACAATCTTGATTCCAGCTTGTGCTTCCTCCTTTATTTGGCTGCACTGGGTCTTAGCTGCGGCATGTGGGATCTAGTTCCCTGACTGAGGATGGAGTCCAGGCTCCCTGCATTGGGTGTGCAGTCTTAACCACTGGACCCAGGGAAGTACCTGTGTTTTTTTCTTAATGCATAGGAAGCATGGGACATAAAGCCATCGCAGTGGGCAGGGACAGTAGAGCGTGCACACATGTGTTCTAATCCCAGTCCCTTGCCAGCTGTCCATCACTTGACCTACTCTCCCCACCCTGCAGTTTATGTGCCTGTAAAATAGGGATGCTGTGTGTTCAGTGACTCAGTCGTGTTCAACTCTTTGTGAGCCCATGGACTGTAGCCCACCAGGCTCCCCTGTCCATGGGATTTCCCAGGCAAGAGTACTGGAGTGGGGGCCACGCCCACCTCCAGGGGCTCTTCTGCACCCTGGGATCGTAGCTGCATCTTCTGCATTGGCAGGTAGATGCTTTACCCACTGAGCCATCGTGGGAGCCTGTAATTCACAATTCTTCTGCTCTTGGGAGGGTTATTGGAGATAATGAATTCAAACACTTAGCACAGTGCTTGGAGAATGCATAATATGGACTTAATATACATTAAAGCCAAATATGATAAGGATAGTTTTATAATTTTGTTTCCAGAAGAAAGCTTCATAAGTTTGTGACGGGCATTTTTATCCTTCATCATTCAAAGTAAGAGGCACAATTCAAACTGTTCTTTATAAAGAAGTGTGGGGGCTGTGCAAAGAAAAACTTCTAGGATAAACCTTGTTTCTCTTGTAGAAGTCTCCCCAGTAATTTTTCTGAATTTTTCTATCTTTGTCATGTAATTTTAGTCAAAGACTAGTTTATTAAGACAGTTCAAGGTCTGATTTGCATGCAGTAATCTTTATTTTTTAAATTTAATTTAAAAATTTAATATAAATTTATTTATTTTAATTGGAGGCTAATTACAGTATTGTAGTGGTTTTGCCATACATTGATTCAAGACAATAAGATGCTATTCTTTTGGAGTTTTTTCCCCAGTTTTAAAAATCAACAGAATATGATCTTAATAGATACCACTGAAAGAACCAAGAAGTGAAATATTTGTAAATTTCCTTTACTGTTAGAAAAACAAGTTCACTGGAATCACACTATCTCAGAAAAATAGGGAACTATAGTTCCTTCCCTTTAAAAGGCTTCTCCATGAGACTAATATACTTTCCATATTTTAGATTTTCTAAATTATACAAAATATGCACAATAAAAATGGAAAATTATTACCAAAATGATGATGATACAGTAAAAAAACCTTTCTCTGAAAGAACTTGAAAATATAAACATATTTCTAAAATAAGGATTATTTGGGGAATTAAACTAAAATGGCAAATCTCCAGTTCCACATGCACACAATTCAAATGAAAAGGAGAATTGCCAACCAACTGTATCTGAAACAAAAATCTACAATTCAACAGTGCTACTGGTACCTGCTTCTTAGGGCTGCATCATTCACTTGAAAATTGAGATGTTATTTAATTTTCTACAAGTATTTACAAGGCAGAATGCAGGTCTTTGGCCGTGAGGAGCGCAGCCCAGGTCTCCATTCCATCTCAGGCCTGACTGCCAGGCTCTGCTGAGGCCGGTGCAGAATCCCCTGCTTAAAAACAGACTCCATCTTAAGGCAATATTGATAGAGACCTGTGTGAAAACACTTTCACTGTCTAGGAGGATAATTAAATTTCTCCAGATTGCAGGCATGTCCTGAGTTGCAGGCCTAAGATAATTGGAGCCAGGCAGCTATTTGCTGTCTAATTTAAGTGGGTCCTAAGGCTTGGAGGTAGACAAACTAAATCAGCTGCCTGCAAGAGCCAAGACGGCAAAGGAAATGTGTGATGAGGGCCAGGTGGAATGACAAACAGAGGCACAAAGGGATGGAAAGTGACAACTGACATTTGGCCTCCATGGGGATAAAATAAAGCCTGTGGAGACACGGCAGAGAGGAGATTGCTGCCCCTCAAAAGGGGTCAGCCTCGACTCCGGAACAAACAACTGTGGCTCAGCACAAAAGCAGGGCCAGCAGTGCCAGATCTTCTGATTTTTCAAGTGAACTCAAGGATCTGGGTTTTAGATGAAATTTTCTCTATTTTAAAAGTCAGCAAGTCATTCAAGTGAAGGCCACAATGCAGTGACATCATTATGATGGCCAAGGAAAAACAGGACTGTAATTACGACACTGATTTCCTCACTCCGGCCCAGATTATGAAGTTTTCTTTCAGGTTGCATTTTGCTTTGAAATAGAAATTTGAGACAATTGTTATTCTGTCAAAAAACTCTTCTCTGTAAGAAATATTGAAGAAAAAAAAAAACGAATGAACTGCATAGCACAGGGAACTATACTCAATATTATGTAACAGCCTATAAGGGGAAAGAATCCGAAAAAGCTGTACATCTGAAGCTAACACATATTTCACTTCTTGGTTCTTTCAGTGGTATTTGTTAAGATCATATACTGTCGATTTCTAAAACTGGGGGAAAAAAAAAACTCCAAAGGAATAGCATCTTATTGTCTTGAATTAAAGATTACTGCATGCAAATCAGACCTTGAACTGTCTTAATAAACTAGTATTTGACTAGAATTACATTACAAAGATAGAAAACATTCAGAAAAAATAGTGGGGAGACTTCTGCAGAGAGAAACGAGGTTTTACCTAGAAGTTTTCCTTTCCACAGCCCCCACACTTTTTTATAAAGAAGAGCAGTTTGAATCGTGCCTCTTATTTTGAATGATGAAAGATAAAATTGCCTGTCACAAACTGTTATCAAGCTTCCTTCTGGAAGCTAACAAAACATTGTAAATCAACTATACATCAATTAAAAAAAAAAAAGAAAAGAAGCTACACTGCATGCAATGTGATGTCCTGGATCCAATCCTGGAACTGAAGGAAAAAACCAAAAACATAATGGTGCAGTAGTGAAATCACATCAGGTCTGGAGTTTAGTAGTAGTGTTGAAACAATGTTAGTTTTGACAAGTGGGCCCCAGTTTGTGAGATCTGAATGTGAGCAGAGACTCAATGAAGGGTTTCTGGGAACTTTTATACAAGCTCAATAACTTTTCTGTGTATCTAAAATGATTCCACAACACAGGGTTTATTTTACAATGAACTACAGTTGACCTTTGAACAACATGCAGGGTTAGTGGCCAGACCCTCCTCACAGTTGAAAATCCACATATAACTTCTAGTTGACCCTCCTGATCTGAGGTACCTCTTCGTCTGTGATTCAATCCACCCCTTACTGTGGTTATTTACTGTTGAAAAATATCTGCTTAGAAGTGAACCCACACAGTTCAAACCCATGAACTGTATATAAAAGAACAGGTGTGAAATACATCCACTCAGCTATAAGACACACACTGAACAAGCCAAATGTCCATAAGCATTATTGTAGTATTGGCACAAATAAGTCAGAAATAGGGCTAATGTACAACTGAGTTCGGGTGGAGGGGTGGCTGAAAGTGAAAATTTCAAAAAGAACAATACATTGGGTTGGCTAAAAAGTTCATTCAGGTTTTCCATGAAACCTTGCAGAAAAACCCAAACGAACTTTATGGCCACCCCAATATCTTCAGACGATTGGGTAAACCAATGTTGGTAGGTCAGAAGATGTATTTGGGAAGGTTGTAGGTGACAACTCTGAAAGAAAATGAGAGTGCACTGATACGGAGCAGATCATGGCATTGCTCATTTCTCTTAAAACATCCTTTCATAATCACAGGAAAGCTTCTGTATTCATCTGTGGCCTGCCAATTTCCTAACTTCTGATTTTCAATGGCTTTTCCTTCACCAAGTTAATGAAATCCAGGGTGTGTACTCCGAAAGATTAAGCATGACTAAAGGGCGAGGAGAAAAGGGAAAAACTGTAGCTGTAAGACACAGCTACACTCACATACATGACTGTCTAGTCTCTAAATCCACCTCGAGCCGGATTTCTCAGCACTTTGCACTGGATACTTCCAGGGGGGCTGTCATGTGATGTAAGATGTTCAGCTGTGTCTGAGACTGGTCTCTGCTCACTAGATAGTGTCACGTGTTCCTTGGGGGGGAAAGTATCCCTGATTGAGAACCACTGGCCAAGAGAAAAGCATATTTATGAGGGAGTGTACTGCAGAGTACTGGTGTTCGAGTTAGAACTACCAGGTAGAATCACAGGCCATGCTGTTTTTGTAGGTCAAAAATGGTTCAATATCAGTCATTTCATGTCTCAACCTGAAATTGCTGTACTTTTCTACCAATTGGTAAAAAGGCAATGGCACCCCACTCTAGTACTCTTGCCTGGAAAATCCCAGGGACGAGGGAGCCTGGTGGGCTGTCGTCTATGGGGTCGCATAGAGTCAGACACGACTGAAGCGACTTAGCAGCATCTGCAGCAGCAAGATAGTAGCTGCTATGACTGATAAGAATCATTAATAACATGCATTCCAATATAAACTTAGTGACAGGTTTTGCCATGTCATTGAATGTCCTGAAAACCAATCGTCAGGGTGGCTGTGCGACTTGGTTAATTAATGGAGATATTAAAAATGTTCACATCCCAGCTAGAAAAAAGTGGCTGGAAAATGTTTTTATTAATTTGCTATTGCTTCATCAGAAGTTGAAAGTAGATTATGTACTGAGAATAATATGGTTGCTATTAACATATATGCTCTGCTGATTAGATAAGAAATCCCCAGACAGTATGGCTCTCTGGCAGCTTTGAAGGCGGGTGAGGGTAGCGCCAGTGTAGGCTGCCTGGCTGGCTGGAGCAGGAAGTGTTGGTGGCCCCATGTCTGAAGAGCCATGGTTCTCACAGTCCATACCATGTCAGAAGCTCTGATATCCACAGGCTGAGCCAGCTGAGATGTGGAGCACGCAGCCTGGTGGCCCCTGGGCTGCAACAAATCCAGGAGCTACCCCTGGGGCCCTAGTGATACCCATTTAAGGGGGATGTCATTGGATGAGTCAGCTGTGGTTCCTTGTGTCAAATTACAGCTCAGACAGGGGCATCCTTTAGCTGGTCATAGCTGCATCAAGCAAAAGATCATGTGGACAATTTTTTTTTTGAAATATAACAATTTATCTTTATTTTTTTAATTAATTTTTATTTTTTAGTTTGTTTTGCTTTACAATACTGTATTCGTTTTGCTATACATTGACATGAATCAGCCACGAGTGTACACAAACTCCCAATCCCGACCCCACCTCCCTACTCCTGCCCCACACCTTCTCTCTGGATTATCCCTGTGCATCAGTCCCAAGCATCCTGCATCCTGA
>SJXQ01011216.1:276312-309905 GCA_006408695.1 Aepyceros melampus | reverse complement strand
AAAACTCTTGAACCACTGTAGAAATATATGTATTTTCTAGTTTGAAATAACTCTAGGGGTTTCCACAACTCTCTTAAGTAACCCATTGTGGAACAAGAAATTTCTATCAAGAAAGTTACCTTTATAGCCAATGTAAATCCTACAGTTTATTAAGGTCTACTCCATCCTCTCTTTGGCTTTAGTATTTTGCTATTAAGAATGATATTTAGAAAGCAATAAAGTCAGGAATTTTAACAATGTGAGAAGCAAATACACTCCAATCAAGATCTACCCAGATGGGGGCTACATTCACCACTTTTCTTTGTGGAACCCACAATATCACTTTTCTCAGTCACTCCGAATTTAACTTCAGTGAAGAGTTAGGTAATTAGGATTCATCTCTAGCTGTAAGTTAAAGATACAAGTATTTTGAATCTACAGTGTTTACAAATTGTTTAAAAATATATAAGGGGAACTATGCATGGGAATTAACACTTGACAATCATGTAAACAAGTGCTGCTGCTGCCGCCAAGGCGCTCCAGTTGTGTCTAACTCTGTGCAACCCAAGGGCAGCAGCCCACCAGGCTCCTCTGTCCACAGGATTCTCCAGGCAAGAACACTGGAGTGGGTTGGTAAACATAATTTATTCTTAATTGAAAACGTTCCTCAATTCCAGGATATTGAGGCCTGACACCAGACTTGAAAACACAAGTGAAATTCAAAGGCATCTTTCAGTAAGGTATTTACTTATCATAATTCTGTCTATTCACTCTCATTATTTATCTTCTTAAGTATAAAGTAAAAGTGAAAGTCATTCAGTTGTGTCTGACTCTTTGTGACCCATGGGCTGTAGGCCACAGGTTCCTCTGTCTATGGAATTCTCCAGGCCAGAAGACTGAAGTGGGTAGCCATTCCAGTCTCCAGAATATCTTCCCAAACCAGGGATCGAACCCAGGGCTCCCGCATTGCAGGCAGATTCTTTACCATCTGGACCATCAAGGAAGCCCTCTTAAGTATAAATCATACCTTAATTCTATGGGGTCAACAGGAATCAAGTAAAGATTTATTCATCACATTTTTCTTTGCAATACAGGGAATGATATCACCAAATCTTAACCAAACGGCCTTACAATTTTTTACCAAAGGGTAATCATTGTACTTTCAATTTCAATAACTGAAGGAACTATATGACAAGACATCAAAGTAGTAAGTGAATCCTAAACAGCAGTGCAAATGCAATGGAAAACTCACCAGAAGTTTCATCTACTCTCTCATCTACTATGTGGTCCTTCTGATGAACCCATTCACTATTGCACTTGAAGTAGATCTGGGTGGCAGGGCTGGCTTTACAATACAGGTTCACAGGCTTATTCTTCACAATATAAGCTTCTTCAGGCTCAATAAGGAAATGTGGCAGAGGTTCAGGTGGGTCTGATGGAAAGGTTTCTGGGAGTTCATGAAAAAAGTCATCATCTGGCAAAACAAGAAAATGAAAAATGTTTAGAACTTTGTAGCCATTTGCCTTTCACTTGCTATTTGTTCAAAAATAAGAAAACTGTGGGCAATCACTATCATATCCATTTCACCTGCCTTCTTTAATCAAGGTATACAGAAGGCTTGCATGTACTCCAAGAGGCATCACACCTGATGTTTAGGAATCATTTTCTAGGAACTTGCAATCGGCTGTGTCTAGCTTGAGTTGAACAGTATAGACACATCAGCCCTTCAACTGGGCATGTGCGAGGGTCCACTGGATGACATTTTGACATCTAAGGGCTGAAAACTCCACCCTCAGATCCAGCTAAGAGCCTTCATTTTTGAATAAACAAAGGCCTGAGCTGAGTTACACCTGTGTAGAACAATTAACTGCACCTTTTTCCAGTTCCCTTTCCCAGAGCTCCCCAGGCTCCCCATGCCTTAGGCAACTCTGCTTCTTTATTCTTTACTTCATAGCTACCTCTAGATGGCGCTAGTGGTAAAGAACCCGCCTGCCAGTGCAGATGCTGGAGACAAAGGTTTGATCCTTGGGTCAGAAAGATCCCCTGGAGACGGGCATGACAACCCGCTCCAGTATTCTTGCCTGGGAAATCCCAAGGACAGAAGAGCCTGGTGGGCTACAGTCCATAGGGTCGCAAAGAGTTGGACACAAATGAAGCAACTTAGCATGCACGCATAAATACTCTGAACAATGCCTTAGGCAACTCTGCTTCTTTATTCTTTACTTCATAGCTACCTCTAGATGGCGCTAGTGGTAAAGAACCCGCCTGCCAGTGCAGATGCTGGAGACAAAGGTTTGATCCTTGGGTCAGAAAGATCCCCTGGAGACGGGCATGACAACCCGCTCCAGTATTCTTGCCTGGGAAATCCCAAGGACAGAAGAGCCTGGTGGGCTACAGTCCATAGGGTCGCAAAGAGTTGGACACAAATGAAGCAACTTAGCATGCACGCATAAATACTCTGAACCCTTGCCTTTGGAGAGGTGGTTCTGAGACTTGGTCCTTTATATCCTTACTTAGCTGCCCTTTTTCCTGAAAACGTAGGCAGCTCTGAGTTTTGGCTTGTTGTGTATTGGGTGAAACAAACCTGGCTTGATAACAATAATGATTCATAAATCATCTAATTAAGTAATTTGAGTACCTGCTATTAAACAGGCAATATGTTAGGTCTAGTGACTAGTTGTTTAACTAAGGATTTAGATGATTATTCTAATTTTTACACACGACAAAACACAATATCTAGGGTGATAATTATCTTGCCCTGAGAACACAGGTAATAAATTGCAGAACTAGGATTAAAACCCAGGTTTGTTTCCCTCACAAACTGTGATCTTCCCAACATAGCACTACCCCTCCCACAACACAGTGTTACCCTTGAGAGCTGGCAAAACCAAGAGCAACTTCATAAGAAAAACTTATTTGAAAAGTATAAGGCTCTTGTGTGTGTGTGTGTGTGTGTGTGTATTCAGTCACTAAGTTGTACACCACTCCTTATGACCCCATAGACGTAGCCAAGCTCCTCTGTCCATGGAATTATCCAGGCAAGAATACTGGAGTGAGTTGCCATTTCCTCCTTCAGGGGATCCTCCCGATCCAGGGATCAAACCCATGTCTCCTGTGATGGCAGGTAGATTCTTTTCCACTTGAGCCACCTGGCTGTTAGGTAAACCTTGAATACTATGCAAGGAGCTTAGAAGAAATACTAGAAATATGAGTTAAAGATCTTGAAGTTCAGATTCATATCTGTCATTATTTTCAAAAGATGCCACTTCATGATATATTCATTCACTTAACCAAAAATATTTATTGAATTAATTATTAATTTATAATTATTAATTATAAATTATTATTGGCTCAGAATTATTTTCAACACTGGAAATATACATGATAAAAACAAGTCAACCAATAGTATTAATATTAATAGTTTTGCAGTAAAACTTAGAGTTTAGAAATGCTATTTAGTCTTATTTGGAAACTATATCTCAAATACCGTAAGAGTTATATGATTAGTCACATTAGAATATTAGAATATTAGTCACATTAGAATATTCTTATTATCATTAGAATATTAATAGTATTAGAGTATTATTAACATGAAGAACAAAAGCCTTATTTTTTATACACTGAAATTTATCAAACATATTGCTCCTACCTTGCTGTTCCAATACCACTGAATAAACAAAACCCCAAGACCATTACAGATACTTACACAATTTGAGGTATATTTTCCTTTAACTTGGTTTCTGCATGATTCCAAATAAAAAACAGAAACTAATAAAAGTGCCCTTAGAAACCCTATTATTACACTTCACAAAAGACAAAGGAATCTAATGCACTAGATTTCAGTTAGTCCTGATCATTTTCTTCTTATGAAGGATAGTGGAGAACAAAACTATTATTAACTTCCTACATTGACTAAGCACCCTAGGCTAATATGTAAGTTAAAACTCTGAGGCCAAAATTAAAAGTAACCTTGCTGTTCCAATACCACTGAATAAACAAAACCCCAAGACCATTACAGATACTTACACAATTTGAGGTATATTTTCCTTTAACTTGGTTTCTGCATGATTCCAAATAAAAAACAGAAACTAATAAAAGTGCCCTTAGAAACCCTATTATTACACTTCACAAAAGACAAAGGAATCTAATGCACTAGATTTCAGTTAGTCCTGATCATTTTCTTCTTATGAAGGATAGTGGAGAACAAAACTATTATTAACTTCCTACATTGACTAAGCACCCTAGGCTAATATGTAAGTTAAAACTCTGAGGCCAAAATTAAAAGTTTTTACAAGTTCTTTAAAAGCATGTATTGCCGTTGTTCAGTCACTAGATCATGTCCCACTCTTTGCGACCCCATGAACTGCAGCATGCCAGGATTCCCTGTCCTTCAATATCTTCCTAGGTTTGCTCAAAAAAAAAAAAAAAAAAAAGCACATATATTCAGCAGCAAATATTGATTATGATGTTGGTAGTTAAACACTGATTACTAAGACATTATCTTGGAAGTCATTTCATGGCTTATTCAGTTGTTTCCCTGTTTGGGGAGATAGCCATTGGTAAGGGGACATTTGTCCACTAAGAAACTTGGCCTGGGACTTTTCCATCTAGGTCATGCATGTGATCACAGTCAATTAGTAATGACATCTAGTGTCTAATAATTTGTTCTGCAGTCAAAACTGGCTTTACCTGCATCACAGACAAAACTAGCTTTCAAAACTACTCCACTATTATAAACGACTGACCCTGCATTGGAAACGATGTTTCCCACCTCTAACTTGATTTCTCACTTTACTTCCTGAATATACTTTCTTCTGACAGGGCATCATTTCTGCATTTTCAATTGTTGGACATCAAGGACCTGAACTGTCAGCTTACTACAGAATAACCTCATTTCCATCAACTTCAGCTCTGTAGTCAATGTGCAAGAACACTCAAGAGTGCCTAAATAAACAGTTCAGAAAGGCAAAGGAACAGGGAACTGAGGTATTGACAGATCCATCAGCGTGAAGCTGATGTCTTGAAGGCCTTATTCCATTTTTTGTTGTTTTTCTCTTCTGAAGCACTTACTGATACATGTAATGATGGACCGTGCCAATAATCAATAAAGTGCCACAAAATATAAGACTCAAATTCTGTAAAATGTTCCTGTTGTTTTCAATGATTACTCCCAAAGGCAGAGGGTAACTCAATTTTTTAACTATTTGTGTATATTTATACAAACAACATGAGTATGTATTCCATAACAATATATTTATTCAAGTAAGCAAAATGTAAAAAAGCCTTTCTTTCAGTCATTGTTCTAGAAGATGAGACTTGCTCCTTTAGAAGGAATGATGATTGTAAGATACCAGGTGATTATATACTATCTTACCTTATTCAGTAATGTAGCAAAAGTAGTTACGTGTTTACATCCTACAGAAAGATAGAAAAGGATGAAAAATTGATTACCCTGCCTAGCCAATATGTATATCTCTTCATTCTTCATCTCTGACTTCAGTCAAGTTCAAATGTGGATAAAATGATATGAGCTGCTTTAGTCACTTCAAAAAAAAATTCATCTGATTATTTTGTTGCAAACCACTGGAAACCTCAATGGACTAGTCCAAGAAAAAGTCACGCATATGCTTTCAAGGCAAACAGGGCTGTTAAGTGTGGGGGGAAAACAGTAATGATTTGATGCATTTAGAAAATGTATGAACAAACTAATTTTGAATTTCCTTAATTTTGAATTTTAAAACATAGATGATCACTACAAGGAAAGAGAAATAATTCTATGACTTTGAGGCTTCATAAATTATTAATTTTTCAAGCTGTCTGTTAAATAACAATATCTAACTTATTAAGAAATTATTTCTATCATTTAAAATGTCTTCATCATAACTCCAGTGTTTCTTTAATATATCATGTATTAAAGATGAACCCCATTCTTAATTTGATCTAGAGAGATGCCTTAACCAATCACAGCCTATTAGTTTATTAATATTTCTTGTGCAACAGATACAGTATATTTAAGTCCATGGCCTAGATTAATTCACATCAGGCAATATGGTACATCACTTCTAGTACTTAATTCGGGTGTAAGAATGACATTTATAAAGGTAATTTTCAAGACCTTGAGTCAGTAAGATATACATAGTGAAATAGATAATACAAAATGCAACTGTACTGATTATCAGTGGGCTTGCTGTTGAGAAACCCTTTCTTTGATCATTTGCAACAGATGGCCTGGGTGCCATGCTCAACTGTGGAAAATGGCCCAGAAAACAGCTCTCCCACCATTAGGTTAAGCATGCTAAGAGAAAACTTTCTTTGCTCTAGACAAAAATTGGTAAGTGTCAGCATTGATTTCCAGATATAGTGGTATTAACATAAATTGCCTTTTAATGAAATTTTATCTTCTATTTTTGCTAGAGTAATTTAAAAAATCAAACAAGCAAGCCAATTCTCTTCAATCAAGATATATAAAGAAAAATGGCTGGGTATTTAAATATCCAGTATGGTTACATCTGTATGTGTTTAACAAGGAAAAAGTGATCATCTCCAAATACCATGTGCAATAAGGAAAACAAAAATATCATCTGCAAGTGTTCACCTACAAATACCTCTTCATGAACATTCAGCTCTTCACACTATAAATTTGCCTCTCACATATGCAGAAATCTACTTTCCAATTTTGGCAACCAGAGTTATCCAACTATTCCCAATTTTCAAAGCCAGAAATATATAACAAATTCTTAACACAAGTATGAAAGTTTTTGAAGACAGGGTCTGCTGTTGTTTTTGTTTTTATTTTCCATAAGTCTGTAAGGTACTTATAGAAGGTCAACAAAATGCTCACACTAATGGGACTTTGAGCATTCATAACAGATCCACAAGGTATTTTAGAGTTTACAGAGCCTCAAATTCATTTACAAATATAAGGTGTCATAAAAATAGTAAAATCTACAGACTGACTGGCTATCAAATTTGTGTGGCCCAGTGCAAAATGACAATTTGCGGATCCTTTGTATAAAAATGTATTAATTCTGAGACGCTTAGAGCAGGGTATTAAACAAAGCGTAGGTGCTGTGTGACAGCACAGGTCATATACCATGAAGGTGGCCCTGTCTATAAACATTGTTTAGTGAGGGTTTCACATCATGTGAAGTCTGAGAATTAAAATTAGATACTACTTAGTGGATATCCACTTTATAACTTATCTGGTATTTCCCAGCTTCTTATAGTGATCAGATTTTTTCTAGAAGAAAACACGGCTTTTCAGACTGAGAAACTCAGGTGCCAATCAATTCTCTAAGCAAGTGTGTCTGCAGTGGTGTTGAAGGGAAAGTGTGTGATTGTATCTGTTAGTGGCTTTCCCTTTGATGTACTCCAGTGCCCATCCAAAGGCCTGATCCAAAACAAATAAAATTCCTGCCACACCAAGGTTAACATTTTTAGGGCCGTAGAGGTACGTGAGAATAATAAACAAGGTTTGAGATTCTACCTCGAACTGGTAGGCGGTTTCCTGAGATCATTTCCTAGCATGCAATTCATTTTACTGCACAAATAAGCCAGCTTTTTGATAGTAGTATTAAGGTCATGCTGCAAAAGTTGAAGCTATAAAAGAACAATTTGATTTTTTCTGGCAGCTAGAGCAGTGAGTGCATCCTCTTACCACTTTATTTCTTAATATAAATACCCAAAAAGCCTCCTGAAGTCTTCAGGGAGATAATGGGAACTCGATTTGTGAATAGCAACTTCAGACTGTGAAGCCATTTCTGACAACGCACTACAGTTAAGTTATTATATAGGCACATTCCAGACGCTGATACTGTCCACATTATGCTATTTGGACAAATTGACTTAATTAAATAGCTAAACAGTTTTTCTACATGTAGTTCATTCAAATTAACAAAGAAAAATTTCCAAATTTGGTTTTATTCTGTTTGTTGAGTTCAGTATTAACTTAAAGATATACTGCCTTTTTGATTCAGTTTAACATTATTTTTCATTTTACCCTCCCTAACACATGACATAATTTTCCACTTTCTACCATTATTCAACAATGATATTAACACTTTCATTTCAATATCAGGTAAATCTCAGTATTCCTTTTCTGTTATCTCATATAGCCTTTTGTTTTTTCACTTATATATCAGAAAAGAAAGCTTTGCACCATGTACTATTTTTATAGACTTTCATTCCACCTAATTTTTGACAGGAAAATATTATGCTATGAACATCAATCTAGGAAGCTTTAGGTTTCTGGTTTTATTGCTATATATCAAGCTTTAATTTTCATGAACTTAATACATAAGTTTCTATATTTCTAAATCATAAGACTTAAGCTATTATTGCTTATATCATAAAATATAGGACTATTATCTCTTTGTCTGAGACCTGGAGCGTAGTCTTTTGAAATGGAATTTACTTCCAAATGATTCAAGAGCAATTTAAAATGAATGACTGCAAAGCTAATTTTATCTGCATTTGGCTGCCCATCCATCAGAGAAATAATTCATGATATATTACAACAAAAGGCAACTGGAATTAACTATTTGAATGAGACTTTGGCTTATTTTTAATATTTTGAATAAAATATCCTTTCAAAGACAAAGACTATGGTTTATATTACAAGTAACATATTAATGGATTCATCATTTAAATTTAAGTAGTGGAATATATAATGCCTTAAATGTATCAGACAATTTGAAAGTACTGCATGATTTCTAACTCTAAAAGAAAAAAACTTTTTTTCTACATTTAAGGAAATAATTTCCAAATAATCCCCATACATTATTAACAGTGACATGAAGTCAGCATGCTATTTGACATGCACTTAGCTGTGAAAGAGAGGCACCTCCTTCTGCCCTAGTTTAAGCCTTTATTATTTCTGACTTTTGCTAACATAAAATCCTGTGTTTTCCTGCCTACAGTCTCTACTTGGCCATGTGTTCTATACACCATGCTCTTAGAAAAATTTGCTTCCTTCTTCAAATAATTTAATCAATGCAATTAAAGCATGATGGTAAGTTTCTTTTTGCTTATCACATTAACTAAAATATACTGAATGATTGATGAGGTTTTGAGGAAATGTGTATTTGTACATACTGGCTATAGTATAAATTGGTATCACAGTAGAGAGTATTTGAAAATACAAATAAAAATTAAATCTATGTATACATCCAAATAGGTTATCCCACTTCTTGGAATCCCTGTTTCAGACATAATGGCATCAAAATATAAATGTATACAAAGATGTTCACTGTAGCATTGTCTATTTAAACAAATAAATGATACACTGCAACAAAATGCAGCTGAAATTAACTATTTAAATGAGTTTGAGAACAACTTAACAACAAACTAAGGAATGATCAGATAATTATTAATGATATATCCACCCAGGAGAACACTATTTCATCAATAAAAATAAGGCAAATTTGAATGTATTAAATTAGAAGGGTATCCATTATTCACTAGGCAAATAAAACAAGGTTTCAGCCAATCTGTATAGAGTGATGCAACTTTTGTTAAAGAAGACAGAAAAGAAGGAATAAAAGGAGAGAGGGCAGAAAGAGCAATGTGTGTGTGTGTGTGTGTGTATGTATGTGTGTAGATGGCTGCCTCAAGAAATCACAAGAAAAAGTGTAAGGCAAAGCCTAGAAGCCAAAGCTTAAAAATATTAACAGCAAATACTTCTCGGGGAGAAGAGAAGCTTTAGGGGGAATTTTTCCCCTCTATTTGGAGTGGATTTTTCACATCCTAGGTTATGGAGGATTTCTATTTTTTAATGGGTTTTTTAGTTTGTATTTAAATTAAGAAAAGGGGAAATTATATAATTCCACATGCAACCTACAGCTCCTGCCTAGAATAACCAGTATCAGTTTCTTCACTACATTAAACCTTCCCAAGTCAACGCTACTGACTCCATAAAGCCTTATGTGATGTCTCCACTAACGCCTGTGTTCAAAGATCACATTACTTGTAGCTATACAGCATTTATTTCATTCTCACTAGTTATATCTCATTTTTCTCTTAAGTCCATTGTCCCAATTTCTTCATCTGTGTGATCTCTGACTTCAAGATAGTTTACTATATTTCTCAAAATTTGCTTAAAAAATATTTGTGGATTATCTTCTATATGCTACGGCTGTCCTAGCTGTTATAGTCAAGCTGTACTTTATCTCTCGATGAAATCTTTTTTCTTATAAAATGAGATAGTGAAATAAAAGATACTGAGTTTATGATAATCTGAATTTATAATAAAAATCGGCCAATTAGTCTGGTTATGTAAATAACATGTTTATAGTTCATTAATACTTGATTTTCACTTTAATGTGCTTATTAATTTTAGGATGTCAGAAAGGTTTGCTAACACAATTAGAAACTTAATGGGCTTCCCTGGTAGTTCAGATGGCAAAGAATCCTTGTGCAATGCAAGAGGCCCAAGTTTGATCCCTGGGTTGGGAAGATCCCCTGGAGAGGGGAATGGCTACCCACTCCAGTATTCTGGCTTGGAGAATTCCATGGGCAGAGAAGCCTGGTGGGCTACAGTCCCTGGGTTACAAAGAGCTGGACATGACAGAGCGACTAACACACGACGACACGTATTTATATAGATTTATATAGTGAATTAAGAAAAAGTTCTACCCCTCCCCCCCATGATAAGTTCTACTGCGTTCTTACTCTCCATTAATGGTTAGAATTATAAATCCTATACTATTATTTTGAACTTCAGGAATCTAATGAATAAAGCAAGATCGCTCAGAAAAATATTATAGAAACTAAACAATTATCAGTAGATAAATAAGACAACATAAATCTTAAGTTAATCCTTAAATTTTAATTTAACTAAAAGAATGACTTATAGTTTAAAAGAATCCAATAAAGATTTGAAAATTTAACATTATATTCATATAGCACATATTTATTTCATTCCTGTTAAACTCTTCTGCGACGGTCAGTTTTACAAGTCAAGAAGTCAAGAATACACTCTCCAATTATTCAATCAAACACTAATCTAGGTGTTGCTGTGAAGATATTTTCTGGATGTGATTAAGCCCAAATTAGCTTTCTTGAATAAGAGAAATTATCCTAGATAAAAAGTGTGTGCTTGATTCCATCCATTGAGAGCCTAATAAGTAGCACTAAGACTTCCCTAGCAACACCTAGGTTACTACTTGATTGAATAAGGGGACTGTAGCCTAGCCAGGCTGACACATAAAGCAGGCCATTACACTTCCCACAACTTTATCACCATCTCATTTCATAATTCTTATTCATTCTTCAGTTATCAAACACCCCTTCTTTGGAAGGCCACTCTGCTTCAAATATTGGACATAAACCCCTGATATCACCTATCACCACCCATTGCTCTCTACTCTTCTTCTTGTTTATAGTTCTTCCTCACTAGAAGGCAAGTTCAAGGGTTAGGAAGAGTTTTTATCTTACTCATTTCCGCATTACTGACATGTAGTCCAGTGCCTGGCAAGAACTTCAGCTTTTTTTCCCTTCCCATTTGAACTGTTCCTAAAGAAGTTCTATAAGATAGAAATATATAGGAGTTACATGAGAAGAAATCCTTGCATAAAATATAACAGAAGTATACATATTTGAAAGGTGGTTCTTTAGTGTTTATAAGTACACATCCAGTTCCTGTATAAAAAATTATATCTATCCTCTAAGCAACTGTAAATATCATATATCATGAGGTGTACATAGCTTTGGACTAAATACATCCCCTCACTAATCAAAGTTGAATTTACAACATTTTGTGAGTGGGAAATAACGTGCTACATCTGATTATAGTCTCTCTGCAACTCCTTGGCCTCATTTGACACTGGACTTCATTGCACCGCTCCCTCCTCTCTGAAACGTCCTCCTCTCTGGGGGACTGTGCGTTAGCACTGGATTGCTTCCCATCCTACCTCTGTGACCTTTCTCTTCATTCTTTCCTGCTTGAATACAGAGAGATACTTTCCAAGGTTCCCTCCTTCAGTCTCTCCCTTGGGCATCTCATCCACAACTCTGGCTACAATTATCAGATCATGTCACACATACAACCTTCTGCTCCACCCCCTCTCTTCTTAAAACCCTTCAATGCCTTTGCATTGACTGAGAATGAAATCAGATTCTTTAGCAAGGCTGACAAGGGCCTGCCTGATCTGACTGCTGCCAGTCTCTATGTCTCCTTTCCAAGCCTCCTGTCCTTTCCTTGTCATGCTCAAGACAAGCAGACTGGTATTTATATCTCTGAACACACCAAACTGAGTCCCACTTGAGGTCATTTGCACTTGCTCTTCGTTTCTCTAAGAAAGATCTTTCACCTCCTTCTTGCCACTTAGGATTCAGCTCAAAATGCCTCCTGGGCAAAGACGGATTCTTGACTACCCAACCTCTATTTGATTTTTTTTTTTTTTGTTACCAAGTCCAAGCTTGAATTGCTTGCCGTACAACAGACCAATAAATCGAGAGATCAGTTGTTAGTGCAAGAAATAGTGACTTTATTTGGAAAGAAGCCAACCAAGAAGATGGTGGACTTGTGTTCCAAACAACCATCTTGCCTGAGTTAGAATTCAGGTATGGGAGGCTAACACATAGCCTCTGGAAGGTAAGTATTAATTACTTCCTTCCTGCAGTCGTCCACAGTTGGACCTGGTCAAGATGTTTCCTGCGAACTAAACAAAGGTAGTTTAGCTTAATGCTCCTTACCTGGGAGGATGAAGGGTTCCTGGAAATGGGCCATTAGGTATAATTATGCTTATAGGCAACATCCCTTTAGTGATGAACTTTTAATAGAATACAAATATTTTTCCTTGATTCATTATCTCCTATCACTATCTCTAATTAGTTTACCAAGTTAGTTGCTAATTTTCTTTGCCCTTCCCACAGAACTCCAAACTTTATGAGATCAGAAGTTTCACTCTTTAACCTCAGCATCAACATTAAACTTATCTTGCCCCTAAAACTAACTTCTTCTTTTGACTCAGCCCCTTATTTGTGACTGTAATAGCCTCAAGTGAAGAGCCTGGAGTCCCATCTCCCCACTGAGTTGAACTCATCTATATCGATAAATAAGTGAAAGTCACTCAGCAATGTGCAACTTTTGTGACTTCATGGACTACATAGCCCATGGAATTTTCAAGGCCAGAATACTAGAGTGGGTAGCTGTTCCCTTCTCTAGGGGATCTTCCCAAACCAGGGATTAAACCCAGGTCTCCTGCATTGCAGGCAGATTCTTTACCAACAGAGCCACAAGAGAAGCCCAAGAATATTGAAGTGGGTAGCCTATCCCTTCTCCAGTGGATCTTCCTGACTCAGGAATTGAACTGGGGTCTCTAGCATTGCAGACATTCTTTACCAGCTCAGCTACCAGGGAAGCCCCATCTACATGCATAGTGCATAAAATCAGCTCTAAATTTTCTCACTCACCATCAACCCTTATTCCTCTTCGTATCACCAGAACTCAAGTTGAGGTCCTACCATTTTCCTGAAATTACTACTTGTTACTGATTTGGCTTGCTCATGAACTTTTCTTTCTCAGTACCTTCTATACCACATCATTATATTAGCATTTCTAAACAGAATACGAAATCATAACAGATTTTGCTGGAAACTTTCATTATTTAATAAAATATGATCCCAAATAAGCTGAATTTACCTTATATTACCACCTTTCAGCTTAGTTAGGGAAAACATGGTGTGTGATGCTTGTGGTTGTAGAGAAGTAATTTGTTGCATAATTCAATATCCACATAAAATTTGAGAGCTGGCCTATTTTCCAGAAAAGGAAATGGAGGCCTAACTACTTTGAGTGACTTGCCTGAGACTGCATAGCTATTAAATGGAAGAAATGACCTCTCAGGCTAATATTGAAATTTCATGGCTCTGATATATATTTTTTTGATTATGTAAACTCCATGGCACTGCTTCAATCCCCCCTTCTAATTAAGTTTATTTGCTGTCTTCTGATTTTTGAGTTACTTCATGCTTATTGCTTATTAATGCTGTTATTTTATTTTTTCTTAATTACAAAGTATTTTTACAATACTTACAGATTTTAGTTGACAAAACTCTATAATAAACAAATAACAAAAAGGGAAAGCCACTCCTAAGCTCCATCCCACCCCTGGACCTACCTACTATCGACACTAGTGTGTTTTATTCAGAATATTTCTCTATGCAGTTACTTTGGCAGGTGTGTGTGTGTGTGTGTGTGTGTAAATGTGTGTGGATACATGCCTGCATGCTCAATTGCTTCTGTCACGTCCAACTCTTTGTGAACGTATGGCCTGTAGCCTCCCAGGCCCCTCTGTCCCTGGGACAAGATACTGGAGTAGGTTGCCATGCCCTCCATCAGGAGATCTTCCTGACTCAGGGACTGAATCTGTGTCTCCTGTGTTACAGGCAGATTCTTTACCCACTGAGCCATCTGGGAAGACTCCCATGGACACATACACGGCACTAAAAACACAGGTGGGACCATGCAGTGCATGTTGCTCTGCGCTGATGCTGCTTTCTACGGTAAATTCTCTGTTCCACTTGGTCTATCACGTGCCAGGTGAGTGCCATGACACGCCTACTAAGTTCAGCATAAGCTGACAGCCAATGTAAAAAAAAGGAAGAAAAATACAATTTAAGGCTTTGGTAGTATTTGCATGACACTAAACTTTCTGCAGATGTTTTACAACAAAAACAAACAAGGATTACAATCTTTGTTACTGTCACTGTTATCTTCAGCTTTGATACTTGAATTCTGGATCCGTATCTCTCTTTTTCAAAATCATAGTTTACATGTGGCATGTGACTCAAAGTCATATTTCATAAATTCTGCTTACTAAGTGAGGGTACTGATCATGTACCGATATATCCATTTTTTATCTTTTTTGATGGAGCAAGTGACATTCTTCCAAAATTTTCTGTTTAAAATATAATATACCCATTATACCAAGGGTAGGAATCACCTCCAGCAAGATAAAGGGTTGGTTAATTTTTCACGTTTCACCTCTCCTGCCACTGGAAATCACAACACTTGACACTAGGTCACAAAATTATTAAACCTTAAAGGAGCAACACTTCCTTCTCCATGTGAGACCTCACTTCTCCTTGACACTGTACTCCTGAAATCCCTTTAGGCTCCTGGCCTTTTTCCCTGCCTTTAACTCCCGTAACTAATTACATTTGGACAAGTCTTTGGTGAAAATAGTTTTCCTTCAAAGTTATTCATTCAAAGTTCCCCTTAAGGCATTCTTTGTTACTTTAGCCCAGCCTGATACCTTTACACAAAGTTGAAAGAGGTGAGCTATTTTTATAAAATAAGAAATCTTTCAAAACCTAAATATACCTTGATGTTTCAGATAAAGACTATATTTTGATATATGACAAATGCCTCATTTCTAGACGTTTACAAGTAAACAAAAAGTTCCAAAGACTCTGGTCTTACTTTAAGACAGCTAAACTTTAAAAACTGTATTATTACACTTAGAATTAGTTTACTGAGGGTCAATAATTAAATTCATCAATAAAAACAGAAAAAAGATTAACCAACAGGTATAGCTGAACTTATTTTCAATTTCCAATAAGTTTGTTTTGAAAATCATACTGGACTGCAGAATTAAGCAGCATTTTAAAGTTGTTATCTATTTAGAAGACAAAAGTGAAGATCAAATAAAAAAAAGAGATTAAGACTGGGAACATGGCACTGCTCAATTATTTTCTCTGCTGAAATAAAATTAAAACTTGCCAAGTTGTGAATCACTTTCAACCAATTCCTATGTTTTATAAATAAGCAGAAAATATTACTTTAATTTTGTTTTACAATATAGAGATCAAGCATGTACCATTCATTGTTGATACAGGGTACTCAGTTCTAGGGCAAAAGACTGAATGAGATTTAATGATGGGCTCTACTATCACTTGCTTAAAGCCAGAGACTTTCCAAGAAGAGGTGAAGAAAGTTTTCTTTGTGAAACCATTTCCTACATTATTTAATAACATTTCATTGCTGTCTCCATTTTTAGCTACCCTGTGTCATGTGACTTTTTATAGTGAATTCGTTATATTTTCCATAGACAAAAACCTAGGTTTGAAAGTTTGAGCATGTTTCCTAAGACTATCCAAGCATTTAATGGACGAGCTAAGAAAGGAATGCAGGTACTTCCAGCTTAATAACCTGAGTGCTATGTAAGTGGTGTTGCCTCCCACATTGTGAAAACTTACAACTTAGCAAATCAATGTCCATAATTCTCTTATAGTACTACTCTTAGAAACAATATAGATACAATAAAAAAATAATAAACATTTATAAAGAACTTACAAATTCTGGGTACCCCCTAAGTACTTTAGATTTATTGCCTCACTTAATTAGCACAACAGAACCATGGATAATGTAGTTATCTCTCCTGTAAAGATGGAAAAACAAAGGTACAGAGAAGCCAGTTAACTCGCCCAAGATTCACACAACTAATAAGTGGCAGAAATTTTCTTTAACTGACACTCAGTATACAGTCTTAAGAAATCACCTGATGAGTAATCCACTCTGTGGAGTTTCTCCAGGAAATACCAACATCTATTTATTAGTTATAGGTCAAAATGAGATATACAGATGCTAATTTTTTCAATACATAATTTCATAATACTTATCTGCTAGTCTCTTCAGAGATCGCAATGATATGTTCTTAGTGTTCTATTATTTGGTTTACTTTCTAACTTATTCAAATCTACTTATTTTTTATACTTCTATATTTAACTGCTTTAAATTACCTGTAAAAGCTATTATGAACTATAAAAGGAAAAGATAGCAAAGCATTATTCACAACACTGACAGGAACAGAGAAACAGGGCAGTATCTAATATGTGTAAGAAATTTGAAAGCTGTTTACCCTATAGAATAAGATATGAGCACTGTTAAAATGATTGTGAAAGATGTAATAGTAAGCTAAGACAATTTGTAAAAAGATTATAAAGAAAATATTCCACGACATGTAGTGCAACTCAAATGCAAAATTCCACAGCTTTTAACTATTATTCTTGAGCCAGAAATCTTAACTTGCATTCTCCTGATTCATGAAGTGCCCCTGCAGAATATATATAATATAAATAATGAGTATGAACTAATGTAAACTGAGGCAGAAGAGGGAGATTTGTAAAAAGGCAGAGGCATCGAAAACAGAGCTCTGACTTATTTTATTACAGAGGTAGATTTCCTTTAATGGTATCCATTTTCCTTTTACCAAGGCCTCTGTTTTATCAAATCTCCAAAAGAGAAATAGGAGTTGACAATCTTTACAAATATAAAGGATGCAAACGATTTGTGGAGAGGAGGAATAGCCAGATTTCCTCACGCTAAGGAGGTGTTTTTATCAGAAAGGCACTCATGCCTAGAAAATCTAGGTCTTTGAGCACATGCAGTTATTTTCAGAAAGGCATACCCTTTCTGTCTTCCACTTCAGTAAACTCAGGGAGTGAAAAGCCATTCTGTGAACGCAGCTAGTTCATTGACATTAGAGGCATATCATTTTCCCAAAGTTTGAGAGAGCAATGGATTGATTTCAGGGTTCACAGTGGGGCAGGGTAAGATAGCACGGCTCACAGGGCTTTCGGAAACAATATAAATTCATAGACCTATTTCAAGGTTTCAGGAAGATGTGATAAACTACTGGATTGGGTTACACGTTTCCTCCAGCAGGGACTATTTTATCCACTCCTCCTAGATAAGTCAGGCTGATTTGTTGTTTTCATGCTCTGTTTTTCTTCAAATCTACTTAAATAAGCAGGTTGATTTCAGGGCAGACCCTCCCCCTAACTCCCTCTTCCTCTGTACGGGTTCAACTCAAGTTCTTATGAAATCATTATCCTTCTCATCCCTTCCAGACTGACTGCTGCAAAAAGTGAAGCAGAAAGTCAACAAAAACTGAACAAGAATAAAATGTGGTTATCAAGGTTGTGCCGCTCTATACAAATGTGGATGCAGAATCATGCAATATTTATGAGGATGTCTCCTATGCAGGGCAGCTGTGGGTGGTTCGAATGTCTGTGCCTCTTTCAAACACACACAAATCCCTCAGGCCAATGTGCCACTTCACTTCCACCAAAATGAGAACCACATCCAAAGCAAAGAAAATCAAGTCCTTTCAATGGTTAGGAGAGGAGGGAAACAAGGAAGCTATCTGAACTTGTTTCTGTTTAATCACTGAAAATACTACAGGGACAGTTTCACTTGTATGATCTGTCAGGAAAATCAAGCTATCCTATTTCATAAATTGGGAAATCAGATTGAATCCTACTAAACCAAAGACTCAAAAAATTTTTTCATGATTCCCATTATCAATTTACCCATTTACAACTTGTGACTCTTCAGTATCTCAGAATACCATGTTGTAGGTCTAAAAACACCCTTACTGTTAATTACCTACAAACCTGAATCTTCACAGGAATGACTGAATGAATGACAGAGAATGTGCAAGACACATTGGACGCAGTGTCAGAAGACTTACGTTGCCAAGACATCGATCCTTTCTGAACCTTAGTTTCATCACCTGTTAATGGAAGATATTATAGTGAAAACATGTAGTTTTTCCTCGCTCATCATCCATTTCCTCTTGCTTTGTGACAGAAATGTGTCCTACACTCTCAGGCTATACAGGACTCCTCCAGCCCATCAGAGCATTCTGGTCCTATGACCATAATTACTGGTGTGAGGTGAGCATGTGACCCAACATAGTGCCATCAAAATGAAATATGCGATTTTGTTGTCCTGGAAACAAAATGGTTCCTGACAGGACTGGGTGTTAGTGAACATCTTGATGTGGGACAGAAAGAGCCAGCTTGAATGGAGCCAACACAGAGAAAGGCAGAGCAGAGAGCTTTCGGGAGAATATGTTGAGATTATCGCTCAGGTCAGTGGACTTGATTGCCACTGAAGTTAGATGGGTTTATTCTGGGATTTTTTTTTTTTTTAATGTGAACCACTAAATTTATTTTTTTTCTTCTGACTTAGACTTGTTTGATATGATCTTCTTTCACTTGCATCCTAAAAATTCCTCACTGTTACAGTGTGAAGGCTGAGCTATATAATGATATAGTGATATGATATAGTGATATGATATACTGATAATGAATAATGTTTTTGGAAAGTTTTTATTTAAAAGCTAAAATCCTTGGCATTATAAAATACATTTACATTTTTGTTCAATTAAATGTATAAACTTTTAAAAAAGTTTCTTATGCCATGGGACTTACCAGGGCTTGACAATATTAAGAATAAGAAATAAAACTAACCTAGGGGTTTATAGGCAAGTAGGGACACAAACAAGTGTTAAATAATTATAGGATACTGTTAAAACGGTAAAACTGTGGACAATATAATATGTAGAACTACTGTATTACACAACTATAGGGGACACCATTCACACCATAGCTTATCTAAGTGTCATACCCTGCAGTCATGGGCTTCCCAGGTGGTGCTAGTGGCAAAGAATTTGCCTACCAATATTCCTTGGAAGAAAAGTTATGACCAACCTAGACAGTATATTCAAAAGCAGAGACATTACTTTGCCGACTAAGGTCTGTCTAGTCAAGGCTATGGTTTTTCCTGTGGTCATGTATGGATGTGAGAGTTGGACTGTGAAGAAGGCTGAGCGCCGAAGAATTGATGCTTTTGAATTGTGGTGTTGGAGAAGACTCTTGAGAGTCCCTTGGAGTGTAAGGAGATCCAACCAGTCCATTCTGAAGGAGATCAACCCTGGGATTTCTTTGGAAGGAATGATGCTAAAGCTGAAGCTCCAGAACTTTGGCCACCTCATGCAAAGAGTTGACTCATTGGAAAAGACCCTGATGCTGGGAGGGATTGGGGGCAGGAGGAGAAGGGGACGACCGAGGATGAGATGGCTGGATGGCATCATGGACTTGATGAGCCTGAGTCTGAGTGAACTCTGGAAGATGGTGATGGACAGGGAGGCCTGGTGTGCTGTGATTCATGGGGTCGCAAAGAGTCGGACACGACTGAGCGACTGAACTGAACTGCAGGAGATGAAAGAGAAGCAGGTTTGATCCCTGGGTGGGGAAGATCCCCTGGAGTAGGAAATGACAACCCACTCCAGTATTCTTGCTTGGGAAATCCCTGGACAGAGGAGCCTGGAGGCTAAAGTCCATGGTGCTGCAAAGAGTCGGGCACGACTCAGTGGCTTGTGTTGTGTTGTGTGTTACTGGAATCATACATGGAAGTCAAACTCAACTATACCTCTCTCAGCTGGTAGGCTACCCAGCTAAACACTTGCACTATCAAGTATTTTCAATCTCTATAATGGTTCTTGGCTGCTGCATTGTTTAAATGAACTGATTATTGCCCACTATATTTGAGTTTTTAAGAGTTTTTAAGGAGTTTCTGGCAGACAGCTGGCACCACAGGTTTACCATTACACAAACCAGACACAAATCTCATTGGTCTTCCTTGGCTGTGCTATCATTTGTTAGTGATCAGTTGGCAGAAGCACCACTAAATCAAGCATCTGCAAACATTAAATGTCGCATTTCAGGAGTACAGAGGTCTCTGGGCAGTGGGAGATTCACTGAACATCAGATTAATTATTTGGCAAAACAAGTAGAGCTTTTATGACTCAAAGGTCATTTACAACAACATACTTTCACACTGTTGCCTCAGCAATAATACTTCATTTTAAGTGGCAAAATCAAACTATAAGTAAATTAGTACCCAAATTAATCCAACAGCTGTGTGTTTTGATAGTGATTAATATGCACTGTATAAAAGAGGCTTTGCTTCTCTCTTGTTCTCAGTCACAAAAAAGAGAAGAGTTCTTTGATATAATGCCGCTTCTGAAGCAATGCCAAGGTAGTTCATTGTTTAGTTACCAAAAAAAAAAAGATACACTGAGAGCTTCAGGGCAATGCTGCTTTTCTTTTCTGGTGGAATAACAGCCACAGTTCCCCTTGAAACCCTAGATGAGCTTGCCTAATGCCTCACTCCTAGAGTCAAACCGAGACCAGAGCACCTCTAGTTTACAGGGAAAAACAGCTCCAGCCTCTAGGCTTGGGTGGACTGCTTTTCTTAGATGGGACATCTTACTCTTTCGGAGGAAGAAATTGCAACCCAGCATTTAAACTATGCTGGCCAAAATTTATCTTTGGATAAAATATCGAGATGACAAATCTGTATACATTCACATATGTGTTTATCAGCATGGTAAGACTGGCCACTAGCTTGGCGGCATGTTCAAAATTACCTATTTCCATCATCCACTCCTAGTCCAACTTGCTGCCATCTACCCAGGATGTGAAATTTTCTAAAGTGTCCTCAGGTCTGTATGCTGCAAAACACCGTTGGTTTGGAGGCTGAAAGGTCTGACTCTCAGCTGAGCTAGCAAAATACAATTGTGCTCACTTGGCTTGTACTAATAGTCTGCTGTTTAGAGGTGTGCTTGCTTTCAAGAGCTATAATCCATTACTGACATGGGGGTGTACATAATTTGACTCTTGGTATGATTCCATACACGGTGCAGCAAGGTAGTTTCAAATACATCTATAAAGTGTTTTGACTTTTAATTCCCCAGGATGATTGATATATCATTCCTATTGACACAGTAATTATATTTGCAGCTTTGGTGTAGCTGCTAAAAGTCTTAGAGCCAAATCTGTGATGAAGTGAAAGTTGCTTAGTCGTGTCCAACTCTTTGTGACCCCATGGACTATACAGTCCATGTAATTCTCCAGGCCAGAATACTGGAGTGGTTAGCCTTTCCCTTCTCCAAAGGATCTTCCCAACCCAGGGATCGAACCCAGGTCCCGTGCATTGCAGGCAGATTCTTTACCAGCTGAGAAACCAGGGAAGCTCTGTGGGCAAACCATATGCTGGGTTTACAGAGAAGTCAGTGGAACTCAGTGACTTGGAGTCCAGGCTTGAAGGCCAGGTGGCAAGTTTCCTACATGGGTTCTGCCTCTTTAAATCTGTGACTTAGAACATGCATCTTGATGTCTTTTTTTAATCTGTAAGAAGTTCTGACTAGCAAGTTACCGTGAGGATTAAATGAGTTTCTACATGAAAAGTGCCTGGCCTTGAGTACACACTGAATAAACATGTCATCATCATCATAAATTCATTATCATCATAGCCTTGATGATTTTCCTGCCTTAGCAACTTCCTCTATGATTTATCTCATTCATTGCAGTTTATGTATTTTTCTAAGCAGTGCCAAATTCTTTATCGAGCACAGTTCAGTATAAACAAAATAAAACATCATAATTTATTCTTTTAATTTTCTAACAGAAATAGTACTCTACTTTGCTTTTCAAGCACATCCTTACTGAAAATTTAATTTCATAATGCTGTTTGAAGATTCTATTTCAAACAGAATATGCTACAAAAATGCTACTTCTAATAGCTCATGCCATATTTAAAACTGACTTTATCAACACCAGATATGTGCTGAAATGTCAGGTGGTCTTTTCAAACACAGATCACTTTCTAACAAGTTAAAACCACATATGTTTAAATACCAATGCATATGAGAAATTATTGAGAATAAACAACATAAAATGTAAGTGAAATAATAAGACCTGAGTTTTCTGAGATACTAGTGATCCCTAGATCTGAACTCTGGCAGTGGCACTCATTTGTAGGACAGTGCCAAAGAATGCTCAAACTACCGCACAATGGCACTGATCTCACACGCTAGTAAAGTACTGTAATGCAAAGAAATAGAGGAAAGCAACAGAATGGGAAAGACTAGAGATCTCTTCAAGAAAATTAGAGATACCAAGGGAACAGTTCATGCAAAGATGAGCTCTATAAAGGACAGAAATGGTATGGACCTAAGCAGAAGATGTTAAGAAGAGGTGGCAAGACTACACAGAAGAACTGTACGAAAGAGAGCTTCATGACCCAGATAATCATGATGGTGTGATCGCTCACTTAGAGCCAGACATCCTGGAATGTGAAGTCAAGTGGGCCTTAGAAAGCATCACTACGAACAAAGCTAGTGAAGGTGATGGAATTCCAGTTGAGCTATTTCAAACCCTGAAAGATGATGCTGTGAAAATGCTGCACTCAATTTGCCAGCAAATTGGAAAACTCAGCAGTGGCCACAGGACTGGAAAAGGTCAGTTTTCATTCCAGTCCCTAAGAAAGGGAAGCCAAAGAATACTCAAACTACTGCACAATTGCACTCAGCTCACACGCTAGTAAAGTAATGCTGAAAATTCTCCAAGCCAGGCTTCAGCAATACGTGAACCATGAACTTCCAGATGTTCAAGCTGGTTTTTAGAAAGGCAGAGGAACCAGAGATCAAATTGCCAACATCTGCTGGATCATGGAATAAGCAAGAGAGTTCTAGAAAAACATCTATTTCTGCTTTATTGACTATGCCAAAATCTTTGACTGTGTGGGTCACAATAAACTGTGGAAAATTCTGAAAGAGATGGGAATACCAGACCACCTAACCTGCCTCTTGAGAAATCTGTATGCAGGTCAGGAAGCAACAGTTAGAACTGGACATGGAACAACAGACTGGTTCCAAATAGGAAAAGGAGCACGTCAAGGCTGTATGTTGTCACCCTGCTTATTTAACTTCTATGCAGAGTACATCATGAGAAACGCTGGGCTGGAAGAAGCACAGGCTGGAATCAAGATTGCCGGGAGAAATATCAATAACCTCAGATATGCAGATGACACCACCCTTATGGCAGAAAGTGAAGAGGAACTAAAAAGCCTTTCATGAAAGTGAAAGAGGAAAGTAAAAAGGTTGGCTTAAAGCTCAACATTTAGACAACTAAGATCATGGCATCTGGTCCTATCACTTCATGGGAAATAGATTGGGAAACAGTGGAAACAATGTCAGACTTTATTTTTGGGGCTCCAAAGTCACTGCAGGTGGTGACTTCAGCCATAAAATTAAAAGACGCTTACTCCTTGGAAGGAAAGTTATGAGCAACCTAGATAGCATATTCAAAAGCAGAGATATTACCTTGCCAACAAAGGTCCATCTATCTAGTCAAGGCTATGGTTTTTCCAGTGGTCATGTATGGATGTGGGAGTTGGACTGTGAAGAAAGCTGAGTGCTGAAGAATTGATGCTTTTGAACTGTGGTGTTGGAGAAGACTCTTGAGAGTCCCTTGGATTACAAGGAGATCCAACAAGTCCATCCTAAAGGAGATCAGTCCTGGGTGTTCATTGGAAGGACTGGTGCTGAAGCTGAAACTCCAATACTTTGGCCACCTCATGCCAAGAGTTAACTCATTGGAAAAGACTCTCATGCTGGGAGGGATGGGGTCATGAGGAGAAGGGGATGATAGAGGATGAGATGGCTGGATGGCATCACCAACTCGATGGACGTGAGTCTGAGTGAACTCCTGGAGTTGGTGATGGACAGGGAGGCCTGGTGTGCTGTGATTCATGGGGTCACAAAGAGTTGGACACGACTGAGTGACTAAACTGAACTGAATGTATTCAGGTAAACATTGGTGCTGCTCACTTGCATATGTGAAAGGAATTTGCCGTTTCTTCCATTTGTGATTTGGATGTTTGGAAGATACTCTGGCTTTAGTTGTATATAGGGCAGAATAGGGGGCTTACCCAGTGGCTCAGCTGTGAAGAATCCACCTGCAATGCAAGGAGGTAAGGGTTCCATCCTTGGGTTGGGAAGATCCCCTGGAGGAGGACGTGGCAACCCACTCCAGTATTCTTGCCTGGAGAATTCTATGCACAGAAGATCCTGATTTGCTGCAGTCCATAGGTCACAGTGGGGTAAGGTTGTCCATGGGATCACAATGGGCTAAGTCCATGGGGTAAGGTCCACCTGACCTGCCTCCTGAGAAATCTGTATGCAGGTCAAGAAGCAGCAGTTAGAACCAGGCATGGAACAAACAACTGGTTCAAAATTGGGAAAGGAATATGTCAAGGCTTTGTTTTGTCACCTGGCTTATTTAACTTACATGCAGAGTACATCATGCGAAATGCTGGGCTGGATGAAGCACAAGCTAGAACCAAGATTTCTGGGAGAAATATCAATAACCTCAGATTTGCAGATGACACCACCGTTATGGCAGAAAGCAAAGAAAAACTAAAGAGCCTCTTGATGAAAGTGAAAGAGGAGAGTGAAAAAGTTGGCTTAAAACTCAACATTCAAAAAAATGAAGCTCATGGCATCTGGTCCCATCTCTTCATGGCAAATAGATGGGGAAACAATAGAAACAGTGACAGACTTTATTTTGGAGGGGCTCCAAAATCACTGCAGATGGTGACTGCAGCCATGAAGTTAAAAGACACTTGCTCCTTGGAAGAAAAGCTATGACCAACCTAGAGAGCATATTAAAAAGCAGAGACGTTACTTTGCCAGCAAAAGTCCATCTAGTCAAGGCTGTGGTTTTTCCAGTAATCATGTATGGATGTGAGAGTTGGACTGTGAAGAAAGCTGAGTGCTGAAGAACTGATGCATTTGAACTGTGGTGTTGGAGAAGACTCTTGAGAGTCCCTTGGACTGCAGGGAGATCCAACCAGTCCATCCTAAAGGATATGAGTCCTGAATATTCATTGGAAGGACTGATGCTGAAGCGGAAACTCCGGTACTTTGGCCACCTCATGCGAAGAGTTGACTCTGGACAAGACCCTGATGCTGGGAAAGATTGAAGAAAGGAAGAGAAGGGGATGACAGGATAAGATGGTTGGATGGCATGACTGATTCAATGGACATGAGTGTGAGCAAGTTCCGGGAGTTGGTGATGGTCAGGGAAGCCTGATGTGCCTCAGTCCATGAAGTGCAAAGAGTCAGACATAACAGCTGAGCTGAACTGATGGAGTCACAAGAGTCAGACAACTGAACACAGCACAGGGTAGAGTAGATGTTCAGTTTTGGGGGAAAATAGTCCTTTGCAGGGGGAAAGGAATCCCCCCCCCACTAGTTAACATTTGTTAAGCACTTCTGTTGTTTCTTGTTATCACCAGTGACCGCAACTCTTCGCTGGCGTTCTGCTTCATTCCTCTATTGTAACTGCTCTCCACTGTTTTCCCAGCTCACTCCTGCTAGTGAAATGGAGCAGGACCCGATGCTCCTTACCATACACGCCCCACCCCCACCACTATGTCCTCTGCCTGCCTTTGACTGTGGAAAACTCGTCAAAAAACAAGTTTAATCAGAGAATTGAGAAATGCACAAACAAAGGAAAACAGTTAAAGGAGACTAAATAATAGTGTAGTCGTTAAGCACAGTCAAGGACCTTTCGTTCTTTCTCAAGGGCTATAGATACTATTCTGAGCCATATCCTGTGAGCTGTCTTACAGATACTAAAACACCAGGTGGAGAAGTTAGCGACATGATGACCAGGCCATACCCAGGACATGAGTTGCCACAATTCCAAGAATTGGCCACAAAGAAATGAGAACAAAGGGCCCCTGGACCTGAAGATTAACTGTACTGAAAACAGTCAAGATGATGCTGGTGAGAGCACTGAAGGCCAGTCTGAAGATGACTGTTAGAGATGACTGTGCTGTTTCTGCATATAGCCCTCGCCCCCCCGCCCCCTCCCCATCTATAAAAGCTCTCACCCCGTTCTTGTGGAGGGGTTAGGGGGAGTCGGCCTTTGGACAGATGTCTGCCACCCTCCCCCGACAGTTGCCAGCATCTGAAATAAAGCAAACTTTCCTTTCCGCCACCCTGGCCTGTTTGTTGTCTTTTGAGCGGCGAGCAGCCGGACCCCACAAGCTCCTTTTGGTAACACCAGGACACCCACTCTAGCAATGCAGCCCCTCCAGCCCACCTGCAGCCCACTGTTCCGCCACCTTTCACTGCCTTTCACTTCTTGCTCTTCAAACTTGTTTGCCAGGGGACTGAAATGAGTCTTGGGAAACAAATTTGCTCTGGGAGAGAAGGAGCCTGTTATGGGGCCTAACTGTAGTGGCAGGGGGAGCATTCTGGGTGTGGTGTGGTTTATCTCCCTCCTCAGTCCCACTGGACTTAACTTTGAGGCCTGTGGAGGCAGAATGGGGGACTAGAATGAGAAAGAGACCAAGTTCATTACCAATTCTGTGAATCATTGAGGGTTCACAGATGCTCCACTGAGACTGCTCTCACATAGAGAGCCAGCATTCCCTCCCCCACCAAATGAATGACCCCAGAGCAGTTGTGCCCATTTAAGGGCTTTCCAGAAATCTGGTGATCAAAGGGGTGGAATGAGTGCCTGGCAAGAGCTGGGGTCTAGTGTAGCAGAGGTGGTCCCCAAAGGAGACCGGAGCCTATCCAGTACATCATCTCTCTTTTGGGGGGAGTATTTTAATCCCTTTAAAAAATTATTGAAGTATAGTTAATTTATAATGTGCTAATTTCTGATATACCGCAAAATGATTCAGTTATACATATGAAAAAAGTGTTAGTTGCTCAATCGTGTCTGACTGTTTGTGACCCCATGGACTGTAACCCACCAGGCTCCTCTGTCCATGGCATTCTCCAGGCAGGAATACTGGAGTGGGTAGCTATTCCTTTCTCCAGAGGATCTTCCTGACCCAGGAATGGAACCTAGGTCTCTGGCATTGCAGGCGGATCCTTTACTGTCTGAACCACCAGGGAAGCTCATTTATTATAAGCTCATTCTTACTCTTTTCTGTTATGGTTTATCACAGCATACTGAATATAGTTCCCCGTACTATACAGTAAGACATTGTTGTTTATTAGCAATTTTAAATAATTGATAGAGTACTTGTACTGTTTAGAAATGGATTATTTCAGAAGCAGATTATTTCATGAATATAGAGATCCTCTAAGAACCCTCAGAAGTTTGAGGGACTCTTCAGCAGGGACTGAGTAGGTGGGGCAGAAGTCAGTAGAATTTGTTCACTTTTTTAATGTAACTGTGCTTTTTACCCATGGGATGGGGAAACTTGAGTTTTGTGCTGTTTGGTAAGAATTTTCTATTGCTGATTAACAAATTACTGCAGATTTAGTGGTAATGTAGTGGCTTAAACAATACCCCGATCTCACAGTTCTATAGAGGTCCAACAAGGGTCTCATGGGCCTAATATCATGATGTCTGTAAGGCTGTATTCTTTCTGGATACAAAAAAGAGAATCTCTTTTCTTGTCTTTTCCAGCTTCTAGAGATCAGCACATTCCTTGGCTGTTGACACCCTTCTTTCATCTTCAAAGCCAGCAATGTCATCTCTGTCTCAGATCTCCGAGAAAGGTTCTCTGCATCTAAGGACTCATGTGGTTAGGTTGAGCTCACCCAGATACTCCAAAGTAATCTCTGTGTCTCAAAATATGTAAACTGAATCATGTCTGCAAGGTTCCTTTTGCCATGTTGGGTAGCATAATCACAGGTTCCAGGGGTTAGGGTGTGGACATCTTTCTTGGGAGGGGACATTATTTATGATTTTACTAATTATATCATGTTCTAATTTCATTCTCATCACTTCCCTTGTGAAGTAGTATGGGTAGATGACTTTTCTGAAGCGCTTGTTAAAAATATAGTTTCCGTCCATTGACATCACCCTAACCCAGAATTCAGTCTCAGCGTTGCTCACTAATAAGGACAACCAGATGTAAAGTGCCTCCTTCTGAGATGTTATATGGAAGACCTTTTGTTTATGTCAGTGATCTCTTTCTAGATCCAGAGACTCAAAGCCTCTGATCTTAAACTATGGCCATTGGGTACTTCCAACAATAAATGTGCTTGGAGGGTGTCAACCAGGACCCAGAAGGACTCTGAGGGACTGCCACTATAAGCCCCAGGGATTCAACTACTAACTAGGGTTTGGAAAGGTGGGTCCCTAAAGGCTCAACTCCAGCCCACAGGGACGACCCCTACCCTGTAATACTTTCTACGCCTAAAAAATTGTCCTACCCATCCCTCTTGGCTTCCCCCTTTTTATCCTTCATCTCCTCCTCTTGGTTGTGCCCTGTGCAAAACAGGGCTTGTACCCACCACCAATCAAGAAAGGAATTGAAATGGGCATACGCTCAAGGCCAGTTGACAGTTGCAAGTTATGTAACTGTAGGCTCTGTTGTGCATACCTTCCCATAATTCAGTCTATTGTAGTTAGATGTATGTACATATAGAATATTAGTGACCCCTTACTGGGCTCCTAGCTGCCCAAGTTTACTTGAGGAAGCCCCTGTGGTTAGTTTGTATCCACTGTGTGCCCAGGGTGTGTAGGCAGGAGTTGGAAAAGGCTCTGTGGTTATTTTTGTAGCATATCTGTGAGCTCTCCTGGGTGCGTCTGGGATGGGGTTTAGAGATCAGCTTGCATCCTGTTGGCTAGGCTAGGCCACCCCTGTTCCTCATGCCTAACTGTCTTGATATAAAATGAAAGACACATTACCTCTAAGGCATCTTTTGTTCTTTTGGCCGAACTCCCAGGCTTGCAAGATTTTAGCCCCCCAACCAGGGATTGAACCTGGGCCCTTGGCAGTGAAAGTATGGAGTCCTAACCACTGGACCACCAGGGAATCTGTAAGGCAGTTTTAAACAACTTTTTAAAAAATACTTCTTTTGTTTCTTTATTTTTCGGCTGTGCTGAGTCTTTGTTCCTGTGTGGGCTTTCTCTGGTTGTGCTGCTTGGGCTTCTCATTGCAGTGGTTTCTCTAGTTTCAGAGCACGGGCTCCAGGGCACACCGGCTTCAGGAGTTGCGGTTCTCAGCTGTAGAGCACAGGCTGGGCACTTGTGACACATGGGCTTAGTTGTTCTGAGTCACGTAGGATCTTCCCAGACCAGGGATCGAATCGGTGTCCCCTGCCCTGCAAGGCAAACTCTTAACCTCTGAACTACCGTGGAAGCCCCACAACTTTCCTAAGATAGTCTTCACATACCATAAAATCCCCACCTCTAAATTGTGTCATTCAATGACTTTGGTATATCATATAGTCGTGTAACAGTCACCACAATCTCATTTGGGAACATTTTTATCACCCCTAAAAGCCATTGACCATTTCCGCCTCAGCCCTTGGAAACTGCTTATCTACTTATGTTTCTATAGATTTAGCTGTACTACATTTATAGATTTCTCCTGGCAATCTTGATTCCAGCTTGTCACTCATCCAGCCCAGCATTTCACATGAGGTGCTCTGCATGTAAGTTAAATAAACAGGATGACAATAAACAGCCTTGTCATACTCCTTTCTCAATCCTGAATCAGTCAGTTGTTCCATACAAGGTTCTAACTATTGCTTCTAAAGAACCTCTTGGTAAGGGTGAAGAATGAGAGTGAAAAAGCTGGCTTAAAACTCAATATTAAAAAAAAAACTAAGATCATGGCATTGGGTCTCATCACTTCATGACAGATAGAAGGGGAAAGATAGAAGCAGTGACAGAGTCCCTCTTCTTGGGCTCTAAAATCACTGTGGATGGTGACTGCAGCCCTGAATTAGAAGACAGTTGCTTCTTGGCAGGAAGGCTATGACAACCTAGACAATGCATTGAAAAGCAAAGGCATCACTTTGCCAACAAAGGCCCGTATAGTTGAAAGGTTGTTGCTAAACCATGAAAGATGCCGGGATTCTTGGCCTCTGGCGAATAATTCAGTCTGGGGCCAGAGACAAGGCTTCATCGCTCAGAGCTTTGGTGTAATAAAGTTTTATTAAAGTATAAAAGAGATAGAGAAAGCTTCTGACACAGACATCAGAAGGGGGGAAGAAAGAGTGCCCCCTCCCCCACCCCACTAGACTTTAGCTGGATGTTATATAGCTACTAGCAGTCTGCTAATTAAAGAAAGGAAATGTCTCAAAATGCAGAGAATGGCACCAGCCCCCTCACCTGCAAGATGCATTTTGAAATAACCGTGGCACCAGGTGAGTCATCCCGGGCCATAAAATGATTGACATGAATCTTGAAGAAAGGCGGGTTTCCATACAAATACACAGTTTCATTAACATGGATTAAAGAACAATGCATGAGTATCACATACTGGTTTGTCAAGTCGGTTCTGAGCCTTTAGGTGGAACCAGAACCAACTTGAAGACAGAGTCTGGGTAAATACACAGCACATTAACATAGCTTAAGACAAACATTTCCATAAGAAAAATGCATTGGTTAGCTCAAGGTTTGAGAAAAGTTAAGTTCAGGTAGAACCAGCTTGTCATTATGGCAACAGAATTTTAAGAAAAACCTCTTTTTAAATTTGTATAGAGAAGGGGAAAATGTAACACTGGTTTGTTTCCTCCTGCTGCTTAAGAGAGAGATAACACTTGCAGCCTATTTCCCCCATCTGGAAACCCCTGGCCTTCTGCCTGTTCAAGGCTTATGGTCTTTCCAGTGGTCATGTACGGATGTGAGAACTGGACTGTAAAGAAGGCGGAGCACTGAAAATTGAGCCTTTTGAACTGAGGTGTTGGAGAAGACTCTTGAGTCCCTTGGACAGGAAGAACATCAAACGAGTCGATCTGAAAGGAAATCAACCCTGGATACTCCTTGGAAGGACTGATAATGAAGCTGAAGCTCCAATCCTTTTGTCACCTGAGGTGAAGAGCCGACTCTTTGGAAAAGACCCTAAAGGTGGGAAAGATTGAAGGCTGGAGAAGAGGGCGACAGAGGCTGAAATGATTGGATGGTATCACTGATTCGATGGGCAAGAACTTGGGCAAACTCCAGGAGATGGTAAGGGACAGGGAGGCCTGGTGTGCTGCACTCCATGGGGTCTTGAAAAGTTGGACTTGGTGACTGAACAACAACATTATATACACACACGCACATCAGTTGCTGGACATTTGGGTTATTTACACTTTTTGGCTATTATGAATAATGCTGCTATGAACGTATGGAGTATTCTTATAAATATATTTAATTTGTATTGTGGCAGGCAGAATAATGCCCCCCACCTCATATGTCTACTTCCTTATCCCTGGAACCTGTGACCTTACATGGCAGGACTTTGTACTATGTATGAGTACAGTAAGGATCTGGAGTGGAAAGGTGAGCCTGGATCATGCAGGTGGGCCCTGGCTAATCACATAGTCCTTAAAAAGAGAGAACACTTTCCTGCTGAGGTTGGAAAGATGAGAGGACTGAAGAAAGGTCAGAGTTATTTGAAATGACTGGCATGTAAATGTGGAGAGAGGGGGCCATGAGTGGTCAGTCTCCAGGGGCTGCAAAAAGCCAACACAAATTCTCCCCTCGAGTCCCCAAAAAGGAATGAAACCCTGCACACCCTGATGTTAGCTCACTGAGTTTTGCTCGCAGCTAAAGGGAGCTGCCTGGCCTATGGTTATGCCCTCTGCATCCAGTGAGTGGTCAGTGTGGGAAGTGAAGGTCTCACCCCCTGGGTTGGATCTGGAACGACCCTGAAGGACCATCTCCACTCCAGAGCAGTGAGTGGAAATATGTGAGGCTTCAGCTTCTCTTTCTGCCTAGTCCTGCCTCTCTCTCTCCCTTCAAGGTGCTCATTTTGAGAGCACTCTCCAGCAAGCGTCCTGGGTGCAGATCTCTGCCTCGGAGTGTCTCCTCTGGGAATGCTGCAGGGGATATTCACTCACACATCAGCTCTTGTCTGAAGATAAGCAGCCAGCTGGGAACCAGCAGGGAGAAAGTTGTGAAGGGAGGATCTTTTCTAAATTCCGAAATTGATGATGCATTACGGGAAAGAACCTCAGCTGGACGGTAGAAGACTGGGCTTCATGGTCTGGCTCTGCCCCAGCTCACCTCCTGTTGCTTGGGAGATCCCCCCATTCACGGTCTGGCTCTGCCCCAGCTCACCTCCTGTCGCTTGGGAGGTCCCCCCAAGCCACTTGAGTGCCCCAGGACCTCCATCTCAGTTACTTAGGAGGGGGTGTTGTACTCACTGACCTTCAAGCTCTTTTCTGGCACTAAAGCTCTGGCATCTGTGGTCTGAAAGTCAGACAGAGGCTGGATCTTCAGCCTCATCTCTCCTTAATTTCCAAGCTCAGAACTGAGCCCACCCCAGGGGCTCCCAGGGTCTGAGGACTGGCATTCCTCCCTGAGTCAAAATTGACTTCAGAGTCACCCAACCTGTGACCTTTGTGCCATTTAGAACAGACAACGATAATTTCTTGGGTACTTGTCTATCACAATGGTTTCCATACACTGCATTTTCTCACTCCTATGATGTATACTTAAATTTTTTATGTATTAAAAAACATTAAAAAGATATAAAATTTTGTTACATAGTAAATGGCTGAACAGAAAAATTAATACTTAATAAGAATGTCTCACACAATCCACATGCCTATTTAATGTAGTCATGTTTCTTTCTTTTTTTTTTTTTTTTCAAAAAAAGTAGTTCTTTCAAAATGGTGAAGTGGAAAAGCCTTGAGCTCAACCTCTTCTCATGGACACACCAAAGTCACAACTAACTGCTGGACAGCCATGGATAAAAAAGGCTGGAACCTGCCAAAGCAGATCGTCTACATCTAAAGGCATAAAGAAGAAGTGGCAACAAGATGGTAGGAGGCTTGTACCTGTAAGATGATCAACACCTTGTCACCCCACCCCCTGGAGAATAATTATATTACAGACGCTGTCCCACAGGAGTGAGAGTCCTGAGGCCACGTTCGGCTTCCTAACCCGAGGGTCTGGCATTGGGAAGAGGAGCATCCCAGAGCATTAGGATTTGAAGGCCAGCAGGGCTTAATTGCAGGAGCGCCACGGGGCCAGGGGAGACAGACTTAACTCTTCAAGGGATT
>SJXQ01011216.1:113877-276098 GCA_006408695.1 Aepyceros melampus | reverse complement strand
CGCCGTGGGTGGGGGGGGGGGTGGGGGAGGGTGCAGCTGTGGCTCCTGCTGGGGTCCAAAAGCTGGTGGCAGATATTTTGGGGGTTATTCTTCTGCATGAACTCTCCTTGAGGCAGGCATCTTGCTTGGGTCCTTAGCAGCAACACCTGCCCCCACTCAGCAGCCTGTAGGCTTCAGAGCTGGATGCCTCAGGCCAGACCACTAACTAATGGGCAGGAACACGGCTCTGCCCGTTAGCAGACAGGTTGCTGAAAGACTTCCTGATCCCACAGTCACCTCTGGACATGATCCTAGACACCATCCTGCCTACCACAGGGCCAGGACCCAGCTCCACCCACCCATCAGCAGGCATCAGCTCTTTCCACTAGGAAGCCTACACAAGCTTCTAGACCAGCCTCTCACCCACCAGGGGGCAGAAACTAGAAGGAAGAAAGCTACAATCCAGCAGCCTGTAGTCTGCAAATGCAGGCTAGACACTGCCCTGGGACCGCTGGCCTCTGGCCCTTGGGTGATGAGAGAGGAGGGCACGGCTGGGACTCATAGGGCGTCTCCTACTGAAGGCTGCTTCTCCAAAGTTGAGAAACACAATTAACCCAAAATGAGGTGGCAGGGGAATCTGTTACAGATGAAGGATCAGGATAAAACTCCAGAAAAACCAAGTGATGTGGAGATAGGCAGTCTACCGGAGAAAGAGTTCAGACTAACAGTGGGAAAGGTGATCCAAGAACTAGGGAGGAAACTGGATGCACAGATCCATAAGTTAGAAGGATTTTTAAACAAAGAGAAAGTATAAAGAACAACCAAAACAATCGAACAATACAATAACTGGCATGAAAAACACACTGGAAGGAATCAATAGCAGAGAAAATGAAGCAGAGCAGATTAGTGAGCTGGGAGACTGAGGAGGGGAAACCACTACTGTGGAGCAGAAAAAAGAAAGAAAGGAGGACAGTTTAAGAAACCTCTGGACCAACAGCAAGCACCCTAAGAGTCACATTATTGGGGTCTCAGAGGAGAAGAGAGGGCCTGAGAAATATTTGAAGAGAGAATAGCTGAAAACTTCCCTAACCTGGGAAAGGAAACAGTCACCCACAGGAAACACAGAGCGTTCTAAACAGGATAAACCCACAGAAGAACACACCATGACACACTGTAATCAAAATGACAACAATTAAAAGTAGAAGATATTAAAAGCAACAGGGGAAAAGCAACCGATAACATACAAGGGAACTCCCATAAGGTTAGCTGGTTTTTCAGCAAAAACTGCAGAGGAGAAGGGAGTGACATGATATGTTTAAAATAAAAACTAAACAATATCCATCAGGCAAGAGCTGCTGTAAGGGTTTAAGATGATGCCAGTAAAAAGCGGGTGCCAGCTGGTGGTTCTGCTGGGTTCAGCAGAGTTCGTATATATCATCGTACAGGCAGCAACACATTTGGAGTGGTGGGCAGGAAGATTCAGGACAATCATCAGATCATGATACATTGTATTGTTCCTAAAGGGTTGAAATACAATCAAGCTACTCAGACCTTCCACCCAGGGCAAGACGCTAGACAGGTGTAGGGTCTCAACTTTGGCAGCAAAGAAGATGCCAGTGTCTTCACAAGTGCCCTGATGCACGCCTTAGAAGTGTTGAATTCATAGGAAACGGCCAAAATTCCCGACTACCTGCCCAAATTCACAATGGCCCATCACAATTTGGAAATTCAAAGAAGGCAGCTATAAGGCCAGCAACCATAAAAGGAGCTGGCGTGGGAAAGGCTGGAGAAAGAAGGGAAAGGGCAAGATTGGAGAGGGAGAAGGGAGAAAGGGAGAGGCCAGGGAGGGAGCGACTGGAACAGGAGCAGCTGGAGAGAGAGAAGAGGGAACGTCAGGATCACTGGAGCAGGAGAGATGAGCGGGAGAGGCTTCAGAGACTGGACCTGGTAAGGGGATGGTAACAGCACAGGAGCAGCTAGAGAGGGCGCGAGAGCAGAGACTATCAAATGCCCTCATCTCTGCCTCAGTGGAGAGTCCCCTGAACTCTGTGCTGGGGCCTCCTCTGCTTCAGAGCCGGCTTGCAGGCAGCTGCTCAGGGCATTGTCATGGGACCACCTGCACCCCAGCCACCCCTCCACTACCCCCCAGGTCCTGCCCAGGCATCAGGGTCCTGCCCCTTCCTCCCCCAGGATCCCCTCCACCCACTCCACTTCCATCCTCAGGGCCTCCACCTCCTCCACCCCCTCTTCCTGCTCATCCCCTCCCATCTGGAATCCCCCCACCTCCACCCCCTGCCCCGGGATTCATGTCTGAAGACAATCACCCTTTAACTGGACTTGGAGCTGCAGTTGCTGCCCCAAAACTTAGCAAAGTGTCATGGATGGAGAATGCCTCTTTCCAAGCGGAGGAAGTTTGATTGGTATGAATTCGGCCTCATCTAAAGGAGATACTGGTCGTGGAAATGGACCTCTTCTAGAGGGTACTGATTTAGTGGAAGAAATGAGTGCCCTGCTGGCCAGGAGGAAAAGAATTGCTGAAAAGGGATCAACAATAGAAACAGAACAAAAAGAGGACAAAAATGAAGATTCAGAGCCTGTAACTTCTAAGGTCTCTTCAACCAGTATGCCTGAACCGACAAGAAAACCTTGGGAAAGAACAAATACAAGGAATGGCAGCAAGTCACCTGTTGTTTCCAGATGTGATTCTCCGAAGAAAAATCAGATCCTTTTGACCGCAGGCCCTATGACCCATTACACAGACCAAACTCTGCGCCCTGGTCACAGGGCAGTGCTGGCAGTGTCCAGACGGAGGACCTGGACCAGGACAGATCGAAGCAGGACGTTTTAGATGAAACGAGAAAAGAATTAAGCCAAAAGAAAAGCTCACTGATGCAATCAAGCCAGAAGTGAGCAAGTCAAATGCTGCCTAGAGAAACAAACTAAGGAGAGATAGGACTTTAATCTGAAGAGAGAGAGAGAGAGAGAGAGAGAGAGAGAGAGAGAGAAACTCTGCAAAGAACACTAACAACAATGAAACCTTTACATTTTGTGAGCTGTAAGATGATGGAGACAAACAGTTGGAAAGGAGGGAAAAAAACCTACATACTTTGAAAACCTTCAGCTGTTACTACTCTGGCTGTTTCTCTCCCAGTTTGCTGCTTCCCCCTGCTCCCCCCAACATTTATAGCAAGATGGAAGATAATCGTATAGGAGTTCCTCTATCAGTTATGTAAAAAATGTGAAACCCATCAGGTAAGATCACCGCGCAGTGAAATATTTTCATCTCAAGCAAAATCGCACATTTTCCATAATCCATTGCTAAAATAAAGAAGAGAGGGCTTCCCTGCTGGCTCAGTGGCCAAGAATCCGCCTGCCCTTGCAGGAGATAGGGGTGTGATCCCTGGTCTGGGAAGATCCCAGCTGCTGTGGAGCAACTAAGCCCGTGTGCCACAACTACTGAAGCCTGAGTGCCCTACAGCCCTTGCTCTGCAACAAGAGAAACCCCTGCTGCAGGACACCCCAGCACTGTGGCTAGAGTTAAACCCCGCTCACTGCAGCTAGACAAAAGCTCAAGCAGCAACAGAGACCTAGCACAGCCGAAAACAATTAAAAAATTATTTTTTTAAAAAAAGAGAAAGACTTGAGAAGTTTTTTTTCAGAGAACGTTGGTGAAGAATTTGGCAAGTTCCAACCACAAGGAAGAGTAGCCCCCACTCGCTGCAACTGGAAAAAGCCCACACATGGCAGCGAATACCCAGCACAGCCAGAAGTAAATAACTAAATAAATAAAAAAGAATTTTGCAAGTTATACTGTTGTGTTTCAGGTTTTTCTCCCTGTCATATTTGATGTTGCAATAATAATTGAGATCAGCCCTATGTAGGTTAAGATCATACAATACAGAATAAGTGGAACTGTATATGCTTTTAGAGGGTGATATTTACAAGAAAGTGTCCTAAAGATGATTTGTCCAGAGTGAGGAATTTTAGAATGATAGGAAGTCTCTCAAGTTTAGTCCTCATGCAATTTCATAGATTCAAGCATAAAATTCTTCCAGAATTAAAAGATTTAGATGCCTTCCTAAATTATTACAATGCTTTACCAAATTATGACTCCTACAGATATGAACCAATGGTCAAATGTAAAACAATATATTGTAGATTTGGGACGTCCCTGCTGGTCCAGTGGTTAATAACCACCTTGCAATGCAGGGGACTAGCTTTCAATCCCTGGTCTGGGAGCTAAGATCCCACCTAAGCCTGTGAGTCGCAACGACTGAACCCGAGCACCTCAACTAGGAAGCCTACCACTGCACGAAAGCTCCCGCATGATGCAATGGAGACCTGATGCAGCAAAATAAATAAAGTGTTTAGAGGAACTATCCTACGTTGAAGGTCAGGAACGGTGGTGGTAAGGGTATACCCCTCGTCAAAGGTAAGGTGCAGTGGCTCTGCTGGAGCAGTCGTGAAGAGATACCCTACGCCCAAGGTAAGAGAAACCCAAGTAGGATGGTGGGTGTTGCAAGAGGGAATCGNTGCTGGGAGGGATTGGGGGCAGGAGGAGAAGGGGACGACAGAGGATGAGATGGCTGGATGGCATCACCAACTCAACGGACACAAGTTTGGGTGAACTCCAGGAGTTGGTGATGGACAGGGAGGCCTGACATGTTGCAGTTCATGGGGTCGCAAAGTGTCAGACATGACTGAGCAACTAAACTGAACGGAATACTATTTTATTATCTAATCAAAATAATATAAACTTATTCTTCAACTTTAAGCAAGTATCTTTATATCTTGGAACAAATCGATGTCATCAGTTCATGGTTCACATTTATCAATTAATTTTTTCCTCATTTTAGATGCTTTTGTATTTTGTCATGTGACTGCTCAAAAGCCACAATATCTTTGAACTTCACATATATATTCTTTATGTATTTTTTTATTACTTTGTGTTTAAACTTTATTTCTTTCCAGTGTTAATCACTTGCTTTTACTTATTTCTGTATTATCCTAATATTTTGTACTAATTTTTCCAAGTGTCCTTTATAAAAGGCTTCCAAAAAATTTATTGCTGGTCTACAATGGTAAAACTGAACTGTTAATTTTTTATTTATCTCTCTGCTTCCAGCATTTTTTTTCAGGATGATGGTCTGAAAATTCTGGATAATTTTTGCAATTCATTATTTCTTATAGACACCTTTCCTAGAGTGATCTATGCTCCCATAGTCTATTGAACTATCTCATGTGTTTTTATGTTTATGTTTTTAATGCCTGAATTCACGAATATCTGTTAATTTTATGCTATTCCTCCTCTTTTTTCCATTAACAAAGATATTTAAACCACCTATTGCTATGTAACCTCCTAATTATCATCTCTTCATCAGTATGCCGTCAGCCTCAGTTCAAGTTAGTATATTAATTCAGTCTACTTGTGAATGAAGAGTATGTAAATATACTTTGCAATGAAAAATAGCATAAGATTTACAACTGATACCAGATATGGGTTTTAAAATAGTGAGAGAAAAAAAGAAAATGATATAAAAAAAATATACAGATTCTTTAAAATATGCTACTTTATATTGAAATATGGTTTTACTGTGTGCCTTTATAATCCATATATTCCAATAAGACTTAAAAGATTAAGTCCTAATCTGTAGATAAAGAGCCATATTGGTGAGAGATGTGGTCTTTTAGCGAGCAGCAATGGCCACCTTTCATGGGCTTGCCATACAAAAGATATCCTTTCTTCATAGGATTCAGTGTATCACCTTTCAGATGGAGTGGCTTTATTTATATTACCACTTACCACAATGAGTGCTCCATACAGTAAATTAATGTGCTACATTATTTATGGTTTTGTTTTGTGCTTAATTATAATTTCCTCATTTAATTACAGATTAAAGACAGTGATCAAACCACTGTCTGAGGCTAATGAATTTTCCTATCTGTCACAGAGGGAAGCTTCCCTGATCCATTTCCCCACCCCCAGAGCAGGTTGAGTGTCTTTCTTCTGTGTTCTCATATAAAACAACACCCTCCTCTTTCACAGCACTTAACACAACTGTAATTGTTTTCTTTTATTTGCTATTGAAGTATAGTTGATTGACAATGTTGTATTAATGTCTGCTGTATAGCAAAGCAATTATTAAATATATATATATATATATATATATATATATACACACACACAATCTTTTTTGTATTCATTTCCATTATGGTTCATCGCAGGATAGGTGAATATAGTTCCCTGCACTATATAGGAGGTCCTTGCTGTTTATCCATCCTATATATATTAATAATAGCTTGCATCTGCTAACCTCAAGCTCCCACCCCATCCCCTCCTGCCGCATCCTAAGCCCTGTGTAACCACGGAGTTAATAGCCATTCTGATTAATGCATGCCAGTGATAATAGCTCAATAAATATCTGTGCACTGAATGTGGAATCAACTTCAGTGGTATGCACCCAAAATCATTCCTACAAACTTCTGTGATGGCACACGTTAGGGCAGCCAATGAAAGATACTTCTGTGAATTAAACTATAGGTTAAAACACTTCCCACCTAACTATAAACAGTCAGCTTCATAATAATAGCTTGCATCTGCTAACCTCAAGCTCCCACCCCATCCCCTCCTGCCGCATCCTAAGCCCTGTGTAACCACGGAGTTAATAGCCATTCTGATTAATGCATGCCAGTGATAATAGCTCAATAAATATCTGTGCACTGAATGTGGAATCAACTTCAGTGGTATGCACCCAAAATCATTCCTACAAACTTCTGTGATGGCACACGTTAGGGCAGCCAATGAAAGATACTTCTGTGAATTAAACTATAGGTTAAAACACTTCCCACCTAACTATAAACAGTCAGCTTCTTATACCATAGCCAAAAGTCAGCACCTATCATATTTCTCCTGTGAGGAACATTCTTTCATAGGATTTGGGTAAATGCATTTACTATAGGTAGATGAAGTGGATGAGCAAACAGAAAAGATAAGTTTTGGCTGAGGAATCTGTTTTAGTTCAGCCCAGCAACCAATAGTATACAATTTAAGCTAGTAATGCCTCAAAGAGAAGGTAGTATTATACCTTGAAATAATCATTTGTTTTGAATGGTGATTCCCATTACAGAACACAAATCCAGTCTTACAGCTGGTCACTCAACAAAACCCTTCTGAGAGACATTCATTAGTTCTTTTGTATGGTTTTGCAGTGGGCCAAGCACTATTCTCGATGCTTTTCTCTTCCTTTCATGTTATGTGTGTACAAAATCTCAATATAGATGCTTATATAGTTCACTCAATAAAGCACAGCTGTGAGATTACTGCTTACTATCACATTAAAGAAAGAAACACAATCGCGAGGCCTGGATACAGTGAATAACTGATGAGAGCTATGATTGAAATGCCTTTTCCTCGCTTTCACATTTCCAAATGTAGTAGCAAAAAAGGAGGTCATTTGCATACACCATCGGAGTGCAATACAATCTTAATCATTTGTATACTTCAAACCAAAGCTGGGTTTTGCTTGATTATCTTTGTTAAACAAACTGAAAGTTCATAATTTCCTGTTACTATTACTCCAGTCTCCATTCTAATATGTTTTTAAAAAGTTGGAAAGAGGGGATCATAGACATTTAAAATCAGATGTTGACATACACATTTCACTGTTGAACCAGCTCTTCCACTTACAAATGTAAACAGGTTATCAGGCTCCTGATGTCAGAAAGAGAAAGAAGGGGAAGGAGGAAAGAAAGGAAGGAAGGAATGAGAGATGGTAGAGGAGACGGAAGTAGACTAGGAAATGAAGAAAGGAAAGGAGAAAGGATTCTGAAGTCCTTTAGCAAGCTAATTTAAAACTAAAGCTAGCCCTCTGCTGCAACCTGCTGGTAGATTACAGAACTACACATGAAAAGATAAGATCAGGAATAACAATTTTATTGCAATATTTCTTTTAAATCCTGTAGTCTTCATAATTTGATTATAAATCATCCAATTAGGTATACCTGAAACAAAGCCATATGTATTATTTCTCAGTTAGCAAATAGATTTACTCTTTGTAATAGAAAACATAAGTATAACTTTACACTTCCTAATAGAGGATAGAGATCGATACTTCAAATCAGAACATAATAACCTGGAACTCTAGGTGAAAGCAGTCCTGAGGCTTTGGGTCAGCTTTTTCTCTGTCTGGCAAGGCTCACTGGCAAATCCGCTTGTCAAAACTCAGGAACTCACTCACCAGGTATCGGTGAGGAAACAACCACAAAATCCGCCACAAAACCACAGGTCTAATAATTCAGGAGGCTTCTTAAAAGGAGTGGAAGATTTTCTGTCAGGGACACACACACACAGAATTACTTTATGTGACTTTATGATTTTCCTAGTAAGCTGAAAGACAAGACTTTAGAGCACGGAAAAATAAACACTGAAGAAGAGAAGTTAATCTTGTTGGAAAGGCCCTGGCAGATATGCTGGTGCTCAAGACTCCAGCAATGAAAAGCACCGAAGAGGTCCATGCATGGCCATGGGAGCAGGAACTTGACTCTTATTTCCTTTTCCATGTTGCAAGTCCCTTATGATACACTCTCGTTTTTACTTCAGCTTTAATGACTGCAACTGGTTGAAACAGTTTCCAGAACGTAATAAGTGGAGCACAACTTTTGAATTTTTCCTTAAATTTCCTTAAAAAGTAAAATATGCAAGAACCATAGAAGTGGATGAGGGGCCCAGGGAACAGAAGTTGAATACACAATAGCTTCATTTCAAGAAAAAGAAAAAAGGGAAAGAAGAATCTTCTCTTTATTATTGAAGAAAAAATTGTTTTAGTGAAAAGAAGGAGTTCTTTGTGGATTAAGAGATTAAGAATTTGAATAAGATTTTAAAATTCTCTGGTTCAAAAGAATTATAATAAACTGATATAAATAATTTCATGCAAGGATGGGCTCGATAAAGGACAGAAATGGTCTGGACCTAACAGAAGCAGAAGATATTAAGAAGAGGTGGCAAGAATACACGGAAGAACTGTACAAAAAAGATCTTCATGACCCAGATAATCATGATGATGTGTTGACTAATCGAGAGCCAGACATCTTGGAATGTGAAGTCAAGTGGGCCTTAGAAAGCATCACTACGAACAAAGCTAGTGGAGGTGATGGAATTCCAGTTGAGCTGTTTCAAATCCTGAAAGATGATGCTGTGAAAGTGCTGCACTCAATTTGCCAGCAAATCTGGAAAACTCAGCAGTGGCCACAGGACTGGAAAAGATCAGTTTTCATCCCAATTCCAAAGAAAGGCAATGCCAAAGAATGCTCCAACTACCGCACAATTGCACTCATCTCACATGCTAGTAAAGTAATGCTCAAAATTCTCCAAGCCAGACTTCAGCAATATGTGAACCGTGAACTCCCTGATGTTCAAGCTGGTTTTAGAAAAGGCAGAGGAACCAGAGATCAAATTGCCAACATCCGCTGGATCATGGAAAAAGCAAGAGAGTTCCAGAAAAACATCTATTTCTGCTTTATTGACTATGCCAAAGCCTTTGACTGTGTGGATCACAGTAAACTGTGGAAAATTCTGAAAGAGATGGGAATACCAGACCACCTGACCTGCCTCTTGAGAAATCTGTATGCAGGTCAGGAAGCAACAGTTAGAACTGGACATGGAACAACAGACTGGTTCCAAATAGGAAAAGGAGTACGTCAAGGCTGTATATTGTCACCCTGCTTATTTAACTTATATGCAGAGTACATCATGAGAAATGCTGGACTGGAAGAAACACAAGCTGGAATCAAGATTGCTGGGAGAAATATCAATAATCTCAGATATGCAGATGACACCACCCTTATGGCAGAAAGTGAGGAGGAGCTAAAAAGCCTCTTGTTGAAAGTGAAAGAGGAGAGTGGAAAAGTTGGCTTAAAGCTCAACATTCAGAAAACGAAGATCATGGCATCTGGCCCCATCACTTCATGGGAAATAGATGGGGAAACAGTAGAAACAGTGTCAGACTTTGTTTTTTTGGGCTCCAAAATCACTGCAGATGGTGACTGCAGCCATGAAATTAAAAGGCGCTTACTCCTTGGAAGAAAAGTTATGACCAACCTAGATAGTATATTCAAAAGCAGAGACATTACTTTGCCGACTAAGGTCCGTCTAGTCAAGGCTATGGTTTTTCCTGTGGTCATGTATGGATGTGAGAGTTGGACTGTGAAGAAGGCTGAGCGCAGAAGAATTGATGCTTTTGAACTGTGGTGTTGGAGAAGACTCTTGAGAGTCCCTTGGACTGCAAGGAGATCCAACCAGTCCATTCTGAAGGAGATCAACCCTGGGATTTCTTTGGAAGGAATGATGCTAAAACTGAAGCTCCAGTACTTTGGCCACCTTATGCGAAGAGTTGACTCATTGGAAAAGACCCTGATGCTGGGAGGGATTGGGGGCAGGAGGAGAAAGGGACGACCGAGGATGAGATGGCTGGATGGCATCACAGACTCAATGGACGTGAGTCTGAGTGAACTCCGGGAGTTGGTGATGGACAGGGAGGCCTGGCATACCGCGATTCATGGGGTCGCAAAGAGTGGGACACGACTGCGCGACTGAACTGAACTGAACTGATATAAATAATATCATTTAATGACTCATCAGTGGCGCCAGTGATAAAGAACCCACCTGCCAATGCAGGAGACACAAGAGACTCGGGTTAGATCCTTTAGTCAGGAAGATCCCCTAGAGGAGGCCATGGCAACCTGCTCCAGTATTCCTGCCTGGAGAATCCCATGGTCAGAAAAGCCTGGCAGGTCCATATGGCTGCAAAGAGTCGGACATGACTAAAGCGACTTAGCACACACAGTATGTCCATTCTTGAAATAACGTTTCTAATGATCCTCACAAAAAATTCTATGAGGTGCCCTTATACACTTTCACACACAAGAAAACTTGGAAAGGCAACACTCATTCCCTAACCTCAGTATCTACACAGCGATATTTCTATGCATGGATCACTCTAGTTTGTTTCCTCCAAAAGAACAGGAATCATTCTGCATTTTCCGTTAGACATTATCATCTTAAGCCCTTTTTAAGAAGAAGGGGGAGAGATATATCTATAATCTCTTCTGGCACTATTTGGAATAAGACATCATAAAAATTGACTATAAATATATAAATGATTTATGGTATATTAACATTATTTTGCCTGTAATTAAGATTAAGAAAACTATATAACCATTAGTAAAATAAATTTGAATAAAGTGGTAAAAAACAATTCAAAGCTAATTTTGATAATGATGACTAATTAATGAAATTCTATCATTATGGTGGTGTTAAAGAATCCACCTGAAAATGCAGGAGACAATAGAAACGAGGGTTCAGTCCCTGGGAAGATCCCCTGAAGGAGGGCGTGGCAACCCACTCCAGTATTCTTGCCTAAAGAAGCCCATGAACAGAGGAGCCTGGTGGGCTACAGTCCATAGGGTCACAAAGAGTCAGATACGACTGAAGTGACTTAGCACAAGCACTATCATTATACATGCAAGGAAAATAAGAGAACAGGCTGATAGTTTTATAGTTTTCTTCTTTCTCGGAATGTTGCTTTATATTATAATGCTTGTACAATAAATAAGCAGATGGATACGTACCCTTTCAGATGCTCTGAGAAGGAGATACCAAGAATGGATTTAACACATGAGAAGCTTTTCAAAACAATGCTTGTCTTCATCAAAAGATAAAGACACCATGTAGGGATTATAAGTGGGAACCCCGAACTGCAATCTTTGAAGTCTCACCAATGGAACAGACCCACTGCCTGGAACCCTTTCCCGTTTGTGCTGTGCCACGGGACTTTCCAGCACGTTCAAGTCTGGATGTTGGTCAAAACCAAAGATCCCCCGCTCTTTTTGTTTCTCTTTTCTTTCTTTCTTTCTTTTTTTAATTGTCTTTTTTTTAATTAATTTTTATTTTTTAGTTTGTTTTGCTTTACAATACTGTATTCGTTTAGCTATACATTGACATGAATCAGCCACGAGTGTACATGAACTCCCAATCCCGACCCCANCAGGAGGAGAAAGGGACGACCGAGGATGAGATGGCTGGATGGCATCACAGACTCAATGGACGTGAGTCTGAGTGAACTCCGGGAGTTGGTGATGGACAGGGAGGCCTGGCGTACTGTGATTCATGGGGTCGCAAAGAGTCGGACACGACTGTGCGACTGAACTGAACTGAGTTTTAAGTCAGCTTTTTCATTCTACTCTTTTACCCTCATCAAGAGGCTCTATTGTTCCTCTTCACTTTCGGTCATTAGAGTGATACCATCTGCATATCTGAGGCTGTTGATATTTCTCTCGGTAATCTTGATTCTAGCTTGTGCTTCATCCAGCCTGGCATTTCACATGACGTACTCTGCACAGAAGTTAAATAAGCAGAGTAACAATATGCAGCCTTGATGTACCCCTTTCCCAGTTTTGAACCAGTTTATTGTTCCATGTCCAGTTCTAACTGTTGCTTATTGACTTGCATACAGGTTTCTCAGGAGACAGGTAAGGTGGTCTGGTATTCACATCTCTTGAAGAGTTTTCCACAGTTTGTTGTGATCCACACAGTCAAAGGCTTTAGCATAATCAATAAAGCAGAAGTAGATGTTTTCCTGGAATTCCCTTGTTTTTTCCACAATCCAGCAAATGTTGGCAATTTGATCTCTGGTTCCTCTGCCTTTTCTAAATCCAGCTTGTACATCTGGAAGTCTCAGTTCATGGACTGTTGAAGCTTAGCTTGAAAGATTTTGAGCATTACCTTCCTAGCATGTGAAATGAGGGCAATTGTGCAGTAGTTTGAACATTCTTTGGCATTGCCCTTCTTTGGGATTGGAATGAAAACTGACATTTTCCAACCCTATGGCCACTGTTGTTTTCTAAATTTGCTGGCATATTGAGTGCAGCACTTTAACAGTATAATCTTTTAGAATTTAAAATAGCCCAACTGGAATTCCATCACCTCCGCTAGCTTTATTCATAGTAACATTTCCTAACCAACATTTCCAGTTGATTTCACACTCCAGGATGTCTGGCTCTAGGTGAATGACCAGATTGTGGTTAAATTTGGTTTAACCAGATTGTGGTTAACCAGATCATTAAGACTTTTTCTATATAGTTCTTCTGTGTATTCTTGTCCCTTTTCTTAATCTCTTCTGCTTTTGTTAGGTCCTTACCATTTCTGTCCTTGATCATGCCCATCATTACATGAAATGTTCCCTTGGTATCTCTAATTTTCTTGAAGAGATTGTTAGTCTTTCTCATTCTATTGTTTTCCTTTATTTCTTTGCATTGTTCACTTGAGAAGGCTTTCTTATCTCCCCTTGCTATAATCTGGAACTCTACATTCAGATGGGTGTATCTTTTCCTTTCTCCTTTGCCTTTCACTTCTCCCACAGAGATAACTTCAAAGATGCAGTCTCAGCTGATGAAATGAGATGGTGGGGCATGGATGCTGCAGGCTGAGGAGCTCATCGAGGAGCTGTGGGATTGAGGTAGTGCTTGGCCAATCCCAAACCAGGCTGGAGGCCAGAATGGACACAAACATGAAGGTGGATGTTGTCAGAGGCTGAGTTGGGGCCTGGGTAGCAGCCAGAAGCTGAGCAGCTATAAAGCTGGACACAAAACTATGAGGAGGGGTGATAAGATGGCAGCTACAGCCCCCCACCCCAAAGTCACAGGCTGAAGCCCCTTTCTGCTTGAACCCAGCAGACTAGAAACTAGGGAAAATTTGACAATGAATACTTCTGGCAACCCTGAAAGAACCTGCCCACAAATCCCTATAGAAGAACTTCTTTTGTAAACTGTATGGATCTAACTTTTATCTCTAAGAGAAAAAAAACTGGAAAGAAAAAAGTCTTGAAAACAAAGCCTTTGAAATGCTGAACTTCAATTCCCTTGGAAAAGCTGCTAGTAAATAAACTATACCGAGCTATCGTTTTTCCCCCCTTTGAGAGTAAGAGGGGGAAATGAGTTATGAAAACAAAGCTTTGAAAGAAAGTCTTTGAAATAACCCCACCTCTGCTCCAAAACTGGTCCAGCCAGTCTAGAAAAGCCAGTTATAAACAAATAGGTACACAGGAAACTAAAAGTGTTATTTGCTTGCTGTGTTATAATTTAATCTGCAAAAGATGTCCTCTGGTGATGGGGGTGAGGGGAAGTTTGAATTGGGAGTTTGGGATTAGCAGATACAAACTAGTATATAGAGAGTGGATAGGGAATTCCCTGGCAGTCCGGGACCATTGCAGGAGGCACAGGTTCAAATCCTTGGTGGGGAAACTAAGATTTTTCACGCTACGTGGCATAGCCAAAGATAAAACAAAGAAGGGATAAACAACAAAGTTCTACTATATAGGACAGGGAACTATATTCAATATCCTGTGATAAACCATTATCGCAAAGGATATGAAAAACAATATACATATGCATAACTGAATCACTTTGCTGTGCAACAGAAATTAACACAAAACTGTAAGTCAACTGCACTTCAATAAAATTAATTTAAAAAAAAACATCCTCCCACAGGAAAGTTACAGAAAAAGCCCTCCAATTCCCTCCACCTGACAACCCCCTCCCCATCCCAGGCTGTGTGGAGTAGACATAAAAAACTACTGGGCAGGGAAAAAAAGAATTTATGGGTCAAAAGGTTGACATCCTACCCCTTGTTGCTGTTTTGTCACTCAGTTGTGTCTGACTCGTTGCAGTCCCATGGACTGCAGCATGCCAGGCTTCCCTGTCCTTCACTACCTCTTAAGAGTTTGCTGAAATTCTTGTCATTTGAATCATTGATGCCATCCAACTATTTCATCTTCTGTTGATCCCTTCACCTCCTGCCTTCAATCTTTCCCAGCATTAGGGTCTTTTCTAATGAATTGACTCTTCACATCAAGTGGCCAAAATACCAGGGCATCAGCTTCAGCATCAGTCCTTCCAGTAATATTCAGGGTTGATTTCCTTTAGGATTGATTGGTTTGATCTTCTTGCTGTCCAAGGTATTCTCAAGAGTCATTTCAAAATAGTAAGTCACATTCCAGGTAATTAATGTGGAAATTAAATAATTTGAAATATTGATACTCTCTACAACCACCATAGCATAACTAATTCAGGGTTTAAGTAACAAAACTTCTGGCTTTGGCAGTTGGCTTTGGAGCTCAGGTTCATATGGAAAGTATATCTGGGCTTAACTCTGCCCTTAAGTGTTAGTAAGCTGAATTAAGAGGTGTATCCTTTCCAGGTAGTTTTGTATCTTGTGCAGGGTGTTTATGTCTTGTTCTGAGCTTCACCTGTGCCTCACACATGCACAAGAGTTGTACAAGCTGGCCCTCTCCCTACCATTCCCCTCCAGTCCACATCCTTCAAGCCAAGTAAACTTTATTTCCATAAGTTGTGTGAGTTTGATCACTGACCCACCATGTGTTCACATCCCATAATTTGAAACAGAAAGGAGAATGGGACTTGGATCAATGTAGCACTGTAAGTACATAAATTGAAGCCCTCTTTCTCTCCTCCAATCTGAGTACAGAGTAACAGGTGAAATATAAAAGAAACCTGCAAAAATCATTGCTATTTAGTCGCTAACTCATGTCCTGCTCTTTTGCGACCCCATGGACTAGCCCACCAGGCTCCTCTGTCCATGGGATTTCCCAAGCAAGAACACTAGAGTAGGTTGCTATTTCCTACTCCAGGGGATCTTCTTGACCCAGGGATAGAACTCGTGTCTTGTGTCTCCTGCATTGGCAGGTGGATTCTTTACCACTAGTGCCACCCCACCAGGTAAGCCCAATGTAGTCTGTGCGGCTCCTTTAAAGCATTTTTAAATTCTCATTATTTTTTCTCTTTTGCCTAGTGTTAAGCATTTCAAGGATGCTTTAGTCCAGGGGTCCCCAACCTCCGAGATCTAATGCCTAATGATCTGAGGTGGAGTTGATGTAATAATAAAAGAAATAAAGTGCGCAATAAACATAATAAGCTTGAATCATCGTGAAACCATCCTCCCGCCCTGGTCCATGGAAAAACTAACTTCCGTGAAACTGGTCCCTGGTGCCAGAAAGGTTGGAAAGTACTGCTTTACTCAATTCCTCTAAGGGCATACCAATTTGATTTGTTAAAATTCTTAGAAATATTAAAACAAGGTAGAAAAAGATGCCTCAAAGAATGGAGAAATTGCATAAAGGGCCAAACTATTCAATTTTATGATATCTTACAAAATATTTAAGCAAATGTATCATTAGATGAGACAATGTGAAAAAACAAACCTTGAAGGTTTCCAAATGTGACAACCCTAAAAATTTACATGATGTGTCCTAAAATAAATTCTTCAACCAAAAGAAATATTTCTAAAATAATCAACATTAAAAAGCAAATTTGGATCCACCGTGCTAGAGGAAACCCTGAATTACCACTTATTTAGTCTGTAAGCAATATTACAAAATTATTAACATGTAAAAAGACCATCAAAGAGTGTGTAGCCAAAAATGTACCAACACAAGCTCAGGAAATGTTCTTATTTAGGAGATAAGGATGCCAAGGGTCAAGTGGTTGCTTCATGTTCTCCACCCACACCCTCTTGGGAGTGGATCAGTTTCTTAACTGATCAGAGCTGGAAGCTGGACCTCCAGCCCTTGAGCACAGGCCCCTGCCCCAACTTTGCAGAGCACAGCGTGTATAGTATACATGGGGACACAGCTCATACTCTGAGCACTACTGGCTGGGTCCAATTTGGCTCTTCCACTCAGCCTCTTCGGGCAGCTGTTTTTTCCATTTGAAGCTTGATTTAACAAATAAATGATTCTCTGGCTTATAAGATACATGCAAATCAAGGTATTCTGTCCGCTGGCCAAGTATGATCAACAGACCTGCAGGCAGGTAAAATCTTCACTCACTGACTCACAAGTGCTAGCCTTCAATCTCCAACCTCCTGGCTTTTAGCCCTGTGTTCTATACTGATTAACAAAGTTGTTCCAAGCAGCAAAAAACTTCTGACTTCAACCTTTTCCTTGAAAGTTATTATATTAAGGCTGCCAAGTCTGGATAACAGGCTGCTGTCCCTGCTTTCTACTTTCCTAGATGTGTTTCTGGTTACATTCTAGAGACAGCTGATATGGAACACAGTCCCAAATGTAAGACTGCTGATCACAGCCCAGATCAGTCCCTGCTCCAGGCCCTTAAAGAAGCCCAGCCCTACCTGTCAAAACTGCCCCTCCATTATGCATATTACCAACTGGATGTTAATTTTATGTGTCAACCTGGCTGGGCCACAGCACACAGATACATGGCCAAACATTGTTCTGGATATTTCTGTAAGGGTTTCTTTCTTTCTTTCTTTTTTGGATGAGATTAACACTTAAATCAGTAAACTTAGAGTGAAGCACAATCTCCTCCATAGAGTGGTGGGCCTCATACAATCAGTTGAAGGCCTAAATGGAAAAAAAAGACTGATCTCCCCTGAACAAGAAGGAACTCTGCAGCAAATTCCTGCAAATTCTGCAGGAATTTGTCAGACTTGAACTGCAATTTTGGCTCTTTCCTGGGTATTCATAATCACATGAACTAATTCCTTAAAATAAATAGATATCTCTCATATATGTTAGTTCTTGCTTCTCTGGAAAATTCTGACTAACGCAACTGCCAAGATGGTTTAAAGTAGCATGTCATCCAAAAATTCAATACAATCTTCCAGATCTTTCAATATAGCATATGGCAAAAAAAAATTCCTTTTTTTGGTTCTTAATCTTAGATTCAAAGAAAATTATATTGGACAGATCTTGTAAAATTTGGGGCCCAATCTAACCCATAATGTGTTTGCTGCTGCTGCTAGGTCACCCCAGTCATGTCCGACTCTGTGTGATCCCATAGACGGCAGCCCACCAGGCTCCCCCGTCTCTGGGTTCTCCAGGCAAGAACACTGGAGTGGGTTGCCATTTCCTTCTCCAATGCATGAAAGTGAAAAGTGAAAGGGAAGTCGCTCAGTCGTGTCTGACCCTTCGCGACCTCATGAACTACAGCCCACCAGGCTCCTCCGTCCATGGAATTCTCCAGGCAAGAGTACTGGAGTAGGGTGTCATCGCCTTTTAGCTAGGTCCATACACAATTGTTCTTAATTTTCAAGCTATAAATTAGAACTCAGGATATTTCACTTTAAAGATTACCTTTAAATTCAGATTTGTGCTTCTCCTGGAAAACAAGAGCTGGCCACATGGAGCTGGCATCTCTGCTTGGCAGAGCTTGGCTGGAGCTGACAAGCTGCTGGTCTTCAGACAGGGCATGTTCCTCACAACTCCACCCTTTAAGCCATCTGATACCCAGCCCCCTCCCCTCTTCCACACGACCTACCTACCTGGCTCCTAAAGGCATTTGGGTTTGCTGTTCTTGATAACAATAACAAAGCCAGGATAAGACTAAAAGGAAAAAAGAGAGCATGTCCTGCTTTCCTAATCGTCCTTCACTCCAGTCAGAGCTCACTGTCCAGGTGACTTGACAGATCTATAACTATCAGGAGCTTCATTTTTTTCCTGAGAAAAACAAGGCTAAGGGTACAGATCCCGCATGATGTACATGAGGATTAAATTGTATAATGTTTGCACAGCATGCATGTGTGCTAAATCACTTTAGTCGTGTCCAACTCTTTATGATCCTATGGCATAGCTCACCAGGCTCCTTTGTCCATGGGATTCTCCAGGCGAGAACACTGGAGTGGATTTCCATTTCCTACTCCAGAGGATCTTCCTAACTCAAGGATTGAACCTGTGTCTCTTATGTCTCCTGCACTGGCATGTGGATTTTTTACCACTGGCACCACCTGGGATGCCTGATAGTTATTGCTATGATTAGTTTCTTCAGACAGAAGCCATACTGCATTTGGTAATGATGGGCCTGATGTCAGAGGCTTCCCTGAAGCTGTGGACCCCAGCCCAAGCTGCTTCCCTTTCTTCAAAGTACTCCCCCTATGCCCTATCCTAAGCCCTCCAGCATTCTGATGCTGTATCCACTGTCCAACAATATGGAAGCATTACAACACAGTGAACACTACAACAGTTGGAAAATCAGATTTATTAAAGTCTAACTTTGATCATGTCACTTATTTTAAGTGTACAGTGTGAGAAGTTTCAACAGAAGTATACTATCTTGTAACGACCACCACAGTGAAGATATAGAATATTTTCATCATCCCCAAAAGTTCCCTGTGGCTTCAGGCCACCACAATCTGTATCCTGTCACTACAGTTCAGCTCTTTCTAGAATGTCCTAAAATGGAAGAATAGGGTATATGTTTTGGAGTCTTCTTTCATTTAGCACAGTGCTTTTAAGATTCGGGGCCTTCCCTGGTGGTCCAGCGGCTAAGACTCCACATTCCTAATGCAGGGGGCTCCGATTTGACCAGGGACCTAGATCTCACATGCTGCCACTAAGAGTTCATGTGCCACAGCTACAGATTCTGCCTGCCACAACAAAGACGGAAGGTCTCACATGTGGCAACTAAGATCTGACACTGTCAAATAAATACAATATTGATAAATAAATATTTTAAAAGTGGCAACGGTGTTGTTGCATCTATCATGAGACTTTCTTTTTATTACTGAGTAGAATTCCATTGCACGCACATATCACCATTTGTCCATTCACCTGTTGAGGGACATTTACATTGTTTTAGTTTTTGTCAATTTTGAATAAAGTTGCTATGAACTTTATGTACAGATACTTACGTGGAATATACTTTAATTCTGCTAGGATAAAAATCTAGAATTGAAATCATTGAGTCTATGGTACATATATATTTACCTTTGTACAAAAGCACCAAACTATTTTCCATAGTGGCTATGCCATCTTCCTCTCCCATAATTTGTGTATTCAGTTCTCCATCCTCTTTAACAGTTGGTATTAATATGAGCTTTTCAATCCAGCTATGCTAAGTTGTGTGTAGTGATATTTCGTTGAGGTTTTAATTTGAATTTATTTTCTGACAAATGACATTAAGTACCTTTTTATATGCTTATTTGCCATTTCTTTATCTTCTTTGGTAAAGGGTCATCAAATATTTGTTCATTTTTTAAAAAATTGGGTTCTTTGAACTCTGAAAACTAAGTTTTAAGAGTTCTTTATATATTCTGGATGCAAGTCCTTTACCCAATACATGGCTGACAAAGTTTTTCTCCCAGCCTGAGATTTGCATTTTTATTTTCTTAACAGGGTTGCCAAAGGGCAAATCTGTAATTTTCATGAAGTCCAACTGATCAAATTTTTTCTTTCATAGTTTCTGCTTTTTGTGTTTTATTTAGGAAATCGTTATCTCAGCCAGGTCATAAACATTTTCTCCTATATTCACTTCTGGAAAAGGTAGCTTTTAGATTATAATATGTTCTAAAGAGTTTAATTTTTATAGATAGTATGAAAGGAGGACCAAGGTTCATTTGTTTCTCCAAATGACTAGCTAAGTGGTTCCATTCCATTTGTTGGAAAGACTAGCTTTCTTTCATTGAATTATCATCACATCTTTGTTGAAAATCAATTGACCATATACACAGTGGTCCATTTCTGGATTCTTCATGCTATTTCATTGAGTTACATGTCTATCTTTTTGCCAAATCCAAACTACCCTGATTATTGTAGCTTTATGTAATAAGTCTGGAAATAAGTACTGTGTGTCCTCCCTTGTTATTCTACTCTATAAAAGTGGCTTTGGCTATTCTAAGTTCCTTGCATTTCTATGAAAATCATAGAATCTGCTTCTTAAACAAGCTATAAAGAACCGTCTAGGATCTCAGTAGGAATTGCTTTGGATCTATAGATCAATTTTTGGAGAACTGACCTCTTAATATCGAGTCTTAAAATTGAAAATATATTATTCCATTTCTTGTGTCTTTTGAAAGTATATATAAGCATACATATACAAATAAGTTAATATATACAAAAGCAAATACATATATATATACATAATCAAATACATTGTGGGTGTTATTTTGAATATAACTGTATATATATTCAATCTATTAAGAATAAGAAAAACTTAAGTTTTTATTTCATCTTCATGTATTTCTTCTTCAGTGTGCTTCCTTACTTTGTGTAGACCCAAGTTACTGATTTTTGTTGTTCCTTTTCTCCAAAGAACTTCTTGTAAGTAAGACTACTAGTGGCCACAAGTTCTCTTAATTTTTATTTGTCTGAGAAATGAATTTTTGTTTGTCTTAATTTCTCCTTCATTTGTGAAGGTTAATTCCACACAGTATAAAATTCTAGTTTGATGGGTTTTTCTTCCAGTACTTTAAATATTTCTCTCCACTCTTATTTCTTTCATGGTTTCTGAGAAGTTAGATGTAATTCTTGTCTTTGTTCCTCTATAGATAACATTTTCCACCCTCTGGCTTCTTTCAGGATTTTATTTATTCTCTCTTACTTTCTGTAGTTTGAAAATGATATGCCTATGTATAATTTTGTTCTCTGAGCTTCCTGGATCTGTGGTTTGGTGTCTGACATTAACTTGGGGCAAGTCCAGTCATTATCATTTCAGATATCTCTTCGGTTCCCTCCTTTTTTCTCCTTCATGTATTCCCATTTCATAGATGCTAACTCTTCTGTAGTTGTCCCACAGTCCTTGGATATTCTGTTCTTTTTTTTTTTCCAGTCTCTGTTCTCTTTGCCTTTCAGTTCTCAAAGCTTCTATTGTTACATCCTCTAGCTCAAAGATTCTTCCCTCAATCATGTCCAGTCTACTAATAAGCCCATCAAAGTCATTCTTCATTTCTGTTACAGGGGGTTTTATCTCTAGCATTTATTTTTGGCTCTAACTTATGATTTCCATCTCTCTGGACTTCGCTGGTGGTCCAGTGGTGAAGATTCTGAGCTCCCAGTGAATACAGGAGCATGAGTTCAATCCCTGGTCAGGGAAGATCTCACTTGCCATGTGGCCAAAAAAAAAAAAAAAAAATGATTTCCATCTTTCTGCGTACATTGCTCATTGTTCTTTAATTCTGTCTACTTTATCCATAGGACCCACATATTATTGATCATATTTGTTTTAAATTCTTGGTCTGATAATTCCAACATCCCTGCCATGCCTGGTTCTGCTACTTGCTCTGTCTCTTCAAATTGTGTTTTTTGCCAAAAAGGCAAAGGCATGCAAAAAGTATGCTTTGTGATTTTTTTCCCTGACAGCTGCACATGATTTACAGGGTGAAAGAAACTCTAGTAAATAGGCCCTTATAGATGTGGTGGGAAGGTGTGGGGGAGGGGAAGTGTTCAACTGTACAATGTTCCTGGTCTGTGGACTTCATAAGAGTTTCTCCATTTTTTTTCTCCTCCATTAGGTGGGACAGGATAGGCTAGAGCTAGCCTGATTTGTTTTCTCTCCCTAAGTCAGATGGGCTCTGAAAACACCGCAGCAGGTTAAGCTCTTATTAACTAGTTTCCCATGAATGCAAGCTTTGTTAGGAAGAACAAAGTGATCTGAAGATTTCAAAATGACTCCTTTCCCCTGCTCCTCTGGGAAGCACAAGGGAATTTTCTCTACTTACTGTGGGAAGCTGGTCAAGCTCCTGGAGGTAAATCTCACATTACCCTATGACTGCGTTCTTTTAGAGATTTTAACTTTCAGATTTGTCCACAGGAAGCCTCAGGCAATTAGCCAATTACAGTTCATGTTTTCCTACTCCAAAGCACTGGTTCCCTTGGCAATTTCCATTAGTTGAGTCTCTGCTGCAGTGAGCCCTGACCCTCTGCATTCCTGTCTCTTCAGTCTTGGGGGCAGCAGTTTTCCTTGTCTCCTCTCCTCTTTCCAAATGCCTCAGAGGTTAAAGCGTCTGCTCACAATGCGGGAGACCTGGGTTCGATCCCTGGGTTGGGAAGATTCCCTGGAGAAGGAAATGGCACCCCACTCCAGTATTCTTGCCTGGAGGATCCCATGGACGGAGGAGCCTGGTGGGCTACAATCCATGGAGTCGAAAAGTCAGACATGACTGAGTGACTTCACTTCACTTCTCCTCTTTTACAGATTCAAGAAGAGTTGTTTTTCAGTCTGGTCAGTTTTTTACCTGTTATTAAGACAGAGTGATGCCTTACTTTTTTTTTTAATTTTAATTTTTACTTTATTTTACTTTACAATACTGTATTGGTTTTGCCATACATTGACAGGAATCCATCACGGGTGTACATGAGTTCCCAATCCTGAATCCCCCTCCCACCTCCCTCCCCATATCATCTCTCTGGATCATCCCTGGGCACCAGCCCCAAGCATCCTGTTTCCTGTATCAAACATAGACTGGCGATTCATTTCTTACATGATAGTATACATGTTTCAATGCCATTCTCCCAAATCATCCCACCCTCTCCCTCTCCCTCAGAGTCCAAAAGGCTGTTCTATACATCTGTTCTCTTTTGCTGTCTTGCATACAGGGTTATCATTACCATCTTTCTAAATTCCATTTATATGTGTTAGTATACTGTATTGGTGTTTTTCTTTCTGGCTTACTTCACTCTGTATAATCGGCTCCAGTTTCATCCATCTCATTAGAACTGATTCAAATGTATTCTTTTCAATGGCTGAGTAATACTCCATTGTGTATATGTACCACAGCTTTCTTATCCATTCATCTGCTGATGGACATCTAGGTTGTTTCCATGTCTTGGCTAATATAAACAGTGCTGTGATGAACATTGGGGTACACATATCTCTTTCAATTCTGGTTTCCTCGGTGTGTATGCCCAACAGTGGGATTGCTGGGTCATAAGGCAGTTCTATTTGCAATTTTTTAAGGAATCTCCACACTCTTCTCCATAATGACTTACTTTTATGATTTTGTTTATTTATTTTATTTTTGGCTGTGCTAGGCCTTGGTTGCTTCAAGGGCTTTTCTCTAGTTGCAGCGAGCAGGTGCTACTCTCTAGTTGCAGTGTGCAGGCTTCTCATTGCAGTGGCTTCTCTTATGGAGCACAGGCTCTAGGCCACGTGGGTTTCAGTAGTCGTGGCATGTGTGCTCATTAGTTGCAGCTCCTGGGCTCTAGAGCACAGGCTCAGCAGTTATATGCACCTTGTGGCAAATAAGAGTTTCATAAGAGTTTCATCTTCTTGACCAGGGATGGAACTCATGTCTTCTGAATTGGCAGATGGAGTCTCTACTACTGAGTCACCAGGGAAACCCTGGAATGATTATGTCTAAACTCCTTACATGCAGAACCAGAAACTGGAAGTCTCATAAGTATTCTAAATTTTTTCCCAGCAATAATTTTCCAGTATACTAAATATATATTCAGTATATACAGATTTTGTGTGTATTTTAAAATTTTCCCCTGGTGTTTTATATTTTCCCTAAATACTGTTGTGTTTTTAATACTATTTTAAATAACATTTTTAATTTTAATTCTGATATGTTTGTTGCTAGTATAAGTGTTAGTGCTTAGTCGTGTCTGACTCTTTGTGACCCTATGGACTCTTGCCTACCAGGCTCCTCTGTCTATGGAATTCTTCCAGGCAAGAATGCTGGAGTGAGTTGCCATTCCCTTCTCCAGGGGATCTTCACATCCCAGGGATCAAACCCAGATCTCTTGCATTGCAGGTAGATTCTTTACCATCTGAGCCACTAGGAAAGCTAGTATATAGAAATACAATTTACTTTTGTGCATTGACATTCTGTCCTGCAAGCCTATAAATTCTTTTAGTTTAGTAGCTTTTTAATAGGTTTATTAAGATTTTCTATGGTGACAATAATGTTATCCTTGAATAAAAACAATTTTACTTCTTCTTTCCCAATTTAAATTCTTCTTACTTCTTTTTCATGCCTTATTACACTGGCTATGACTTCCAGTACAATGTTAAAGAGATGTGGTGAGGGGGGTCATGCTTCCCTTGCTTCCTAAACTTAGGGGAAATCATTCAATCTTTCAACACTGACTATGATGTTAACTGTAGGATTTTTGTAAGTGCTCTATCAGGTTTAGGAAATTCCATTTATTGCTAATTTTCTTTGTTCTTTTCCTTTTGGCTGTGCTGGCTCTTTGTAGCATGTGGGCTTTCTTTAGTTGCAGTGTGCCGGCTTAGCTGCCCTGTAGCATGTGGGACCTTAGTTCCCCAACAACGGATCAAACCCACATACCCTGCATCAGAAGGCAGATTCCTAACCACTGGACCACCAGCTATCTCCTTTATTCCTAATTTTCTGAGTGTTTTCATCATATGTTGCTGTAATTTTGTCAAATATGTTTTCTGTGTCTATTAAGAGAAATTTTTTTTTCTGTGCTAGTCTGTTACTAATATGTGGATTACACTGAAAGATTTTAAATAAACCAACTTGCTGCTTTATCCTAAGCTGGAAATGACCACATGTCAATAGGATAATGGTTAAACACATGGTAGTTTGCACATACCCTTCCCCCTTATTTTCCCTACCATATCAGTGATAAAAAGGTAAGAAATCTAGAACAAATGTAGACAAATGACGTGGGAAAACCACAAGAAGGGAACCACAAATTGCTGATGAGTATATGAAGAAATTCTCAGTCTCACTGGTAATCAGAGCATTGCACATTAAAATAAGAAAACACTAGACTTCCCTGGTGGTCCAGTGGTTAAACACTGGATTTTCCTGGTGATCCACTTCCCAATGCAGGTGTACAGGTTCAATCTCTGGTCAGGGAACTAAGATCCCACAAGCCACATGGCAACTAAGCCTGCCCCCTGCAACTAGAGAATCTCACCTACCACAGCTACTGAGCTTGCACACACGTTCTAGAGCCCATGCTCCATACCTAGAGAAGCCCACTCACCAAGACAAGAGAAGCCCATGTGTGCTGCAATGAAGTACCTTCTCAGCCAAATTAAAAAATAAAGAAAAGAAAAAGAAAGAAAACACCATGTTTTAACCAATGAGCTCAATAGCCACAAGCTTCTGGTTGCTTCCCTCTCAGTGGGACACAAGAATTCTTGCTGTGATAAAACACCCAATTATTGACATAAATTAAACCACTACTACCTGGTACATGGCTGGGAAGAGTAACTGGTGTTGTCATGTTTGAGGACAATCTTGAAGGTCTGAATGACAAGAAGTACCCCATATCTTGATGCTTATCTGGGAGAAACTCTTACATAAATCCAAGTATAAGGAGAAACATGCAAAGTCTTTATCACTATATTGTTTATGATAACAAAGAGGAGAAAGCAACCTAGTTGTCCCTCTGGAGAAATAATTGTGGAATTTGCCTATGATAGAATGTTCTAAAGGAGGATAAAGGAATAGATTTTATTTTAACACAGCAACATGGATAAGTCTAAAAACATATTGAGTGGAAAAACTAAACAACAAAAGGAGAGCTACAGCACAGAACCAATCACATAAATAAAAAGAAACTGCATTATAGATCTTTAAGAAAAGACTTATCTGAATAAATACATGGAAGGTGGATTGAATGGATGGACATAAAATATTCTAGAATGGGCTCCTAAGAATAAGGGAAATGAAGTGGGCTTGTGGGATAAAAGAGGAAAATGGAGATAAAATAAATGAAAGAGAGTTTGCACCAAACAGGGGATGATAATGTGCCTTGAGCTGAAGGGTGTAATCAACAAAGTTTGAGTACATGGGTCTCAAGGACAAAAAAAAAAAAAAAAAAAAAGCTATATTAAATGAAATTTCAGCTCCTGAGACAGACTAGTAGGGGACAGATTTGGGATCCCAGGTGCTCTATGGAGCTCTTCCACAGATGAGAAAGAAAAAAAAGCCATGTCCTTGACGACCTAAAGCTACAAACTGTCAAACTCTATCATCTAGGAGATTTGTTGCGCTGTTCTGTCCCCAGCGCATGGCTCAGTCCTGTCTCTTCAGAGGTGCTATTTTGCTGATGTTAATGATTATATCCCAACATTATGGAACAGCACATTCCAAAAGAGCTTAAAAACCCAACACCATTGCAAACTCCTCTCATTTTGATTTTCTTGAACACGTAAAGGAAGCCTCTCCACACCTACAACAGGAAAATCCATCTTGAGTTTCTTCATCCCCTGAAGAAGTGAGGGACCTGTGGGTCTTCTGTTACACCTGCTGGGCCTATTGCAATGACTTTCTATACCTGTATCAAATTAGCTTAAAGACAGGGAGAGCAAGGAAAACATGTGTACCTGTGTGCTAAATAAAACGTGTACGTGTGTTCGAATCTTTTTGACACCATGCAGTGTAGCCCGCCAGACTCCTCTGTCCATGAGACAAGAATACTGAAATGGGTTGCCATGCCCTCCTCCAGTGTATCTTCCTGACCCGGGATTGAACCCGCATCTCTTATGTCTCCTGAATTGGCAGATGGGTTCTTTACCACTAGCGCCACCTGGGAAGCCCAAGGAAAACATGAAGTGAAGTGAAAGTCGCTCAGTATCTGACTCTTTGCAACCCCATGGACTGCATAGCCCATAGAATTCTCCAGGCCAGAATACTTGAGTGGGTAGCCTTTCCCTCGGAGAAGGCAATGGCACCCACTCCAGTACTCTTGCCTGGAAAATCCCATGGACGGAGGAGCCTGGTAGGCTGTAGTCCATGGGGTCACTGAGGGTCAGACACGACTGAGCGACTTCACTTTTTTCACTTTTCACTTCTATGCATTGGAGAAGGAAATGGCAACCCACTCCAGTGTTCTTGCCTCAAGAATCCCAGAGATAGGGGAGCCTGTGGTTTGCTGTCTATGGGGTCGCACAGAGTCGGACACCACTGAAGTGACTTAGCAGCAGCAGCAGCAGCCTTTCCCTTCTCCAGGGGATCTTCCCAACCCAGGGATTGAACCCAGGTCTCCTGCATTGCAGGCAGATTCTTTACCAGCTGAGCCACAAGGGAAGCCCAAGAATACTGGAGTGGGTAGTTTATCCCTTCTCCAGTGGTTCTTCCCAACTGAGGAATAGAACCGGGGTCCCCTGCAACGCAGGCAGATTCTTTACTAACTGAGCTATGAGGGAAGCCCCAAGGAAAACATATTAGTTTTCAAATTAATTTTACATAGAGAGATGCTGTACTCTAGCTTACATGGATGAACAGCTGTCATCAACTTTTCTGTGTCTCATCAAAAGGGAAGCAACAGAAGCCTATGTCTGTCAAGATCTTTAGGTAAAACATGGTAAAGGAAGATAATTCACCTTATCCATCAATTTATCTATCTCTGTAACAAGGGTATGGAAGTGTCATAGAGCAGATAATTCTGTATCATAGCTTTTGCTGCAAATGGTATATTTTTGTGGGAAAAAAAGAAAATATTATTTATTTAGATACTTCATTTTCATAGTAAATTTTTGTTACTCACTTTAAGTATTCAATGACTTGGCAAATACCATTATATACTCAAGTAATAACTTATGTTGACCAAACAGTTCAGTTCAGTTCAGTTCATTCGCTCAGTCGTGTCCAACTCTTTGTGACCCCATGAATCGCAGCACGTCAGGCCTCCCTGTTCATCACCAACTCCCGGAGTTCACCCAGACCTACGCCCATGGAGTCAGTGATGCCATCCACCATCTCACCCTCGGTTGTCCCCTTCTCCTCCTGCCCCCAATCCCTCCCAGCATCAGAGTCTTTTCTAATGAGTCAACTCTTTGCATAAGGTGGCCAAAGTACTGGAGTTTCAGTTTTAGCATCATTCCTTCCAAAGAAATCCCAGGGTTGATCTCCTTCAGAATGGACTGGCTGGATCTCCTTGCAGTCCAAGGGACTCTCAAGAGTCTTCTCCAACACCACAGTTCAAAAGCATCAATTCTTCGGTGCTCAGCCTTCTTCACAGTCCAACTCTCACATCCATACATGACCACAGGAAAAAACAACCCAGACCTACGCCCATGGAGTCAGTGATGCCATCCAGCCATCTCACCCTCGGTTGTCCCCTTCTCCTCCTGCCCCCAATCCCTCCCAGCATCAGAGTCTTTTCTAATGAGTCAACTCTTTGCATAAGGTGGCCAAAGTACTGGAGTTTCAGTTTTAGCATCATTCCTTCCAAAGAAATCCCAGGGTTGATCTCCTTCAGAATGGACTGGCTGGATCTCCTTGCAGTCCAAGGGACTCTCAAGAGTCTTCTCCAACACCACAGTTCAAAAGCATCAATTCTTCGGTGCTCAGCCTTCTTCACAGTCCAACTCTCACATCCATACATGACCACAGGAAAAAACCATAGCCTTGACTAGATGGACCTTAGTCGGCAAAGTAATGTCTCTGCTTTTGAATATGCTATCTAGGTTGGTCATAACTTTTCTTCCAAGGAGTAAGTGTCTTTTAATTTCATGGCTGCAAGTCACCATCTGCAGTGATTTTGGAGCCCAGAAAAATAAAGTCTGACACTGTTTCCAGTGTTTCCCCATCTATTTCCCATGAAGTGATGGGACCAGATGCCATGATCTTCGTTTTCTGAATGTTGAGCTTTAAGCCAACTTTTTCATTCTCCTCTTTCACTTTCATCAAGAGGCTTTTTAGTTCCTCTTCACTTTCTGCCACAAGAGTTGTATCATCTGCATATCTGAGGTGACTGATAATTCTCCCGGCAATCTTGATTCCAGCTTGTGTTTCTTCCAGTCCAGCATTTCTCATGATGTACTCTGCATAGAAGTGAAATAAGCAGGGTGACGATATGCAGCCTTGACGCACTCCTTTTCCTATTTGGAACCAGTCTGTTGTTCCAGGTCCAGTTCTAACTGTTGCTTCCTGAACTGCATACAGATTTCTCAAGAGGCAGGTCAGGTGGTCTGGTATTCCCATCTTTTTCAGAATTTTCCACAGTTTCTTGTGATCTACACAGTCAAAGGCTTTGGCATAGTCAATAAAGCAGAAATAGATGTTTTTCTGGAACTCTCTTGCTTTTTCCATGATCCAGTGGATGTTGGAAATTTGATCTCTGGTTCCTCTGCCTTTTCTAAAACCAGCTTGAACATCTGGAAGCTCACGGTTCATGTATTGCTGAAACCTGGCTTAGAGAATTTTGAGCATTACTTTACTAGCATGAGAGATGAGTGCAATTGCTCATCTATAAATGGCACATCTAGACCAACTATTTAACATGAATTCTGCTGGCTCATATGGTAAAGAATCTGCCTGCCATGTAGGAGACCTGAATTCGATTCTTGGATCAGAAAGATCCCTTGGAGAAGAGAATGGCACCCACTCCAGTATTCTTGTCTGGAGAATTCCAGAGACAGAGGAGCCTGGTGGGCTATAGTCTATGGGGTTGCAAATAGTTGGACATGACTGAGGGACTAACATTTTCACCTTTACCATGTTTATAAGGCAATTCATTAATTTCAGAAAAGAATGATGCTTTGTGAACTGTATGGCATTTCCATGGCAATGCATGCCCATTCCACCTGTGGTCCTGGATCTGTATTGGTATCAACATGGGGGATTTTTTGTAATCTCTTCCACACATTTACCACAAATTGGATGTACTTGTCCTCTACCCTAATGAGAAAGTGACCAGCCTTGCACAGGACATTGTTAGTTGCCCCCTCCACCCACAATATCTATCGCTCACTATCCCCTTGCATTAGTAGGCATAGGGTCTGATTAAGGTTGACCTACCACTCTCATTCCTGGTGTGTGTGTGTGTGTGTGTGTGTGTGCGCACACATGCATGCACACACTAAGTGACATCAGTTGTGTCCAACTCTTTGCAACCCAGTGGACCATAGCCTGTCAGGCTCTTCTGTCTGTGGATTCTCCAGGCAAGAATATTGGAGTGAGTTGCTGTGCCCTCTGGGGGATCTTCCCAACCCAGGGATCCAACCTGGGTCTGTTATATCTCTTGCGTTGGCAGGCCACCTAGAATCACCTGGGAAGCCCCTCATTTCTGATATCAGCCCCAAATGTCCTAAATCTATCAGGATAACTCCCTCCTCATCACCACAAGTAACTGATCCAATTAAGATACAACTCAGGACTTTGGATGATTTGGAAAAGAACAGCTCTTTTGCTCTGGATGGAGTGGTATATGGATATGAAGCCTACTACAACTTCTGCTGCCAGGCTGAACTCAAGCAAGCCAGTCTGGGAATGCAGTAGACCCACAGCAGAGCAGAAGAAATGCTGGAGAAATGCAGCCAGCACCCTGGTCAGACTGAGCCTGAAAATGTAATTTTCTACCTCTAAACATTTCAGTCATGTAAGTCACTATTTGTTAAAGCCGTCTTTTTTTTTTTCCCCACATTACTTGAAACCAAATGTATCTTTGCCATACTAGTCCCAAAGTGCTTAAAAATAAGTAGGAAGTGGAGTGGAGGCAATTGTCTTGGAAGCCATCTTCCCCATTTGTTTATCCAGAATGCCACCCTACCTCCAGGAACTGTCTTTGCACATTTGCAGTAGACAAGGCAATGGCACCCCACTCCAGTACTCTTGCCTGGAAAATCCATGGATGGAGGAGCCTGGTAGGCTGCAGTCCATGGGGTCACTAAGAGTCGGACACAACTGAGCAACTTCCCCTTCACTTTTCACTTTCATGCATTGGAGAAGGAAATGGCAACCCACTCCAGTGTTCTTACCTGGAGAATCCCAGGCATGGGGGAGCCTGGTGGGCTGCCGTCTATGGGGTCGCACGGAGGCAGACATGACTGAAGCGACTTAGCAGCAGCAGCAGCAAATAAAGAACGGTTTTTTTCTTCTTTCTAAACCCTTTCTTCTATTTTCAAGATCTCTTCCACACTTAAGATTTGACTAAATCTAGCCATAACGTGACTGTGGGGACTCTGGAACAACCACCAACAGCCCTGGGACTCTCAGCTTCCTCTGACAGTGCTGAGGGCAGGCTAGGAACTGCGCCTCCTCAGGCATGGGCCCACAGGTCCCCAAGGCAGCAGAAAGAGTCAACAGCACAGCCTTCTCTGAGGCGATAATGGAAATGGAGCCCAGTGGATAGGCTTCTTGTCTGTAAAGGCGTCCACCACTGTGGTCAGTAAGCTGCTGCCCCTGACATTCTGTTGCCATCACATCCCCCATCTGTTCAAAGCTCCCAGACTATCCATCTGCTTCCTAAAGATAGAATCCCATCCTGGTCGCCTTTTCTCCACCATGACTTTTCACTTCCACTGCTCCGTGGGCCTCCTGTCCCAGCACCGACGTCCTCCTCAATCAGCCTTCTACCTTTCACCCTTAACACACCCAGGGCCTTCTCATCATTCTACCTGTTCTTTCTCCTCTGCCGTCTGCTGATCTTCTTTCCCCATCCCTCTGCTTTTCTAAATTCTGCCTGTACTTCAAGGCCTTACTCCTGAGTAGCAAAGGAAAAGGACATGAGTTTGACATCAGACTGACTTGGGTTTAAATTCAACTTAGGGTAATTAATAATGATAGAAAGAGGCTGAATGTGTCTGAATGAGAGTACAAGATATTCAGGATCCATTTCTGCATATTCATCTGTCTCAGTTTCCCCTCCTGCCCACATATATCCCAGGAGTCATATTCCCAGGAACAACCTCCTGTAGAGACATGTTATGTGTAATCATGAGACTATGGCAACAAATTTCATTCAGTAAACTAGGCTGAATCATGGAGAGGCTTTCTGTCACCTGAGAAAGACACAGTTGTAACTGAAACCATCTGAGATGCTTCCTTTTAGGGTCTCACCTCTCTCCAAAGGGGAGGAAAGGTATTCTCAAAAGAAGCCACCCCAAAAATAGCTGGAAAGAAATTTCTAACATGGAGAGTAGAACTGCCCTTCTCAGCTCACCACCCAGGCCTTTTCTAGGTGAGGCCCTTTCCAGGCAGAAGGTGCCCTGACCTTTACATGTAGCGACATGAGAGAAGTGGGAAAGGAGAAATAAAACTTGACTAGTTCTTTAGGACTTACAGCTCTAGATCAGAAAAGGCCACTAGCATCTTCTGCTTTTAATTTTTTTCTTGGCCACCTAAGTCCCTAAACTTGTCCTTTAGAAGACCTCAGGACCATAGGAATGACCTTTGGCCTTTTGACATAAAACTTTTCCAAAAAGTAATACATCATGTTAATTTAATTTATAAAAACAAAATGAAAAACAAAAACCACCTAGCTCAGTGTTTTTACACCCAAGGCCCCAAGAGACAAGTCCCCTCAAAGTTTATGGGCCTATGATTCTCTAGAAACTACCAAGGTTTTGTCTTTAATGAATTTGCCCAAACACTTCCCTTTACTGGCAGGGAGACCCTTCCTCTAGTGGAATGGAAGTTTCTCAGGGAGACTCTTGAATTAAATGGCCCACTCACCTGTATCCATTCCTCTGCTACCCTGCTTTCTGGTCTATGCAGCCTGGTTCTCTCTCCCCAACACTATCAGATCACTATGGAACAAATTCACTGTTCTGTGTTCACTCTAAAATATGTACCATGATTAATAATTTTGCTTGCCTTGTTAGAAATCTGATGAGCTTTGGAGGAAATCACTTGGTTAGCTTGAGTTTACTTATAAAAGATGTCCCCTCTGCCCCAACACAAAATTTGTGCTGAGATCTCTTTTTCACACTGTAAAGTTCTGTTCTGCAAGCAGAGACACTCCAAAGTCTTTGAAACCATGAGTGCTCCCCTTAGAATTATAATGATGAAGGTGGCATCTCTCCCTTTGAAACTATTGGTAAAGGGCTTATTCAGCATTCCATGCCTTTCTTCTCTCTCTTTCCTTCCTCAGGTCACCTGCTCAGATTCAGATGGAATGAACGCTAATGGGAAACAATAACGTCTTTTCCAAAGGTTTCTCTACCTTTCTCTGGCTGACTTGACATTTTGCTGGCAGCCTTCAGGGCACTTCACACTTCTCTGGAAAACACTGAGAGCAATTTATAGGCTCTCAGCCCATGTAATAAATAGGTTTTCAAAACAATCTCTCTTAAAATTTCCAACATTATCTAGACTGGGTGAGCTTCGGTTTTTTCTCTGTTGGTTTCCCCTGGGAGATAATACCAAATAAGTAAAAAGACCATAGGGGCTGAGGTAACAGTTCAGCGACCATAAATCACTGATACTCTGTGACAGGCTTGTCACTGAACGAAAAATATGTTCCAGAAATGACAATACACTGGCATCATATCACTTCTCTCAATCTGGCTTTCAGTCTGGAAGTTCAAAATTCTTGGTCAGTTCGGGTGTGGTAAGTATCTGTACTTTTGCTCCTTACCATCTACCTCCGATGGTGCTGGTAACCCCACCCCATCCCTGTATTTCTCTGGGGAACCACTCCCTCCCACACTCAGTCCATGCGCTCTTGGTAGGTTCAGCCCATGTTCACTTCAGAAGTGAACATGTAAGCTGGGAGTTGGGTCTAAGTCCGTCAGCACAGTGCATTCCTCTGGCCACAGCAATTGGCTTAGGAGTGGTCACATGACCCAACCCGGGCCAATAAGATGCTGCTAGGGCTTGCCAGGCGGCGCTGGAGGTAAAGAACCTGCCTGCCAATGCAGGAGACAGAAGAGACGCAGGTTCGGTGCCTGAGTCGGGAAGATCCCCTGGAAGAGGGCATGGCAACCCGCTCCAGTATTCTTGAGAATTGCCCATAGAGGAACCCGGTGGGCTGTAGTTCATGGATGGGGTTGCAAAGAGTCAGACACAACTGAAATGACATAGCACACACAAGCATGGCAGGTCTTCTAGGAGAGAGACAAGTGTCTTCATTTCTGGATTTAAACTGTAAGGAGGAAAGAGTTTGAGACTTGTTGCCACCGTCATGTTACCATATGGAACCTGAGACTGTCAGCCAAGTCAGAGCTGAAACGCAGAGCTGAGATGTGGAGAGAAACTGAGTCTGATATAACACTGTTTGAATCTTTAAATCCATCTATAACTGAAATGAATCCATCTATAGGTGTCTGAAGCCATCTGGGTGGTTCAGTTAGATGAGTTAAATAAGTCAAAATTTCCTTTTTTCTGATTAAGCAGGTTTTGACTGGGTATTATTTTACTTCAAACTAAACAAAAATCCTGAGTGCCCCCACCATGTTCACTGATTTTAAGTTTGAAAAATACATTCAGTGATGGTAAAAGTGTAAACTGAGTAACAAAGTGCTTACATTTCTGTATTTCCTGTGCTCTCACTGGCCAGACTCTTGACAAGGCCAAAGAGAGAAGAGCAAAACCTTAGGGAAGTCTTCCCTCTCAAGACAGGCTAGGACCTGGGACTCTTTGCTGCGTGCTTGGACCTGGACAAATGTCTCCTTGGGCAACAAAATACAAAGAAACTACCAGGGACTAAAAATAACTGCATACATGTGCAGTTGGAGTGAATTCTGGACAAGATACAAAAATCCCCCCTAAACCCAGCTACCACTTTTGAAGAGCCAGGAGCTAAAACAGGGTACTGTGCATGTCCATTGCACTCAATACCACCAAAGGGGTGGGCAAACCAGCTAAGCCACCCTCCAACCTGACCACCTGGACACACCTCTACCCTAACCCTACATAAGGAACCAACTAACACCCTACTCAAAGAGCAAGCAAAGGAATCTGTTGTTTGTTCTCCTTCCTTCCTGTAGCTGCCGGAGTCCCAATAAAGCCCTGCCTGAATGTCTTGTCTGGCATCTTATCAATTTATGTAGACTGGGGAGGACCAAGAGTCCTGATAGGTATCACTCACACTTCCCCATTGCAGATGGGCCTCTGGAGCAGTGAGCAATCAGATTCAGGAGCTCAGAGCACCTCCCACCTTAAACGGGTGTGGGAATGTGGCGTGAAAGAGGCTGCATGAATTTATGGAAGAAACTCATTCAGAGCCAGAGGTCCATGGCAGGAAGAAGCTGGCTTCCTCCTGACACAGGTCAGGTAAGTATTCCTGACAATTCAAAATACCTTGCAGAGCTGGAAGGTCTTGGACTCCAAGAGAAGGGAGTCCTCATAAGACCTTTAAATGAAGTAAGAACCTGTACATAGCTGGAACAGCTTTAGAAAACTGTAAACTGAGCAAAGTTTGGCTCTCACTCACTGAAGCCTGTATCCCCCTCTCAGCACCTTCCTCCCAGAGGTCCAAGGTTCCAGTGTGGATTCAATCACAAGAGATGGGTTAGGACTCTTGGGCACAAAGGAGCTGGAGATTTATGTGAATGAAGGAACAACAGGAATAGAAAACCAAAGAAAAACAGAGATGATAAGAGGGAGGCCAGCCTTCAGTTCAGCTCCAGAGGTGAAACTTCTCAAGCGTTGCTAGACGCCCGTCTCTAAACAAGGAACAGAATTCCACCACTAGAGTTACCTTCTTTTAGCCTTTGACTTTAATCTCATTAAAATCCACATCCAATGGAGAGAAAATAACTCAGACTTTAAACTGTTGTCAATCATTTGCCTTCTTTGTGAAAGCTTTGTTACTAGAGAAGAAAGTGTGGTAACTAGGAACATTAATACATGAAGAGGATGAGGAAATGGAACATTGTTGAGGGGAAATGGCATTTAGGCAAGGCACAAGAAAGAGGGCAGAGCATAGACTTCTGAGTCAGAAGGACCTGGATTCAAATCTTGATTCTATCACTAACTGTTCAGTTCAGTTCAGTCACTTAGTCATGTCTGACTCTTTGCGACCCCATGAATCACAGCACACCAGGCCTCCCTGTCCATCACCAACTCCTGGAGTTTACTCAAACTCATGTCCATCGAGTCAGTGATGCTATCCAGCCATCTCATGCTCTGTCATCCCCTTCTCCTCCTGCCCCCAATCCCTCCCAGCATCAGAGTCTTTTCCAATGAGTCAACTTTTCACATGAGGTGGCCAAAGTACTGGAATTTCAGCTTTAGCATCATTCCTTCCAGTGAACACCCAGGACTGATCTTCAGAATGGACTGGTTGAAACTCCTTGCAGTCCAAGGGACTCCCAAGAGTCTTCTCCAACACCACAGTTCAAAAGCATCAATTCTTTGGCACTCATCTTTCTTCACAGTCCAACTCTCACATTCATACATGACTACTGGAAAAACCATAGCCTTGACTAGACAGACCTTTGTTGGCAAAGTAATGTCTCTGCATTTTAATATGCTATCTAGGTTGGTCATAACTTTCCTTCCAAGGAGTAAGCATCTTTTAATTTCATGGCTGCAATCACCATCTGCAGTGATTTTGGAGCCCTCAAAAATAAAGTATGAACAAAGCTAGTGGAAGTGATGGAATTCCAGTTGAGCTATTTCAAATCCTGAAAGCTGATGCTGTGAAAGTGCTGCACTCAGTATGCCAGCAAATTTGGGAAACTCAGCAGTGGCCACAGGACTGGAAAAGGTCAGTTTTTATTCCAGTTCTAAAGAAAGGCAATGCCANCTAGTGGAAGTGATGGAATTCCAGTTGAGCTATTTCAAATCCTGAAAGCTGATGCTGTGAAAGTGCTGCACTCAGTATGCCAGCAAATTTGGGAAACTCAGCAGTGGCCACAGGACTGGAAAAGGTCAGTTTTTATTCCAGTTCTAAAGAAAGGCAATGCCAAAGAATGCTCAAACTATCACACAATTGCACTCATCTCACACACTAGTAAAGTAATGCTCAAAATTCCCCAAGCCAGGCTTCAGCAATATGTGAACCGTGAGTTTCCAGATGTTCAAGCTGGTTTTAGAAAAGGCAGAGGAACCAGAGATCAAATTTCCAACATCTGCTGGATCATGGAAAAAGCAAGAGAGTTCCAGAAAAACATCTATTTCTGCTTTATTGACTATGCCAAAGCCTTTAACTGTGTAGATCACAATAAACTGTGGAAAATTCTGAGAGGGATGGGAATACCAGACCACCTGACCTGCCTCTTGAGAAACCTGTATGCAGGTCTGCTGCTGCTGCTAAGTCACTTCAGTCGTGTCCGATTCTGTGTGACTTCATAGACGGCAGCCCACCAGGCTCCTCCGTCCCTGGGATTCTCCAGACAAGAACACTGGAGTGGGTTGCCATTTCCTTCTCCAATGCATGAAAGTGAAAAGTGAAAGGGAAGTCTCTCAGTTGTGTCCGACTCTTTGCAACTCCATGGACCACAGCCTACCAGGCTCCTCTGTCCATGGATTTTCCAGGCAAGAGTACTGGAGTGGGTGCCATCACCTTCTCCGTGTATGCAGGTCAGGAGGCAACAGTTAGAACTGGACATGGAACAACAGACTGGTTCCAAATAGGAGAAGGAGTGCGTCAAGGCTGTATATTGTCACCCTGCTTATTTAACTTATATGCAGAGTACATCATGAGAAACACTGGGCTGGAAGAAGCACAAGCTGAAATCAAGATTGCTGGGAGAAATATCAATCACCTCAGATATGCAGAGGACACCACCCTTATGGCAGAAAGTGAAGAGGAACTAAAAAGTCTCTTAATGAAAGGAAAGAGGAGAATGAAAATGTTGGCTTAAAGCTCAACATTCAGAAAATGAAGATCATGGCATCTGGTCCCATCACTTCATGGGAAATAGATGGGGAAACAGTGGTAACAGTGTCACTAACTGTTAGCTTGGGCTGATTATTTCATTTCTTTGAAATTCAACTACCTTCTTTGTGACACAAGTATATAAACACCTGTCTCCTTGCCTTTGATCAGTGCACCCTCTCTGTCTTGAAAGTGCACACATTCCTTGCCACTTGCCTGGCTGTCTTCTATGGAGGCTGTATGTCACCTGTGTCACCTCCTCAGGAAGACTGGACTGGGGAGGTGCCCTGTGTCCTACAGCACCCACCCACACAGAACAGAGGCTGCATCAGAGGTAATACTTGCTGTTCTCTAGGTGACCTCTCCCTCTGAATGTCTCCCAGGGTTGGTGTCTTATTCACTAGTCAATACCCAGTGCATGGTAAACTTGAGAAGATCAGGGAAGGGGACCTGAAGAGCCCTCACCTAGGAGAGGTGGGGACATTGGGCTTTAATGGGCCAGGGGAAAAATCAGGGCCCTTAGTAGGATGTTGTCCTTCCACCACACAGAGAGGCAATGTAGGCAGGGCAGAGGGAGTGAAATGGGCAGCCACACCACTTCTGTTTCCAAACCAGCTTCCTAATCTGGAGCAAAAGGCTAAATGGAGTCAAGGCAGGAGCTGTGACTCTGCTGTTAGATAAAGTTAAATTCAAGGTCAAAAGCATTGTGTGAGGGCAGAAGCAGTCACTTCATAATGATGAAGGCTGCAATCCACAGTACAGATAATACTGTCATGAACCATTGGGAATCAAATAACAAAGCATCAATGTTTGTAAAGTAAAACTACAGGAAATACAAAGAGAAACTGACAAAATATAAAACTAATAGATTTTTATATACCTCTTTAGATCTGTGATAGAGCAAGCAGATACAAACGAGGATATAAACTACATGAACTATATAATTAAATTTATGTTTTTTTCAGAACCTATGGTACATTCGGAGAAAGCAATGGCACCCCACTCAAGTACTCTTGCCTGGAAAATCCTATGGACGGAGGAGCCTGATGGGCTGCAGTCCATGGGGTCGCTAAGAGTCAGACATGACTGAGCGACTTCACTTTCACTTTTCACTTTCATGCATTGGAGAAGGGAATGGCAATCAACTCCAGTGTTCTTGCCTGGAGAATCCCAGGGACATGGGAACCTGGTGGGCTTCTGTCTATGGGGTCACACGGAGTCGGACACAACTGAAGCGACTTAGCAGCAGCAGCATGGTACATTTATAAAAATTACCATCTTTTAGACATAAATTCCAAGAAGCTATTATAATGCAAACTACATTCTAAGAATGTAATACAATAAAACAATAATAAGTAGCAAACAGAAACAAAGAAATGCCAAACACTTGGAAATTAAGGGGGAAACATCTCTCTTAATTAACCACTGGGTCAAAGATAATAGATAAATATCTTAAAAATAAAATAATAGCATCACAAATTAGAACTGGGAGACATTCAAACTGTACCGACAAGGAAATTCACAACTTTAAACACACATTACAACAATAAACAAGAATGAATATAAATTAAATTAGCATGAAACATAAGAAGTTTAAAAAGAAAGAAAAAAGAAGTTCAAAGAAAAACAATTAATTTATGATCAAATAATAGAATTAAAGATTTTTAAGATCAGGTCCTTTAGAGGAAAAAAATGAACACAACTGTGGCTACACACTCCAGTATTCTTACCTGGAGAATTCCATGGACAGAGGAGCTTGGCAGGCTATGGTCCATGGGGTCACAAAGAGTCAGATACAATGAATGACTTTCACTTTCACAATACATTATTGCATAACCTAATCAGGAATGAAAGAAAGTGCAAAAATATAAAAATTAGAAATGAATAAAGAAGAAAACACAAATGTGGAGAAAAATTCGAAGGTATATTTTGCCCAATACTGAATCAGTAACTTTGAAAATACGACCCAAGATGGATTCATGGCAAAACCAATACAGTAAATAAAATAAAGTAAAAGTATAAATTAAAAAAAGAAAAAAAAAAGAATGGAAAATATGATTTTTTAAAGAAAATATAAATTACCAAAACTTCCAAATTAAGGAGAAAATCATGGTAGAAACTAAGAAGTATGTCAAAGAGTCACCCTGTCAAGATTTCACATCTGCCCAGAATACTATAGCCAGATGATTTTCCTAGTGAATATTTGAGGGGTAGATAATTCTCATATTTTTTTCAAAATTGTTCTGAAGTAGGTCCAAAGTAAGGAACAAATTCTCTACCACTAGGTGACAGAAGTCACAGGTTGACATTTTAAGAAGAGCATATAAGATGAGAGATATTGTCCTGCCCACAACTGGAAAATATGTCTCACTTCCATACCACAGTTCTGGTATCCTTTGCAGAACCTGAGCTGTCCTTCAAAGCTCTAAAAAATAGACTTTTGACTAGTGTGAGAACACCATGAACAAGAGCATACCTGAGGCTGTCCTGCTGTATTTACTGTCCTACATCCTTCTGGTCAAGGACTTTCCAGGTGGCTCAGTGGTAAGGAATCCATCTATGAATGCAAGAGACGAAAGTTCAGTCCCTGAGTTGGGGAGACCCTTTGGAGAAGGAAATGGCTACACACTCCGGTATTCTTGCTTGGAGAATTCCATGGACAGAGGAGCCAAGCAGACTGCAGTCCATAGGATCTCAAAGAGTCAGACACAACTGAGCAACTAAGCAACAACAATCCTAGTTGAAGCTGAAGCCAGCTGTGCCTGTTGAAATCAGGTGAGTACCATTGTCAGTTTGAGCCTAAGACCACGAAGAAAGGCTTTGTCCTTCACAAGGGTTTTTAGGTTCTTGTTTTACTCTTGAATAAATTCAAATTGGAAGCTATGGACAGGCATACTCAAAAAAGGAACATACTTGAAGAAAATGCAATGGCCTTACTGAAAAACTTGGTGAATTTGTGTGCAAGTATATATTTTATAGTAAAATTTAAATTTAAAGTTACAGGAATTCTGCTTCTGTAACAAAGAAGCCAGTATCAGATAAACTGTCCCACGGATATCAATTATAAACTCTGAACAAACTTGAGGAAAATCTAATCTACCTGGAAGCATTAAAAAGCAATCAAAACAGGCAGATACTGGAGAAGGTTGTTAAAGAGGACAGCACTGGATAATGATTTGTGCATATTTTCACCTTCAGGCTTTCCCCAGTCCATACAAAGCCGGGCTGGAAATCTAGCAAACCTCCACAGCCCTGCAGCCTTACCGACTTAGAGGATGGAGTTCATGGCTGCCAGGGTGCCTGGAAAGTAAGAAGGCCACAGAGATAAAGCCTACAATCTACATGTAAAGCCTACTCAAATCCTCAGTTGACCCATGAATTACACACACATGGGAGAAAATAGCTGGAGTTTTGGCAGGACTTCCCTTGTGGCTCAGCTGGTAAAGAATCCGCCTGCAATGCGGGAGATCTGGGTTCGATCCCTGGGGTGGCAAGATCCCCTGAAGAAGGGAAAGGCTACCCACTCCAGTATTCTGGCCTGGAGAATTCCATGGACTGTATAGTCCATGGGATCGCAAAGAGCTGGACACAACTGAGCAACTTTCACTTCACTTAATAGTCAAAAGGCAGAAAGAACTGAACGCATATTTCAGCTGGTGCCAATCATAGAAGAGACAGAGTTTGGAATTTGAGTTCAAATAAGAAAACTGCTTCCTTAAATTAAAAAGCACCACTCTTTGGAGGAAAATAAGAAAATCTACAGTTTCAATAATGTCTCATCCTAATGTTCAGTATACAGTCTTTTTAATGTTTATTTATTTATTTGAATGTATCACTGCGGTTCATGGTCTTGAATCCAGGGATTGAATCCATGTCCCCTGCAATGGAAGGCGGATTCCTAACCACTTGACCATCAGGGAAGTTCCTACAATTATATCTTACTAGACAATGGAAGGAAACAGGAAAATGTGAGCCATAGCTAAGAAAAAATTGTCAATCAGTATCAACTGATGAAATGATATTGGAATTACCAGATAAGAATTTTAAGTTGCTATTATATTTTCAAACTCTTAACGGTAAATATAAAAATGGATGGACAGAACAGGATCCTCTGCAGAGAAATTTAAAAGAACCAAATAGAAAATTAAAAACTAAAACAGTATAATCTCTGACATAAAAATTTACTGAATAGGCTTAACAGAAAATTAGAATAGCAGGAGTCATTCAACTTGAAAGAGATCAATATCAGTTTTCCAAAGTGAAGATCAGAAAGAACAAGAATTTTTTTTAACAAAAGAGTCACAGTGTCCTATTCCTATGGGACAATAACAAGCAACTGCAGTCCCAGAAGGAGAAGAGATGGACAACAGAAGAAAGGAACATCTGAAAATATGATGGATGAAATTTTTTCAATTTTTTTTAATGTCGACTTATAAATTCATGAGGGCTTCCCAGGTGCCACTAGGGGTAAAGAACCCACCTGTCAATGCAGGAGACATAAGAGATGAGGGTTTGGTCTCTGGGTTGGGAAGATCCCCGGGAGAAGGCATGGCAACCCACTCCAGTATTCTTGCCTGGAGAATCCCATGGACAGAGGAGCCTGGCGAGCTACAGTCCATGGGGTTGTACAGAGTCAGACACAACTGAAGTGACTTAGCATGCATAGATTCATGAAGCTCAGAGAAACCAAAAAAAAAAAAAAAAAAACCTAAGAAAAGCAGAGCTAGGCATCCTGTGGTCAAACTGCTTAATACAAAGATAAGTGAAAAATCTCAAAAGCAGCCAAGAAAACAGCACACTAGATAAAGGGGAAAAATATACGAATAATGACCAGTTCTCTTTAAAAACAACCAAGATCAAAGTACAAAGAAGTGACATCTGTAGAGTGCTGAGACAAAAAATTCACAGTTCTATATCCTGTGGAAAATATTCCTCAAAAAATAAAAATGAATAAGGACTTTTTTAGATAAAATAAGATTGAGAACATTTGTTGTCATGAGAATAATACTTCAAGAAATGCTAAATGAAGTGCTTCAGATGGAAAGGAACTGATATCAGATAGAAATTAATCCACACAAGAAGACTGAAGAGAACAGAAGTAAAGATATGTGTAAATACAAGATATTATGCAAATCTTAATCCCTCTAAAAGACATACGACTATTTAAAACAAAAATTAGAACACTGCTTTGCAGACTTTTGACATATGTAAATACAATATATGTTTTAAAAAAATAGCACAGAGGACTTGGGTAAAAAAGAACCAAACTGTTAGAAAAATCTTATTAAGAAACTTAAGTATAATACTAAAAAATATTTGATCAACCCGAAAAAAGACAAGAAAGAGAGAAAGAAAAACAATAACTGGGGCAACTAAAAACAATAAGATAATATAGTTGAATCTAACATCAATAACTGCATTAAATATAAATTAAATATGATATTTATATTTAATAAAAAATTAAATAGAAATGGACTAGGAAAATAAGAAAATATGTATTAAAGAGCAGAGACATCACTTTGCTGACAAAGGTCTGTATAGCCAAAGCTGTGGTTTTTCCAGTAGTAATGTACAGATGTAAGAGCTGGACTGTAAACAAGGCTGAGTGCTGAAGAATTGATGCCTTCGAATTGTGGTGCTGGAGAAGACTCTTGAGAGTCCCTTGGACTACAGAGAGATCAAACCAATCAATCCTAAAGGAAATTAGTCCTGAATATTCATTGGAAGAACTGATGCTGATGCTGAAGCTCCAATACTTTGGCCACCTGATGTGAAGAACCGACTCATTGGAAAAGACCCTGATGATGAGAAAAACTGAAAGGCAAAACAAGAAGAGGGTGACAGAAGATGAGATGTTTAGATAGCATCACTGACTCAGTGGTCATGAATTTGAGCAAACTATGGGAGATAGTAGAGGACAAAGGAGTCTGACAAGCTGCAGTCCATGGAGTTGCAAAGAGTCAGACATGACCTAGAGATTGAACAACAACAACAAAATAAAATACAGCAAATAACACAGGAGCTCTGCTCAATATTATTTAACAGCCTCAGTGGGAAAAGAAAATGAAAAAGAAAAGATATATGTACATAGTAACTGAATTACTTTGCTGTCCCCCTGAAGCTATTAAAACATTGTTAATTGACTATGTAAAATAAAAAGTTAAAAAAAAAGGAAAGTACAGCAAATGAGTGAATATAACAAAGAAGAAACAGAGCCAAGAATGTAGAGAACAAGCTAGTGGCGACCAGTGGGGAGAGGTAAGGCGGGAGGGGCAATGAAGGGGTAGGAGACTAAGAGGCAAAACTTTCAGGTGTAAAATAAGCTACAAAGATATATTGTACAGCACTGGGAATACAGAAAATATTTTATAATAACTATAAATGGAGTATAATCTTTAAAATTGTGAATCACTATACTGTATACCTGTAACTTATATAACATTACACATCAACTATACTTCAGTTTTTAAAAAGTCAGAGTTTGTCAAACTGAATAAAAAAGCAAGAACCAATAATATACTGTCAACATGAGATGTGCTTTAAGTATAAAGGAAAAATAAGTTAAAGGCAAAAAGATTTTGTATTTGTCTATCAAATATTGAACATTAAAAAATTTCTGATTAATATAATGCATTAGCAGATTCAGTCTGTTGTACAGCAGAAATTAATACAACATTGTAAAGCAATTATGCTCTAATAAAAAATTAAATTAATACCTACTATAGAAAAAAAGATGGCCATTATTATGACAAAAAGTCAACTCATTTGGAACTAATAACCATCATGTATGTTTATGTGCATAATAGCTGAGCTTCCAAAATAAAAGCAAAATCTGACAGAACTAAAGAAATAAATAGATAAAACCACCATCATTGTTGAAGACTTTCAATGTACTTCTCTGAGTAATTTATAGAACAGTCAAAAAAAAATCACTAAAACTACAGATGATAAGAATATTATCAAGAGCTTTGAACTAATTAATATTTATAAGACAACTGAAGAATGCATGAGTGGGATATTCTTCAATCTAGACCATATGTTGGGTAATATAAGGCTTAAGACATTTCAGAAAATTGTAATTGCAGAGTATATTCTTGACCACAATACAATTAATTAGAATCTATGACAATATATATCTAGAAAAATCTTAAATATTTGAAATTAAACAACAGATTTTTAATAACTTTTAAGTCAAAAATGAAATTAAGGGATTATAAGAAAAACTAAAAATATTAAAAAACTGAATAGTAATGAAAATAAAAGATAACATTTATGGGATATAGCTAAAGAAGTGATATAGCTTCAAATGCTATTATTAGAAATGGAAGTTTAAATGAATACTCTAAGTTTCCTTAAGAATCTGGAAAATGATGAGCAAATTAAGCCAAAGCAACTAGAAGGAAAGATACAATAAAAAATAAGAATAGAAATCAATAAAATGGGAAACAAATAGCATCAATAAAACAAAGTTTTTTAACTAATAAACTTAAAAATCGCTAGTAAGAATGACAAGAAAAAAAGAGACAAATACAAGTTACCAACTTCAGAAATTGAAACATGAATATATAGATCTTATAAATACTAAAAATAAAAGGTTATGTACATTATGCCAATGCATTCAAGTCAGAAAAAATAGATAAATTCTTTTATAACTACAACCTACCAAAACTGGCAAAAATTTAATATATAATATGAATAGCCCTATAGCTATTATAGACATTGAATTTATAGTAAAAACAAAAAAAGTTCCTGTTGTGAAGGACAGATGTCCTTATTTATGAATTAAAAACATTTTTAATACCATTTATTGTCTCAATAAAAGCTGGAAATTATTTGATAAAATAACATCCATTAACAACTTTAAAACTTGGAATAGAAGAAACTTGTAAAAGTAATATAATTTTAAAACTACAGGCAATATCAACAGAACTACAGTCAATATCACTGTCAGGTGTAAAAGAATCCTTTCTCCCTAAGATTGGGAACAAGGGAAGCATGTCCACTATCACCACCTCTGTTCAGCATTGTACTGGAAGTTCCAGTCAGTGCAATAAGAAAGAAAAGAATGAGATGGAAAAAGTAAAATATTTATGTACAGATGACATGATAGCATAGAAAATCTTAAGAAATCTACATGAAATTTATGAGGGTTAGTAAGTGAGTTTAGTGAGTTCACAGGAAACAAATTCAACATACTAAAATCAGGCTCAGCAGAAAATAATTGGAAAATGAAATTAAAGTTTTTGATTACAATGCAGTCAACAAACTTTTTCCTTTAGTAATATATTTAATAAAATATGTGGAATTCCACTGCCATTTTAATGATTCCATTATTTTAATGGAAATAATGGTATTTGGAAGAGGCAGAGGGGCCAGGTGGTAGAAATTAATCACCAGAAACAAAGTTGGTGTAACCACTTTGAGGGGAAACAGAGATAAAGGGACTACCAATGTCTTGACTCCATGGGACTTTTGGCAATGGATAATTGATCACAGCATTCCTTTGAATGAAAGAGTTTGACAACCTACTGAGGAATTAATGTTATCTACATAGGTGTAAATACTCTAGTTCAGGCAAAAACAAGCCTGATGAATCCCATTACAGAAAGTTAAAGCCTACACTGATTCAGAAGCAGTGGCTATAAATCTGGCTATAAGGTCAGTGTTGGGAAAGAAAAGAATTGGTGACCAGGAGGTCTGTGGGGAAAGTATATGAATGGTCCTCTCAAAATGGGTACAAAACCTGGATATTTATGTCCTATGTGATTGCTCATTCAAAGGTTGTAGTTATAATCAAGGAGACAAAATATTGGGTTGGCCAAAATATTCATTCAGGCTCTTCAGGAAGATGTTACAGAAAAATTCTAAATGAATTTTTAGCCAACCCAATAGAATCTGTTGATTGTCAACCTCTTTCCCCAGCCACTTCAGTGCTTGCTCAATGGGCTCCTGAATACAGTGGCAAGGACAAAGGCTACATGTAAGCTCCAAATGGACCTTCCCTACCAATCCTAACCCACCTAAACTACTGCTGAGAGTGACCTGAACAACAGCAGAGATCAGTGCTGAAACCCCAACATGGCACTGTTCCCTGCAGAGTCATCCAGTCACCTGGTGGTACAGGGATTGCCGTGCTTCCCTTCCATCCTAGAGGGCAACAGTGTGACGTCACTGAAACAGGTCCTTCTACTGACTCCAGATCAGCCCTGCCGAGCACACAGCCATCTGTGAACTTAAATGCTTATTCACTCTCTCATTAACCATCACTGCATTGTTTCTGACCAAATAACTCCTTTTCATGGCCAAAGAAGTACAATTGGCTCATGCTCACAGAATTCCCACACATGCTAGCACCTACCCCATTACCTAGAAGCAACTGAACTCATAGAATCATGGAACAGCTTGCTGAAGACTCACCACAGAGCCAGCTGGGAAACAATACCTTACAAGATTGGGGCACCCTCCTAAAGGATGTTTTAGGAGGGTAAACATCTGATAGACGGTAGTTTTCCCCCACAGGTAGTGTACGTGCATCTGAGAATCATAAGGTGAAATAGGAGTAGTCCTTCTCATTAGTATACCTGATAATCCACTTAAGAGAATTTTTACTTGCTGTTCTTACACCTTTGGGCTCTACTAGCTTAAATAGTCTTAGATTTAAGAAGGAAATCTTGCTGCTACATGACACCACATTTCCTTTGACTTAGAAGTCAAGATAGAGATCTGATTGGGCTGGATTCTGCATGCCGGTGATCCAACAGGCAAAGAAGTGGATCACAGCTCTGTCTGGATGATTAATCCTATCTATTGAGGAGAAATCTGGTTGCCACAAGGAGCGTCAATGCCTGAAACCCAAGTACTAAACCTTTTCTACCCAGTAAAGACAGGGTTTGCAGTACTGGCAAGGATTCAGATTGTTCCGGTAAATGACATTGACCAGTTACTGTTAAGCTAAGTCAGGGCTGTCATAAAATGAGGGCTCTGAATAATAAGGCTAATAATGTTCCCTTTCATATAATCAGCACAAGAGAAATTTGAGGTTTTGAGAGTAGCTTGGGGCTAATACAAAGTAAATAGTTTATTTACTTAATTTAATCACGAAAGTGCTTATTTTCCTGTGGAATTCAAAACCTTTCCTTGCAAATTAAACATATGAATATGTCATAAAAAATGTGGCCACCTTTTGAAAGTATAAATGTCCCTCAAGATTGGTTAATGAATAAAAATCACACTAGAATGATTTCAAAAGAAGGAAACATCACACTGGAAAAGCTGGTTCCCAACACTTAGACATAGTCCCTGTCTTAGTCCATTCACACTGCTATAACCAAAAATACCATAAACGGAGTGGCTTAAATAACAAACATTTATCTCTCACAGCTCTGGAGGCTGGGAAGTCCAAGGTCAAGGCCCAGATATGGGATCTGCTGAGGACCCGTTCCTGCCATGTTGAGGACAGCAGTCTTTGCTGTGTCCTCAACATGGCAAGAGGGGCAAAGAGTTGTATGGTCTCTTTTTAAGGGTACTAATCTCACTTGTGAACTCTTTGCTCTCATGACCTAATCACCTCCCAAGACGCCATCTCCAAATACCATCCCACTGGAGATTAGGTTTTAATGTATAAATTTTGGTGGTAACATAAACAGTCTACAGCAATTCCAAACTGACTCAATGTTTCTTTGAGCCTTACTACATCTTAGCTGGGAAAAATTGAAGGCAGGAGGAGAAGGGGATGATAGAGGACTAGAAGGTTGGATGGCATCACTGACTTGATGGACATGAGTTTGAGCAAGCTCTGGGAGTTAGTGATGGACAGAAAAGCCTGGTGTGCTACAGTCCATGGGATTGCAAAGAGTTGAACATGACTGAGCAACTGAACTGAACTGAACATCTTAACTTAAAAGAACTTCCCAACCAGAGACCTCACAAGTTGAACAAAAATGGACCTTTTTTGGCAGAAGGAAGAAGCTCCCCAACACCAGAGGAGTACAAGGAGAAACTGAGGGTTCATGAGTCAGAGATGCTGGGGGAGTGTTCCCATATCAACAGGGCCTGGAGCAGATGACCATTGAGGTCTATTCCAGTCCTGCTGGTACAAGTCTCTTGTTATCAGCTTGAGCCAACTGCCAGCCCTCTCACCCCCTTACTTCCTCTGCAACTGCTCCAGAAGTGCACTAATCACTGTTAAGACTTAGTGCTACACAAATGTGGTACACTGTGGTTTGGAAACCAAAGATCCATCTCATGCTTTGATTTGAAACAGGAACACAGAAATAGCTTTCCTTTCCCCTAACTGTTACATTAGTTTTATTTACCACAGGCCAGTACCCTTGCCTAGAAAATCCCATGGACGGAGGAGCCTGGTGTCCATGGGGTCGCAAAGAGTCGGACACGACTAAGAGACTTCATTTTCACTTTCTTTCACCACAGGCTTACTACTTCTGGGCAGCAGGCTCTAGAAAATTCTAATAGTGATTCCTCAAATGCCAGCCAGGGTGAGAGACTGCAACATCTCACTGGTAGGTAAAAATGACCCACAAAATAGGTATTCCTATGGTCATCCTTCCCATTTCATAGGTGAACAAACATCAACTTTAAGAAAGTGATTTCACCCTAAGCTACATAGCTAATTACTAACCACACTGAAGCTTGAATTCAACCAGACTGATGCCAAAGCCCCCAAGCTGGAACTGCTGGCCCAGGGGCTGTACTTGGCCTGTGAGTCACATCTCTATCTGCCTCCCTACAGAGCAGTTCACTATTTATCACCTATCATACCCAGCCATGGCTTTTCTCGTGGCTCAGTCAGTAATGAGTATGTCTGCAATGCAGGAGACTGCCTGCAATGAAGGAGACTGGGGTTTGATCCCTGGGTTGGGAAGATCCCCTGCAGAAGAGAATGGCAGCCCACTCCAGTATGCTTGCCTGGGAAATCCCATGGACAGAGGAGCCTAGTGGGCTATAGTCCATGAGATTGCAAGAGTCGGACACAACTTAACAACTAAACCACTCCCATAGCCAGCCATGGCATAAGATGGCCTACAGCCTTCATTCCCTTAATCCCTACAACCATCCTGTGAGGCAGATATTATAATTCCATTTTACCAAAGAGAAAATTAAGGCATCCAGAACTAAAGCACTCACCCCAAGTAAGAGAGATCTAAGAGGCAGAAGTAGAATCCACAGCCATATCTGGCCAACCCCCAAATTGTCTTTTTACCTTCACCAGGTTGTTCTGATTCACATGTCCCCATGGGAGCTGGCAGGTTTATTTACAGTGCAGTCGTTCATGGAGTAAGAAATGAAATATTTCCCCAAGAAAATTAGGAGGTCACAGCCAATAATGACTCCAAAAGAAATATGACTACAAATGGTGGTATAATCCTGTGCTTTTGATAATTCTCTCAAGGGAAGATGTATTATGCTAGTTTATCACTTTAAATAAATTCTCAGCAACCTATTTACCTGCCAGTTTGTATCTGTGGAGATTGTTTTTGCAACATCAGATAAATGAGCAATTAGAGACTTTAAAAGGCTCTTAAATGTGGTGGAGCTTATAAACGTGAGCTCCCAGGGACGGTAAATGTCACATCAAATGTCTTCAGCATTCATTTCATGTCTACCCTTTGTTTCAACAGCTGTGATATGGCACTCCTTATCCTAATCTGAGGACACCTGCCTTCTAGCAGGATATAATGAGAAAATTGGGGACCTGGGACATAGGTTGCTTGGATTCTAGACCCAGCCACCCTCAGATGAACTTGATCAAATCAACATTTCTCTCAGTTATTTGTTAATAAAATGAAAGGGTTGAAACTAGAGTATTGTTAAGAGCTCTCCAAGCTCTAACATAATGGCTTTACAAATCTATGCTTTGACTATAAATAGCTTCGTTCTTTATAATTCCTTGGCAGGATCCTAAACAAGGGCAAGTTTAGCCCTGAATTAATATTGGTTAACATTGTCATCATCGTCATTATTGGGTGAAGTTAGAAAAAATCTGTTTGCCGCAAAACAAGTAGAACCATGATCTAAAATTCTATCATTAGATATTTATTTCTTTTGAGTTAGAGGGTTTTAAAATATCTCAGACAAAAGAAATGCTCTGAGGCAATGGGTTACTTTTAAAAAGCAAAAATCTTCTTGCTTTTAAATGAAATTCTTGACTGTGCCCCTCAGTACAAACCATGGGGCTTCCTTGGTGCCTGTAAAGAATCTGGCTGCAATGGATAAGACTCAGTTTGATCCCTGAGTCAGGAAGATACCCTGGAGAAAAGAATGACTACCCATTCCAGTATTCTTGCCTGGAGAATTCCATGGACAGAGGAGCCTAGCAAGCTAGAGTCCATGGGGTCGCAAAGAATTGGATACAACTGAGCAACTAATACTTTCATGCAAACCATAGATACTGAATTTTCTGGATAAAGTGAGAAATGGAGTAGGCATGGGAATGGGCAGGAATTGGAGTTCCTCCATTTAGGATTTCCTAAACTCTTACATGGCCCCAAGGTACTACTCTAAAACCTAGGATTCATTGAGCAACCATTCAAAACATTTCTATAAGCCACTACCAGCTCACATTCTTTAAGGATTAAAAAACTAACAGAGAGCAAGTTGAGTGATGGGAATGGGAATGATGGGTGGGTGCTGAGGAGACCAGATTCTGGGATGGAGGGGAGAGGAAAGAAAAACTAACCTCTACTGAGAATCTCCTGTCCGCGACATACTTTGCTAGATTCTTTAAATATGCAAGAAGGGGAAAGTATTTAAATTAAATATATTCACCCAGGCCCAGGACCCATGCCAATCCTTCTGCTTATGCACTGGGCCGATTCCCTTTCTCTACCCAGGAGGTTGCTCCAGCAATTCTCCTCTTTCTCCTAATTCAGTCATTTCCCACATGGATCACAGACATGGCTTCCTAACTGCTCCCCCACCCATCTACTGTGTCTATCAACATAGCCACTCTGCCCAGAACCACTGATCGTTACACTCCGAGTAAAAGCCGAAGTCCATCACGAATGTCCAGGGGCCATATGCTTAGGGCCTGATCCCATCTGACATCTGCTGCTCAGTCCTCTGCTGCAGCCACAGTGTCTTCCTGCTGCTTCTAGAAAGTCTCTAGCACACGCCTGCCAAGGTGTCTTTGCACTGGTTGTCCTCTCTACCTGGGATAATCTTCAGTTCCCCAGATAGCCACATGGCCCATTCCCTACCTTCTTCAAACATTCTCTCCAATGTCCCCTTCTCACCAAGTTTCCCAATTAATACTGCAAGCTGCCCACTATCTTGGGCACTTCCATATCCCTTCCTGTTCCATAAATGTGTCTGTTGAACTCTCAACCCCCAATAACTCCAAACGGGACCTTATATGGAAATAGGGTCATTGTCAATGTAATTAGTCAAGATGAGGTCACACTGGAGTAGAGTGGCCCCTAATCTGACTGGTGTCCTTAGAAAAAGATAAAATTTGGACACTGAGACACACATGCATGGAGTAAGAATGCCAGGTGAGGATTGCAGTTAAGCTGCCACAAGCCAGGGAACTACCAGAAGCTAGAAGAGGTCCCTGGAACAGATCCTTCTCTAGATCTGGCAGAGGAAGCATGGTCTTGATCCCAGACCTTCAGGCTCCGGACCAGTGAGGCAACACATTTCTGTTGTTTATGTCACCTGGTCTGTGACACTTTATTACAGCAATCCTATCTAACTAATATACTTCCTCTGCTCTGCTTTTCCTCTTTCCCATGAAACTTCAGTGAATCATCAGATTTACTCATTTCTTCCTTTTAATGCTTAGTGTCTGTCTCCCCTTTTTGGACCATCACTTCTGAAGGGTCACAGGTCTTCGTCTACTTTGTTCACTTGTGTATAAGGTATTAATATAAAGAATTAAGTGAATGGGCCTCCCTGGTGGCTCAGATGGTAAACAATCTGCTTACAATGCAAGAGACCTGGGTTCAATCCCTGGGTCAGGAAAATCCCCTGGAGAAGCAAATGGCACCCCATTCCAGTATTCTTGCCTGGAGAATCCAATGGACAGAGGAGCCTGGCAAGCTACAGTCCACAGGGTCACAAAGAGTCGAACATGACTGAGCGACTAACACACACACATTCAGTTATTGAGGGTTAGTCCCTTAGTCGTGTCCGACTACTTGCAACCCCGTGGATTGTAGCCTGCCAGGCTCTCTGTCCATGGGATTCTCCAGGCAAGAATACTGGAGTGGGTTGCTATTTCCTTCTTGAGGGGATCTTCCAACCCAGGGATCGAACCTGGGTCTCTCATATGCAGGCAGACTCTTTACCGTCTGCACCACTGAGGAAGCCCACACACAGAGATTAAGTGAATGCTTGCAAATGAAGGATAAATGCACACATTTGCCTCCTTTCTTCTATGTTCTCAAGAAACCATAATACAGTTCTTTTTTTAATATAAATTTATTTATTTTAATTGGAGGTTAATTACTTTACAATATTATATTGGTTTTGCCATACATCAACATGAATCTGCCACAAGTATACACATGTTCCCCATCCTGAACCCCCTTCCTGTACCATCCCTCTGGGTCATCTCAGTGCACCTCACTCTTCTGTCTTAGCTTTCAGACTGACTGCCTGACCAACACCCTCCCTCACCTTACAGTCTCTCAGGGTCCATCTTTCTGCCCCTGTGGACAATACCAGCAGGTTGCTAGGACCTTACAATGAGAAGATCGTGGCCCAAGATGATGCAATTAGATTCATATTGCACATATTTAAACCTCAAAATTGCCCTATGAAGCATTTGTCATAATCCCATTTCACAAATAAGAAAACTGAGGTCCATAAAAGTGAAGCAATATGCCCACAGCACCCTGCAGTTTATGCATGTTGACCTTTCAACATTCCCTGCTCAACACGGCAGCTTCCCAGAGATAAGAACAGCATTTTATCTTTTTTTTCCGGCTAAACTGGATCTTCATGGAGGCATGCAGGCTTGGTTATTTTCAACATGGGCTTAGTTGCTCCAAGGCATGCTGGATCTTAGTTCCCTGACCAGGGGTGAATATGCGTCCCCTGCACTGGATGGTGGATTCTTAACCACTAGACCTCCAAGGAAGTCACAGGAACAGCATCTATACTCCTGTATCATCAGCTGCTAGGCCAGCGGGCACACAGGAAGTGCTCCATGAACACTGCTGAACTCTCCATAGTGACGCCACTGGTGACAAGGTTGGACCAGAACAGTCTGACCCCACAACCGGGACCCATACTTTCTCACTCCCCAACCCCAAGGAAACCGTGTTGACACCCCTCTAGACACCCTCTATACACACTACGCATAGTAGACAAATAGGCACAAGCCTTTTTTTTCTTTCAAAAAATGAGGTCTTATATACTCCTGTGTGCATCTTGCTTTTCTCATTCAACATTATTCCCCAAAACTCCTCCAGGCGAACTGAGTTGGCTCTAAATTATTCTTTTTAATGGTGGTACACTATCACAATCCATTCAACCAATGACATGGTCATTGTTGGGTATTCATTTTATTTCCTGGGTTTCTTTTCTTTTTGTTAGTGTTGCTACATTAAGAATCCTTGGACCTATGGAAGATTTCCAGGAGTGAGATGATTATATTAAAAAGTAAATGTGTATATGCTTTTATTTGTTATAATTAAAATTTGCAAACATATAAAAGTCATGGAAATAGTATAAGGAACCCCCATAAACCTAGTGGCCAGCTTCAGCAGTTATCAGGTCACGGCCAGTCTGTAATCTCTCACCCACTTTCATCTCTTTCATGTAATCTCTTACCCACTTCGCTACAGTCTAGATTATTTGGAGGAAGGGGAACAGATGTTTTATCCCTTAATCTATAAATGTATCTGTCTTTACCTGTAAAAGTTAAGGACTCTCCTAAATAACATAACCACAATACCATTATCAAACCTGAAATATTAATAATCACTTCTTCCTCTCGTCCAATCTTCCAGCAGTATTCAAATCCCTCAGTTGAATCATGAATAACAAATAGTTTTGCAGCTTGTTCAAATCAGGATCGTAGACTCAAGAATTACAATTGGTTTATGTGTCTCTTGTGTCTTAGGTCTCTTTTAAATCAGAAATTTCACCTTTATATCTGTAATGTGTGTGTCTCCCTTGCAACATCTCTGTTGAAGAAACTAGGTCATTGTGTTTTCCACAATCTGCATTTTGCACACTGTTTCACCTTGATATCAACTGTCCTGAACAACTGGCAGTTAGATCTAGAAGTCTGGTCAAATTCAGGTGAGAACTTTTTGCAACACATTATAGGTTGTGCTGTGTACTTACATCCAGGGGGTGCACAAATCTGATGGTCTTTGGAACTATTAGCTGTCCCTGTTGATATTGTCTAGATCAGTAGTCCCCAGATTTTTTGACACCAGGGACTGGTTTCATGGAAGACAATTTTTCCATAGACCTGAAGGGTAGGGGATGGTTTGGAGATTATTCAAGGGCATTACATTTATTGTGCAGTTTATTTCTACTATCATTACATCAGCTCTACCTCTGATTATCAGGCGTTACATCCTGGAGGTTGGGGACCCCTGTCTAACGTCACCTTTTCAGTAGGAGTTGCAATGGATGATATCATAATTCAATCCCTCTTCAATCCTCACAAAAGCCAGAATACTTCTGTGAAGAGAAAATTCCCCTTATACAGTTCATATAACAAAATCTACATAAATTATTCTCTCCCTTTATTTACCAGGTCTCAAAATAAGTTAGTTTCCTAGTATCATCCAAGTAAGTGTTGTTGGGATTTTTTCCTTTTGTTTCAGTTATCTTTGTGATTATCTTTAAATGTGAATGGTTAACAAACTCGCTCTTTTTCTCTCCAGAAAAATGACCTTGAGTTAACTTCCTAGCTCTGTTCCCTTGGAAACATAATAAAGGTGGAAGTCATCTATGTTACCAGGCAACATTGCTTATAAAATGACTTCTAATTAGTAAACTACACCTGGCCTTGGAGGATTGTGAATTAACTATAAATATCTAAATGGGATCCATAGTTTGAGCTTCTCTGAATGCAGTGCATTCTTGTAACTGCATGTCCTTTGCTAGGACCCCTGGAAACTATTCCCCCGGGAGGAAGTAAAACATATTGTTTCATAACGGAAATGGCACTCATAAGCCGGGACGGCTCCCATACCCATCAGTTAGGCCGGGTTCCCTAAGAAACAGACTATGAGATGGAAATTTATGCACTAGAGGTGTACTGGAGAGGACTCATGGGGAGGGAGGGGAACAGGATTGTACAGCGGGACAAGTTAAACTGTAACATAATTGAAACTGGAAACCTCAGCCAATCCAACTGGACTTCCTCAGTACTGATGAATGAAAGTTGCTCAGTTGTGTCCAACTCTTTGCAACCCCATCAACTATACAGTCCATCATATTCTCCAGGGCAGAATACTGGGGTGGGTAGCCTTTCCCTTCTTGAGGGGATCTTCCCAACCCAGGGATTGAACTCAGGTCTCTCACATTGCAGGTGGATTCTTTACCAGCTGAGCCACAAGGGAAGCCCAAGAATGCTGGAGTGGTTAGCCTATCCCTTCTCCACAGAATCTTCTTGACCCAGGAATCAAACCACGGTCTCCTGCATTGCAGGCAGATTCTTTACCAACTGAGCTATCAGGGAAGCCTCAGTAACTGTGGTGGCTTCAATTTAGGCAGAACTGATTCCTGAATTGGAGCTTAATCTTGGGCAAGGCAGTGCTCCTCCACTGAAAGCAATTCCCAAAGAAAGATTCAGGCGTGGACTGCAAGCAGCCAACAAGAGGAGTGAGTATCTCAGTCCTAACAAAGATACATGGGTAGTGCATTACAGCGTCATTGTACCCACTCATTTGGTCTCATTCTTTTGTGCATGAGCTGTCATACTGGCCCCTGCCCCTGACATGCTATTCTTCTTGCCCTGTATCCTCTGGCAAGGCTAAATGAGCTAGTGCCAAAAGGGGGCTTGTTAGACTTTGTGAAATGTATATCCAAATCCACATTGGTTTCATGCATTTCCTGCCCTAGACCTAGGACCATCCATTTGTCCAAAAAGTATTGGTTCATTTTGCTGAAATTCAGAGACCATAATCTAGGAGACAAGAGGATTCATTAACCTGGAATGGTAGGCCCATGAATCAAAGTAAATTGGAAGTGGTCAAACAAGAGATGGCAAGAGTGAATGTCAACATTTTAGGAATCAGTGAACTAAAATGGACTGGAATGGGTTAATTTAACTCAGATGACCATTATATCTACTACTGTGGACAAGAATCCCTTAGAAGAAATGGAGTAGTCCTTATAGTCAACAAAAGAATCCAAAATGCAGTACTTGGATGCAATCTCAAAAACAACAAATGATCTCTGTTCGTTTCCAAGGCAAACCATTCAATATCACAGTAATCTAAGTCTATGCCTCAACTAGTAATGCTGAAGAAGCTGAAGTTGAACAGTTCTATGAAGACCTATAAGACCTTCTAGAACTAATACCCAAAAAAGATGTCCTTTTCATTATAGGGGACTGGAAGGCAAAAGTAGGAAGTCAAGAGATATCTGGAGTAACAGATAAGTTTGGCCTTGGAGTACAGAATGAAGCAGGGCAAAGGCTAATAGAGTTTTGCCAAGAGAACGCACAGGTTATAGCAAACACCCTCTTCCAACAACACAAGGAAAGACTCTACACATGAACATCACCAGATGGTCAACACCAAAAACAGATTGATTCTATTCTTTGCAGCCAAAGATGGAGAAGCTCTATACAGTCAGCAAAAACAAGACCAGGAGCTGACTGTGGCTCAGATCACAAACTCCTTATTGCAAAATTCAGACTTAAATTGAAGAAAATAGGGAAAACCACTAGACCATTCAGGTATGACCTAAATACAGTGGAAATGACAAACAGATTCAAGGGATTAGATCTGACAGACAGAGAGCCTGAAGAACTATGGATGGAGGTTTGTGACATTGTACAGTAGGCAATCATCAAGACCATCTCCAAGAAAAAGAAAGGCAAAAAGGCAAATGGTTGTCTGAGGAGGCCTTACAAATAGCTGGGAAAAGAAGAGAAGCTAAAGGCAAAGGAGAAAAGGAAAGATATACCCATTTGAATGCAGAGTTCCAAAGAATAGCAAGGAGAGATAAGAAAGCCTTCCTCAGTGATCAATGCAAAGAAATAGAGGAAAACAATAGAATGGCAAAGACTATAGATCTCATGAACACTGGAGATACCAAGGGAACATTTCATGCAAGGATGGGCTCGATAAAGGACAGAAATGGTATGGACCTAACAGAAGCAGAAGATATTAAGAAGAGGTGGCAAGAATACACAGAAGAACTGTACAGAAAAGATCTTCATGACCCAGATAACCATTATGATGTATCACTCACCTAGAGCCAGACATCCTGGAATGCAAAGTCAAGTGGGCCTTAGGAAGTATCACTACGAACAAAGCTAGTGGAAGTGATGCAATTCCAGTTGAGCTATTTCAAATCCTAAAAGATGATGCTGTGAAAGTGCTGCACTCAATATGCCAGCAAATTTGGAAAACTCAGCAGTGGCCACAGGACTGGAAAAGGTCAGTTTTCATTCCAGTCCCTAAAAAGGCAATGCCAAAGAATATTCAAACTTATACACAATTGCACTCATCTCACATGCTAGCAAAGTAATGATCAGAATTCTCCAACCTAGGCTTCAACAGTACATGAGCAGAGAACTTCCAGATGTTCAAGCTGGGATTTAGAAAAGGCAGAAGAACCAGAGATCAAACTGCCAACATCCATTGGATCATAGAAAAAGCAAGAGAATTTTAGAAAAACATTTATTTTCTTCATTTACTACACCAAAGCCTTTGACTGTGTGGATCATAACAAACTGTGGAAAATTCTTCAAGAGATGGGAATACCAGACCACTTTACCTGCTTCCTGAGAAATCTGTATGCAGGTAAAGCAGCATCAGTTAAAAATGGACATGGAATAACAGACTGGTTCCAAATCGGGAAAGGAGTACTGCATACTGTCACCCTGCTTACTTAACTTATATGCAGAGTACATCATGAGAAAGGAGGGACTGGAATAAACACAAGCTGGAATCAAGATTGCCAGGAGAAATATCAATACCCTCAGATATGCAGATGACATCACCCTAATGGCAGAAAGCTAAGAACTAAAGAGCCTCTTGATGAAAGTGAGAGAGGAGAATGAAAAAGTTGGCTTAAAACTCAACATTCAGCAAACTAAGATCATGGCATCTGGTCCCATCACCTCATGGCAAATAGATGGGGAAACAAGGAAGCAGTGAGAGACTTTATTATCTTGGGCTCCAAAATCACTGTAGATGGTGACTGCAGCCATGAAATTAAAAGACACTTGCTCCTTGGAAGAAAAGCTATGACCAACCTAGCAGCATATTAAAAAACAGAGACATTACTTTGCCAACAAAGTAATGTCCATCAAGTCAGAGCTATGGCTTTTCCAGTAGTCATGTACGGATGTGAGAGTTGGACTATCAAGAAAGCTGAGCACCAAAGAACTGATGCTTTTGAAGTGTGGTGTTGGAGAAGACTCTTGAGAGTCCCTTGGACTTCAAGGAAATCCAACCAGTCAATCCTAAAGGAAATCAGTCCTGAGTATTAATTGGAAGGACTGATGCTGAAGCTGAAACTCCAATACTTTGGCCACCTGATGCAAAGAACTGACTCATTGGAAAAGACCCTGATGCTGGGAAAGATTGAAGGTGGAGGAGAAGGGGCTGACAGAGGATGAGATGGTTGGATGGTATCACCGACTCCATGGATATGAGTTTGAGTAAGCTCCGGCAGTTGGTGATGGATAGGGAAGCCCGGCATGCTGCAGTCCATGGAGTTGCAAAGAGTCAGACACCACCGAGTGACTGAAATGACTGAACTGAGTCATGGTTTCAAGGCCTTTTCAGAGGGCAGAATTAAGAAATTTTCTTCAGGTAAAATACATCATGAGTTGACATTGGTATTTTTAATTCATATCAGGACTACCCAATATTCTTGCAGTCATCTCTGTTTTTTCTCCCATGCCTTAGATTGTGATACTCATTGACATCAACAAAATTCCTCATTTATTGAAAAATACACACACAATCCTTTCAGATGAACAATACTAACACTACAATTAACAGCACGATTAGTGAAAGAACATAAGCTTTCTCCTTGCTTTATTTTGCCTCTACTTAGGGATCAATCTCACTAGGTAAAATCAAATTACTGTGTTTTAAACTAACTGAAAATAATTCCTCTTGGTATGATTGCATCACCAACTCAAGTCACAGGCTCATTTCTTTTTTCATTTTGCTTCACGTTCTAGGATTGCTCTTTTAGCTTAATTTTGCATTATAATTATACAAAATATTTAAGTGGTTTCTAAAGATATAGTCCCTTCCACCTTACTCTTCACTCCCTTATAAATCTAAATTTTTGCTTTATCTTTCTATCTCATGTGTCAAGTTAAACCAACAACTTAAGATCTTTTCTGAGATGAATAGCCACATGTTATATACACATTGCTAGACCTTTTTGCATTCAGTAACATATTTTAGAAATCATTTTAAAACAGTCACCTGAGGTCTTTCTCATTCTTTTATGTAACAGCGTTAAGCACCATTGTGTGCTTTAGCTTATTTTATCAGTTCCCTGATGATGGACATTTTAATTGTTTCCAGTTTTGTGCTATTACAAATAGTGCTGTAATAAATAACACCATGAATGAATCTTGTTTGTAATTTTGTCAGTGTATCCTTGGGAGAAAGCCTTAGAACTAAAACAGCTGAGTCAACAGGTAGATGAGATTTTGAGAGTTATGTCAAACTCTCCTCCCCAGTGTAACATTCCCATCAGTAACATAATACATGAGAACTTTTGTTCATCTAGAGCTTTGCCAAGAGAATATGTTCTCAGTTTTCTTTGTTTTTAATTTTGGTAATATAATGGGTAGAAAATGTTGATTTTTCAGTGTTGATTTATTTTGCATTTCATTTATGATGAGCAAAGGTAAGAAACTTTATATATCATTAAAGGCTACTAAGGGCCTCTCTGGGCTTCCTTGATAACTCAGTTGTTAAAGAATCTGCCTGCAATGCAGGAAACCCCAGTTTGATTCCTGAGTTGGGAAGATCTGCTGGAGAAGGGATGGGCTACCCACTCTAGTATTCTTGGGCTTTGCTTGTGGCTCAGCTGATAAAGAATCCGCCTGCAATGTGGGAGACCTGGGTTAAATCCCTGGGTTGGGAAGATCCCCTGGAGAAGGGAAAGACTACCCACTCCAGTATTCTGGCCCAGAGAATTCCATGGACTATAGGCCATGGAGTCTCAAAGAGTTGGACACAACTGAGCAACTTTCACTTTCAATTTCAAGGGCTTCTCTGGAAATGGCAACCCACTCCAGTATTCTTGCCTGGAGAATCCCATGGACGGAGGGCTTGGTGGGTTACAGTCCACGGGTCACAGAGAGTTGGACACGACTGAGAGACTTCACTTTCACTTTCTGGTGGTTCAGTCAGTGAAGAATCTGTCTGGAATGCAGGAGACTTGGGTTCAGTCCCTGGGTCAGGAAGATCCTCTGGAGAAGGGCAAGACCCACTCCAGTATTCTTGCCTGGAGAATCCTATGGATAAAGGAACCAGGTGGGCTACAGTTCATAGGTTCACAAAGAGTTGGATGTGACTGAAGCAACTGAACACGAACATGCCAAGGCTAATAACATTTTTTCTATCAACTTTATGTTTTTAGCTCATTTTTCCGAAGGAAACTTGATATTTTTCATATAAAATATTTAGAAGTTCCTTAGATGTTAAAGATATCAAATCTTTGCCCATAGGCTACACATTGTTTTCAATTTTTCATCATCGTTCTACTTTGTTAATGTGAGTGGGTTTGGTAGTTTTGGGGGAGGAGGGGTTGCTTCACTTTTTTGTTTATGTTTCTTTTCAATCCTTTAAAATATTCTTATTTATGCAATCAAGTTTGTCAATCTTTTTTCTTTATTGTGTTTGCATTTTTGTCACAGTTAGGAAGGTTTATCCCACTCCCAAGTTAAGAAGCAATTAGCCCATGTTTCCTTTTTTGCATAATTTCATTTTTTACCACATGTAAACTTCTGATCCATTCAGCATTTATCTTGGTGTGAAGAATGGATTCGATTTTATTTTTTTACGGAAGACTATCCAGTCCTCCTAACCATATACTTTAAATACCTTGTCTTTTCCTCCATTGACCTGGGATGATGCCTTTATACACATGTTAAATTTCCATGTCCAATTTTGTCTATTAGGATTTTTCTATTTCTCTTTCAGAGTCAGTCTATTTCTTCACCAACACCAGTATTGTTCAATTATAGAGGCATAATTTTTTAATATTTAGTACAAGTGAAAAGTGAAAATGTTAGTTGTTCAGTCGTATCTGACTGTTTGCAACCCCAATGACTGTAGCCCACCAGGCTCTCTGCCCATGCGATTCTCTAGGCAAGTATACTGCTGTGGGTTGCCGGGCCCTTCCCCAAGGTATCCCAGGGATCAAACCGATGTCTACTGCATTGCAGGCAGATTCTTTACCGTCTGAGCCACGAGGGAAGTATAAGTACACCGCTTTATTTCTATTCTCCATCAGAATTTTCCTGGCTATTCTTGCTTATTTGTTCTTTAAGTAAACATTATAAGCAACATCTCTAGCTTCAGGAAAAAATTCTATTCTTATTAGAATTACATTGGATGTGTTAATCTAGGGAGACCAACATCTTTAGGAGGTTGAGTTTTGCTATCCATAAATATGGTACATGTTTCCATTCATTCAAGCCCATATTTAAGTTTTTCAAGGGTCTTTTAGAACTTATCTAATATAGATTTTGAACTTTCTGGTCAAGTTTATACCTATTTACTTCTTGTTTTTTGCTTTTATTTTGTTTGTGAATGTGAATGGATAGTCACATTCCTTTTAATCTTCCTTTTATATCTTCTGGGTTTTGTTTGTGTATATGAAGGTCATTGATTTTTGAATGTTAATTTTGTTTTCTCCCTTGCTTTATTGAGGAATAATTGGGTGCCAAAATTGTGTGTGTGTGTGTGTGTGTGTGTGTGTGTATATATATATATATAAAGGATACAATATGATGACTTGATACACATATAAGCTGTAAAATGATTACTACAATCATGTTAATCAATATATCCATAGTCTTTAGCATGATAAGAATACTTAAGATCTACTGTCTTAGCAAATTTCAAGTACATAATATTAACTATAGTCACCATGCTGCACATTAGATCTCCAGAACTTATGCATCTTTTAAATGGAGGTTGTACTCCCTAACCTACATCTGCCCATGTCCCTAACCCCAACTCCTGAAAACCATCATTCTACTCTCTGTTTCTCTGAGTCTGACTTTTTTTTCCAGATCATACAATAGCTGTCTTCTCTCATCTGACTTATTTCATGCAGCAGAATATCCTGCAGGCTCATCCATGTTTCACACAAATGGCAGGATTTCCTTTTTTATGACTGAATATTCCAGTGTGAGTATGTATGTGTGTGTATCCCATTTTCTTTCTCCATTCATCTACTGATGGACATTTTATTTGTTTCCATATGTTGACTATTGTAAATAATGCTGCAATGAATACAGAAGTACAGACATCTCTTCAAGATACTGACTTCTTTTCCTTTAGTTATATAACCAGAAGTGGGATTTCTGGGATTTCTTACATTAGTTCTATTTTTAATTTATTAAGAAACTTCCATACTGTTTCTATAGTATATATATCATTTTACATCCCAACCAACAGAGTACTAGGTTTCCCTTTTCTCCACATCCTCAACAACACTTATTATTTCTTGTCTTTTAAACAACAGCCACCCTAACTGATGTGGGGTGATATCTCACTGTGGATTTAACTCACATTTTTCTAATGATTAATGATATTGAGCATTTTTTATGTATTTGCTAACTATTTGCATGTATTCTTTGGAAAAAAAACAAATTTATTTAAGTCTTCTGCCCAATTTTAGTTGGATTACCTGGGATTTCTTTCTTTTTTTTTTGCTCTTGAGTTGTATGAGTCCTTCATATATTTTAGAAATTTACCCCTTATCAAGTATATGGCTTGAAAATACTTTCTTCCATTTCTTTTTTTTTTCACTTTTTTGCATCATTTCATTGATTGCTTCTTGACTCTACTGATTGTTTCCTTTGCTATGCAGAACCTTTTTAATTTGGCATAGTCCCACCTGTTGATTTTTGCTTTTGTTGCCTATGCTTCTGTTGTCATATCCAAAAATATCATATAAAAGTATATTTATTCACAGATGACATGAAGTTTAAAAAACTTTTTAAATTTAAATTTATTTATTTTAATTGGAGACTAATTACCTTACAATATTGTATTGGTTTTGCCATACATCAACATGAATCCGCCACAGGTGTATACATGTTCCCCATCCTGAACCCCTCTCCCACCTTCCTCCCTAATAATGAATTCATGAAAGTTGCAGACACAGGACCAGTATATAAAGATCTGCTACATTTCTATAGCCTAACAATGAACAATCCAAAAGTAAAATTAAGAAAAAAATTTTATTTATAGTAGTATCCAAAAAATATGCTTAGGAATAAACTTAACCATATAAGTGTCAGATTTATACAGTGAAAACTAAACAACATTGTTAACAGAAATCTTTGCAGACCTAAATAAATGGAAAAGTATCTTGTGTTCATGGATTGGAAAATTTAATTTTAATATGAAAATAGTTCTGCAAATGATTTACAGATTAAATGCAATCCCTATCAAGATTCTAGTAGCCTTAAAAAAAAAAAAGCTGATCCTAAAATTTATATATTGAAATATACCAGGCTTACAATACCATAAAAAAGTTTTACAAGGAAAAAAATATGGAGAGCTTACATTTTCCCATTTTAAAACTGTCTACAAAGCTGCCATGTCAAAACAGTGTGGTTGATATAAAGATAGACACATAGAAAAGAAACATAACAGAGTCCAGTAGTAAACCATCTATGGTAAATTTATTTTCTCAAATAAATCTAAGAAATAATTCAAAATGAATCAAAGACCTAAGTATGATAATTCAAATTATAAAGTATTAGGAGAAAATGTAGGTGTAAGTCTTCATGATCTTATATTAAGCAAAAGTTTCTTAAATGACACAAAAAGGGCAAGCAATAATAACAAAAATATAAATAAGTTAGACTTCATCAAAATTAAAACTTTTGTGCTTCAAGGGACACTGTGGAAAAAAAAATTTTTAAACCTAAAAACAGAATGGAAAAAATATTTACAAATCTTGTAGGTGGTAATGGCGTAGTCTCTATATTATTCAAAGAACTCCTACAACCCAACAATAAAAAAGACAAATAGCTCAATTTTTAATTGGGCAAAGGATTTAAATAGACATTTCTCCAAAGTGTCATGTTAGCTGCTCGGTCCTGTCTTACTCTTTGCAGTACCACAAAGTGTAGCCTGCCAGGCTCCTCTGTCCATGGAATTCTCCAGGCAAGATACTGGAGTGAGTTGCCATTTCCTTGTCTAGGGGATCTTCCCAACCCTGGAATTAAACCCTGGTCTCCAGCACTGCAAGCAGATTCTTCACCATCTGAGCCACCAGGGAAGCCCAAAGAAGATATACAAATCAACATCATTAGTCATAAGGAAACTTCAAGTCTAACCACAAGAAGAGCCCACTTCTTAACTCACCATGATGGCTATAATAATAACTTTTGAAAAAAAAATAACATGTTTTGATAAGGATGTACAGGAATTGTAACCCTCATAACATTGTTGGTAAGAATGTAAAATGTTTTATGGTGCAGCTGTTTTGGAAACAATTTGGCATTTTCTCAAAAAGTTAAACATAGAGTTACCATATAACTCAGCAATTCCATTCCTGGGTACAAACTCAAAAGAACTGAAACCATATGTTCATATTTAGATGATTAATCCCTTTTCTAATGCCTACATGCCTAAATCATCATAGCAGAGATGAACGATAGTCATGCAATAAGCATTATGTTGTCATTTTACCTATGTTATTTTTTAATACTTTAGAACAACAATTCTGCAATAGAATAGTACTTTTTCCCGTTTGGGAACTTAGGAAACTAAGGCTCCAAGATTACACTAAGTTCAGGCAGTAGTGGGGCAACGGTTACCACCAAAACCTAGACAGATGCAAAAGTCCATGGGATTTCCTTTGCAAGAGTATGGAGTGGGTTGCCATCTCCTTCTCCAAAGGATCTTCCTGACCCAGGGATTGAACCCATGTCTTCTGCATTAGCAGATGGATTCTTTACCACTGAGCCACAAGGGAAGCCCCCCATCCATTATTATTCAGTCATAAAAAGGGAACTACTGATACATGTATGAACCTTGAAAACATTATGCGAAGTGAAAGAAATCAAATTCAAATGACCACAGATTGTATGATTATATTTCTATGAAATGTCCAGAATAGACAAATCTATATACACAGAAAATAGATTAATAGTTTTGCCAGGAGCTATGGGGATGACAACTAATGAGTAAGGGTGTCTTTGGGGGTGGTGAAAATGTTCTGGAATTAGACAGTGGTGGTAGTTACACAATATTGTGAATATATTAAAAACTATTGAACTATTCACTCTAAAACAGTGAGTTTGGGGCTTCCCTGGTGGCTCAGTGGTAAAGAATCTGCCTGCCAAAGCAGAAGACAAATGTTCGAACCCTGATCCAGAAAGATACCACATGCTGCGGAGCAACTAAGGTCCATGCGCCACAACCACGAAGCCTGTGCTCTAGAGCCTGGGAGCCACAAATACTGAGCCCACATGCTGCAACTGCTATAGCCCATGTGCCTAGAGCCTCTGCTCTGCAACAAGAGACGCCACCAAACTGAGATGCCCACGCACTGCAATGAAGAGTGGCCCCCACTCACCCCAATAGAGAAAAGCCCACACGGCAATGAAGACCCAGCATGGCCAATAAATAAATAAATAAAACAGTGAGTTTAGTGGTCAGTGAATTATATCTTAATAAAAATTTTAAAAACTTCTTTTAAAAAAAGAGGAAGTCTTGCTGAGAGCAATGATGAAAGTAAATTTAGGAATGAAATGCAAACCTCTGTGCTTGGAGAACAGATAAGAATACTGACAAAACTGAGTTCAGGAAACTATGTGGGGGAAAGTGTCTCATACACTGCTGCTATCAGTATGAACTGGCATATTCATTTAAGTAAACAATTTATTAATTACAAATAAATACATAAAGCACATAGCCTATGATCCAAAACTTTCATCTGTAGGAACCTAAAATCAAAGTGTGGATGGAACAGTTAGCACTCAGTGAATGTTCTTTCTTATTATAAAGGTGATAATCGTAGGGAGAGATAATATATTATGCAATAAATTCCTGCAGCCAAATTGGCTCTCACTTCTGTTTCTTTTTGGACAAAAAATAAGAGTGTTCATACCATATATATGGTATGATCATGAAATTTCTGCTCCTTTAATCTTTGCAAGCTGCATAAAATGGAAAGCAAAATCCTCCCCTAAAGTAGAAGGTCATTTCTGAGATACTAAGCATATATTAATGATAAAAGCAGAGATAAAGAGTCTTGTGAAGAATTCCAGCCTCCTGATAAATGGGATAGAGTAGGATGGGACTGGGGAGGAGGGTAGGGGCATAGAAAACAGAGCTTGAGTCTCAGCCAAACTTCGTGAGCCTGCAAAAAAAAAAAAAAAAATGCCAAGAAATATTTAGAGTGACTTATGCCTGAAGCCTCCTGAAAATCAGCAGTGACTATGCAGTGACTAACAAACTCAGTGTCTACAGAAAGAAGTGCCTTAAAGAACCTATATCTTTTTTTTCCTTTAATTCTTTCTACAAATGGTAATTTCCTTTATATATGGCATTATTATTTGTAAGTACTGCGCTTTGTTCATCAAATAAAGAGTTCTAGCAATGCAAAAACAGCCCAAGGAGAGGAATATCATGTCTACTTTTCCAATCCACCATACCCAGGCCTTTCGGCCCATGAAGACATACCCCTGTCTCAACTTGCCCAAGTTCCAAGGAAAGAGAAATAGCTTCTGAAATCCAACTCATAACCCCAAAGGTGCCAAGCGACAGCTAAACCTCCAGGATGCTCTCTGCGTTGACACTCTTCTGGAGCTGGCCCTCTGGAAGCAGATGGTATCCATCAGCCTTCCTGCCACTACCCCTCAGATCCCACCCTCCCTCCTCCCCTTTATGGTGAGACCTGGTGGGGAGACAGGGATTATGACATAAGCAAATGGCCTGGGGCTGAGCTATGTAAATGCCAGCCCGAGGGCTTCCTAGCAGGTACACCACCTGTGAAGGCCTCATAACAGCCAACCTCTTGCAACCTCCAAGCTGACGGGCCTCATCGGGGGAGGAGGGACCCCCTCCACAGGATTCTGGTAGAGGAGGCCTCAAAACGTCCAAGGAGCGGGTGGCCATCATGTAGGAGCCATGGATACCGCTATGTGTGTTTGCTCTCCATGTTGCACATGGCAGAGATGTTGTCCGCGGCTGTGCTCCTGCCTGTGCTGCAAGTTCCTCTTCACCTCGAGCGGAACTGCACCTGCTTCCCCTGCCCTTACAAAGATGAGCGCAACTGCCAGTGCTGCCATTGCACCTGCTCCGAGAACCCCAACTGCCACTGGTGCTGCTGCTCCTGGGCCAACGACCCCAACTGCAAGTGCTGCTGCACGGCCAGCAGCAACCTCAAGTGCTACTACTACGAGAGTCGCTGCTGCCGCAATGCCACCATCACCTTCCGCAAGGGCCGCCTCCGGAGCATCCGCACCTCGTAAGTGCTGCACCCCCGACACGGGCCACTGTGACTCGGGACACCTGGGGAGGGCCCTACCAACTGTGGGGAGAGGGCAGGCCAGCCACCCCGGCCCAGGTCCACCTCCTTATCTGAAAAGGAGAGGCCAACAACTTGCTAGCAGTTAACTCTAGTTTAGCTGCTCAGTCATGTCCGACTCTTTGAAACCCCATGGACTGTAGTCCCGGGCCTCTCTGTCCATGGGATTTTCCCAGACAAGAATATTGGAGTGGGTTGCCATTTCTAGAGATCCACCTAGGGATCCAACCCATGTCTCCTGCATTGGCAGGTGGGTTCTTTACCATCTAGCCACGAGGGAAGTCCTAGTTACACTTTGTCATGGTACAAATATATCACATGGCCTTTGTATGGTGACAGACGGTAGCTAGATGTCGGTGGTGATCACTTGGAAATGTACAGAAATATCAAATCACTATGTTGTGGAACAGGATCTAACATAGTGTCGTGGGCCAGTTACACTTCAAAAAGAAACAAACACAGGAAAAGAGTAGATGTGTGGTTATCAGAGGAAGATGGGGATGTGGCATTGGATGAAGGCAGTCGAAAGATACAAACTTCCAGTTATAAGATAGATAGGTACCACACGTAAAATAGATAGCCAGTAGGAGTTTGGTGTATGATGCAGGGAACCCAAAGCTGGTGCTCTATGACAACCCAGATGGATGGGGTGGGAAGAGAAGTAAAAGGGGGGTTCAGGAGGGAGGGGACATGTCTATACCTATGGCTGATTCATGTTGATTATGGCAGAGGCCATCACAATACTGTAAAGTTATTATCCTCTAATTAAAATAAAATAAAATTTTAAAAAGATATGTACTAAGGATATCATATATAAGAGAATGAACATAATTAATGCTTCTTTCAGTTATATATGAAAGTTGTTAGGAGAATAACTTCTAAGAGTTCTTAGCACAAGAAAAAATTTTAATAATTTTTTCCATTTCTTTAAGTTTTATCTGTTGGAGAAGATAAATGGTCACTAAATTTACTGTGATAATCACTTCCTGATGTTTGTAAATCAAATCATTATGTTCTATACTTTAAACTTAAACATTGTTAAATGTCAACTACATTTCAATAAAACTAGAAGGTGAAAGAAGAGCTAAAAAATACTACAAATAATCTGTTTTGTACTTAATGTAACAATAAAAATATATATTGAATGATTTTATTATTTTAAATACTTTTGTTTGCATTTCAAAATGTAGCAATAAAAATTACTTACACTTCAAAAAAGAATTTTGTAGCAATAAAGTGTAGGTGTCCCTAAACAGTCACTAACCAGTATAGACCTGAGTTCCAAACCAAGCTCCACCCCATATGAGTGCTAAGCTCTCCTGAACTCCACCTCTCTCACCTTTACAAAATAATAATAGCTGATGCTTTGTGCAAAAACAACTTGCCAGGACCCATGTGCATGACCCCAGATAATCCCTGCCCCATGGCTACCACATCTATGAGGAAATTGAGCATTTAAGACGTTGAATGACCCAAGATCACACAACTAGTAAGATGTAGTCAGAATCTGAACCCAGCTTAAATTAAAATTAAATTGAAATGCAATCTTTCAAAATGCAGAGTATGGTACCTGCAGTGATTCAGGGGGTATGAGGATTAATATCACTTTGAAATCTGTTATGTGATATAAAAATATAAATTGCTCTTCCTCTTCCTCCTCTGCAACACTTCTTGGAAAAGCAATAGCTTCCACAGGCTGCTTTGACCCTATGGCCTGACTAAATACCCCAAATGGCCGTGAACCCTGCCAGCCTTCTCTTTGTTCCTAACCAGATGTCATAGCATTGAGAGTCTCAATTACTCACTTAGAGCATTAACCCGCTGTGTTGGGCACTGAACATCCTCTTCCTGCTCTGATCACAGCAGTCTATGTCACTTTGTCTGGGGTGGCAGAGATACACTTCTTACACGGGAAAGACCAAAACTCAGCCCTCTAGGACGACAGCATTTGGAAAGGCAGAAAGATGGGAGGCAGGCTGGAAGCCTTTCAAGGCTGGAAAAACAATCCTGTGAGCAAAGGTTCAGTGAATTCAGGGAAGGATATGCTCTCTCTCACAGGTCAGCACTTAGTAGATGCTTAGTAAAGGTTACTCTCAACTCACCTCTTGTGATTTTTGCATGAATAGAGAACCCAGGGACTCTCAATGCAAGTCCCAAAGGTCTAAGGAGCAGAAAGTAGCTTCCACCCCCTCTCTCCTCTCAACTGCTCCCTTTTCTGCAAATAGCAATGGAGTATCTTGGAGCCATTACAACAAGAGGGGGATGACATTGGTCTTTTGGGGGATGCTTAGACCAGGAACTCCCAAACTTTGTTTTGTATGAGAGTTCACCTGGGGATCTTTACAAACTGTTGATGCCTGGACCCCACCCCCAGACATTCTGATTTCATTGGCTTGGGGTAGGACCTGGACATCAAGATTTGAAAAGCCCCACCCCCACCCCCAGGTGATGCTACAGTGCAGAATGGCCTGGAGAGAACAAGAAGGGAAGCCAGGAGACTTACAGGTGATATGATGGGAACCCAAGTACAAAAGGAACAGGCCTAAATCTGGGAGCAGGCAGTCATTGTACAGAGGAGCAGAGGCCATTATCTCAACAAGAAGACAAGGCTGCTTGGCTTGGTAACTGTTTTGGCATGGAACGATGGTCACTGAATGCCCGAGTCCAGGCCTAAGGCTTTCTGATGACAGTCAGAGATGCTACCACAAGTGTGGTAGCCTCAGAAAACACTGAGGCTAGCAGGCTTGGATACCAGCATCCAAATCCCAAAAGAGAGCTTCCCAGGTGGCCAAGTCTCCACAGTGACACTGTCACCAAAAGGCCACTCCATTCCAGCATATTTGGGCATCACACTTGACTATCTGGGCTCTGAGACCTAGGTCGCTGGCTAAGGGAAGGGGGAAGAAGCCAGGGGCATATAGGAACTGCAAAAAGGCAAAAGTAAAAACAACAACAACAACAACAACAACACACACAGGCACAATGTCAAACTCAACCTCCAGACATCACTAATACAGAGGATAAGAGAGATCAGAATAGTCACAAATTAAGTATCTTATCATCAGTTCAGTTCAGTTCAGTCACTCAGTCATGTCCGACTCTTTGTGACCCCATGAATCGCAGCACGCCAGGCCTCCCTGTCCATCACCAACTCCCGGAGTTCACTCAGACTCACGTCCATTGAGTCCGTGATGCCATCCAGCCATCTCATCCTCGGTCATCCCCTTCTCCTCCTGCCCTCAATCCCTCCCAGCATCAGGGTCTTTTCCAATGAGTCAGCTCTTCGCATGAGGTGGCCAAAGTACTGGAGCTTCAGCTTTAGCATCATTCCTTCCAAAGAAATCCTAGGGTTGATCTCCTTCAAAATGGACTGGTTGGGTCTCCTTGCAGTCCAAGGGACTCTCAAGAGTCTTCTCCAACACCACAGTTCAAAAGCATCGATTCTTCGGCACTCAGCCTTCTTCACAGTCCAACTCTCACATCCATACATGACCACAGGAAAAACCATAGCCTTGACTAGACAGGCCTTAGTCGACAAAGTAATGTCTCTGCTTTTGAATATACTATCTAGGTTGGTCATAACTTTTCTTCCAANAGCTGGTGCTCTATGACAACCCAGATGGATGGGGTGGGAAGAGAAGTAAAAGGGGGGTTCAGGAGGGAGGGGACATGTCTATACCTATGGCTGATTCATGTTGATGTATGGCAGAGGCCATCACAATACTGTAAAGTTATTATCCTCTAATTAAAATAAAATAAAATTTTAAAAAGATATGTACTAAGGATATCATATATAAGAGAATGAACATAATTAATGCTTCTTTCAGTTATATATGAAAGTTGTTAGGAGAATAACTTCTAAGAGTTCTTAGCACAAGAAAAAATTTTAATAATTTTTTCCATTTCTTTAAGTTTTATCTGTTGGAGAAGATAAATGGTCACTAAATTTACTGTGATAATCACTTCCTGATGTTTGTAAATCAAATCATTATGTTCTATACTTTAAACTTAAACATTGTTAAATGTCAACTACATTTCAATAAAACTAGAAGGTGAAAGAAGAGCTAAAAAATACTACAAATAATCTGTTTTGTACTTAATGTAACAATAAAAATATATATTGAATGATTTTATTATTTTAAATACTTTTGTTTGCATTTCAAAATGTAGCAATAAAAATTACTTACACTTCAAAAAAGAATTTTGTAGCAATAAAGTGTAGGTGTCCCTAAACAGTCACTAACCAGTATAGACCTGAGTTCCAAACCAAGCTCCACCCCATATGAGTGCTAAGCTCTCCTGAACTCCACCTCTCTCACCTTTACAAAATAATAATAGCTGATGCTTTGTGCAAAAACAACTTGCCAGGACCCATGTGCATGACCCCAGATAATCCCTGCCCCATGGCTACCACATCTATGAGGAAATTGAGCATTTAAGACGTTGAATGACCCAAGATCACACAACTAGTAAGATGTAGTCAGAATCTGAACCCAGCTTAAATTAAAATTAAATTGAAATGCAATCTTTCAAAATGCAGAGTATGGTACCTGCAGTGATTCAGGGGGTATGAGGATTAATATCACTTTGAAATCTGTTATGTGATATAAAAATATAAATTGCTCTTCCTCTTCCTCCTCTGCAACACTTCTTGGAAAAGCAATAGCTTCCACAGGCTGCTTTGACCCTATGGCCTGACTAAATACCCCAAATGGCCGTGAACTCCTGCCAGCCTTCTCTTTGTTCCTAACCAGATGTCATAGCATTGAGAGTCTCAATTACTCACTTAGAGCATTAACCCGCTGTGTTGGGCACTGAACATCCTCTTCCTGCTCTGATCACAGCAGTCTATGTCACTTTGTCTGGGGTGGCAGAGATACACTTCTTACACGGGAAAGACCAAAACTCAGCCCTCTAGGACGACAGCATTTGGAAAGGCAGAAAGATGGGAGGCAGGCTGGAAGCCTTTCAAGGCTGGAAAAACAATCCTGTGAGCAAAGGTTCAGTGAATTCAGGGAAGGATATGCTCTCTCTCACAGGTCAGCACTTAGTAGATGCTTAGTAAAGGTTACTCTCAACTCACCTCTTGTGATTTTTGCATGAATAGAGAACCCAGGGACTCTCAATGCAAGTCCCAAAGGTCTAAGGAGCAGAAAGTAGCTTCCACCCCCTCTCTCCTCTCAACTGCTCCCTTTTCTGCAAATAGCAATGGAGTATCTTGGAGCCATTACAACAAGAGGGGGATGACATTGGTCTTTTGGGGGATGCTTAGACCAGGAACTCCCAAACTTTGTTTTGTATGAGAGTTCACCTGGGGATCTTTACAAACTGTTGATGCCTGGACCCCACCCCCAGACATTCTGATTTCATTGGCTTGGGGTAGGACCTGGACATCAAGATTTGAAAAGCCCCACCCCCACCCCCAGGTGATGCTACAGTGCAGAATGGCCTGGAGAGAACAAGAAGGGAAGCCAGGAGACTTACAGGTGATATGATGGGAACCCAAGTACAAAAGGAACAGGCCTAAATCTGGGAGCAGGCAGTCATTGTACAGAGGAGCAGAGGCCATTATCTCAACAAGAAGACAAGGCTGCTTGGCTTGGTAACTGTTTTGGCATGGAACGATGGTCACTGAATGCCCGAGTCCAGGCCTAAGGCTTTCTGATGACAGTCAGAGATGCTACCACAAGTGTGGTAGCCTCAGAAAACACTGAGGCTAGCAGGCTTGGATACCAGCATCCAAATCTCCAAAAGAGAGCTTCCCAGGTGGCCAAGTCTCCACAGTGACACTGTCACCAAAAGGCCACTCCATTCCAGCATATTTGGGCATCACACTTGACTATCTGGGCTCTGAGACCTAGGTCGCTGGCTAAGGGAAGGGGGAAGAAGCCAGGGGCATATAGGAACTGCAAAAAGGCAAAAGTAAAAACAACAACAACAACAACAACAACACACACAGGCACAATGTCAAACTCAACCTCCAGACATCACTAATACAGAGGATAAGAGAGATCAGAATAGTCACAAATTAAGTATCTTATCATCAGTTCAGTTCAGTTCAGTCACTCAGTCATGTCCGACTCTTTGTGACCCCATGAATCGCAGCACGCCAGGCCTCCCTGTCCATCACCAACTCCCGGAGTTCACTCAGACTCACGTCCATTGAGTCCGTGATGCCATCCAGCCATCTCATCCTCGGTCATCCCCTTCTCCTCCTGCCCTCAATCCCTCCCAGCATCAGGGTCTTTTCCAATGAGTCAGCTCTTCGCATGAGGTGGCCAAAGTACTGGAGCTTCAGCTTTAGCATCATTCCTTCCAAAGAAATCCTAGGGTTGATCTCCTTCAAAATGGACTGGTTGGGTCTCCTTGCAGTCCAAGGGACTCTCAAGAGTCTTCTCCAACACCACAGTTCAAAAGCATCGATTCTTCGGCACTCAGCCTTCTTCACAGTCCAACTCTCACATCCATACATGACCACAGGAAAAACCATAGCCTTGACTAGACAGGCCTTAGTCGACAAAGTAATGTCTCTGCTTTTGAATATACTATCTAGGTTGGTCATAACTTTTCTTCCAAGGAGTAAGCGTCTTTTAATTTCATGGCTGCAGTCACCATCTGCAGTGATTTTGGAGCCCAAAAAAATAAAGTCTGACACTGTTTCTACTGTTTCCCCATCTATTTCCCATACTTTCATCTAATTCACTTATTTTCACAAACTGCTTCTGCCCTGATTGTAGTTTCTTAGAATAGGCACTTGAATTTTACAAGTATGCACTTACTTCATCCACAGTTCTTACAATATATGAAATCAGCCTCCGATATTAGATAAAGGTTCAAAACACACATTTAGTAGAAGCATACACTCCTCACAGACTTGACCATTGCCTTCCTCTGCTGTGGACATGGGCTGGCTAGGAGCAGAATGAAATCATTACAGTGCACATTTACTGAATGCTTACTGTGTCCAGGCAGTTAGGCACTTATCATGGATTATCCCATGGAGACTTTAAAATCCTTATGAAGGAAGTAGTATGGTGAGCTTTGATTTATAGAGGAGGGAGCTGAGGATGAGAGAGGTGATGACACATCTCAGTGGTGCACTTTAAAGCAGTGCATTCTATCATGTGTGACCTTAAGGGGGCTTCTGCCCCCCTTAAGCCACAGTTGTGGTCTGATTATTAGAACACTCAAGTTCTGGGCTTGGCTGGGAGACTGGCCACCTGGTGTCCTGGGAAGAACACTTTGCCCATCTCTGTGTTCCCTCTCACACATAACAATAATAATGATGCCAGTGCCCTCTAGGGAAAACCCATGAAGAACACCCCTGTAGCTGGAGGAGACTGAATTTACTGTCCCACTGAAACAAGAGAGAGATACACCATGAGCAAGTGTGAGTTGTCTCAGTAGGAAGGCATCATTAAGTATTACAGGATTTATGCTCATGGTAGGTGAGGACATGGGGGTAAATCTCCTATTGGGTGTCTTAATAAATCTTGCATAGAAGATGGAAATAACTGGGTTGAACCTGTTATTGGTTAAAAAAAAAAAAAAGCAGCAGTCACTGCTTTTAATCAGGACAGGGGATGTTTGGTGATTTTTGTGCTTTGGACAACGTTCTTGCTTCTGAGTTCAAACATGAGGAAGTGCTTTGTTTCTGCTTTGCTTCACCACAGTCCCAGAATGGCCTTGTCTGCTGTGGGTGTTCTGTGATATTATCTATGGCCAACAGAATTCCAATACCCAGCTGAAAGTGCCTGCCCCTCTGGGCTTTTTTCTCTTGCTCAAAAATAACAACAAGCAGTTGCATATCAGGTACAGCATTCCAGGGACTGCTCAAAGGCCATCCAGGTTTTCAGTTCCATTTTGTTTCTCAAGAAGCCCCATCCAGTGATTCTATAATGAGGAGACAGGCAGCCAGAGGTTAATTAACTTAAATGCGTGACCCCAGCTTAAGGATGGTGGAGGCGGCTTTAGAACCAGGTTTGCAGTTCTCCCATGCTCCTCCCCATCACACCGCGCTGCGACTCAGCGATGCACCTGTTCCTTCCGAGAGGGAGAAATGGAGGCCGCCTCCTGAGTTTGCACGTCTGCTTCTCCCTGCAGCTCCAAGACGGCGCTGCGCTCGGGAGCAGCGACACGCAGCTGGAGGAGGTGAAGATGATGCCGACGGCCAACAGCAACCTGGTCAGCCACCTGTCGTGCCCCATCTGCGGCCGCCTGCGCCTGCACTCCTTCATGCTGCCCTGCCACCACAGCCTGTGTGAGAAGTGCCTGCGGCGGCTGCAGAAGCACGCCGAGGTCACCGAGAACTTCTTCATCCTCATCTGCCCGGTGTGCAACCGCTCCCACTGCATGCCCTACACGCACAAAATGCAGCTGCCCGAGAACTATCTGCGCGGCCGCCTCACCAAGCGCTACATGCAGCAGCATGGCTACCTCAAGTGGCGCTTCGACCGCTCCAGCGGGCCCATTGTCTGCCAGGTCTGCCGCAGCCAGCGCGTGGCCTACAAGCGCTGCCTCACCTGCCGCCTCAATCTGTGCAACGAGTGCCTCAAGACTTTCCACTCGGACGTGGCCATGCAGGACCACGTGTTCGTGGATACCAGCACGGAGGACCAGGACGAGAAGATCTGCATCCACCACCCATCCAGCCGCATCATCGAGTACTGCCGCAACGACAACGAGCTGCTCTGCGGCTTCTGTAAGACCGCGCTCCACAACGGCCACGACACCATCAGCCTCATCGACGCCTGCTCGGAGAGGGCTGCCGCGCTCTTCAGCGCCATCGCCAAGTTCAAAGCAGGTCCTGATTCCCTTTTCTCCCTCTACTACTCCTAGTTCAGGAACTGATGGGGAAGGTGATTTGGGAGGATCTGTTTAACAGAGTCTTAGCTCCACCTGGTGGAGGGGTCCAAGCCCTGGGAGACACTGAGCCAGTCTGCAAATCAGTGGCCTGGTATTCACATCTGGCAACTACTGCCAGCCATTTAACTCCCTGTGGGGTCGCGAAGAGTCGGAGACGACTGAGCGACTTCACTTTCACTTTTCACTTTCTTGCATTGGAGAAGGAAATGGCAACCCACTCCAGTGTTCTTGCCTGGAGAATCCCAGGGACGGGAGAGCCTGATGGGCTGCTGTCTATGGGTCACATAGAGTCGGACACAACTGAAGCGACTTAGCAGCAGCAGCAGCAGCCTTGGTTTTCTCAGCTGGAAAATGGGGATAATAGTGTTACCCAATGCAAGCTCATGTGCCCAGCGCACAGTGAGGCCAAACAAACCAACGAAATGTTGGAGTTTGGAACAGAGAAAGGTTTATTGCATGGTCGTGCAAGGACACAGGTGGCTCCTGCCCCACCCAACTCCCGAGGTCTCCAAAGGGTTTCAGCAAAGCACTTTTCTAAAGGCAGAGTAAGGGAGGGGCAAGGTTGGGTGCTGCAGACTTCTTGGTGTCTATATCCTTTGTTCTTGCAACTGTCCACCTAGATCAGGTCACCATGTTCTTGCCAACCTGCAACAAAACAAATGTTATTCTCTGTTCTGCAACGTTTAATCTCTATATGAATGGACTCTCGAAGATCCCAGTCTTGAGAACAGGCTATCATGTATATTTCAGACTACAGGCAATATTCTTTTGCAAAATGTGCAGAGTCATCAGGACTAAGCACAGTTAATTAGTAGTTAATTAACAAAACACAAAACGAAAGGAACAGATCTAATATGGAGTCACATTTGCTCTTCCCTGTTACAATAGTAATAACTCCTTGTGAGGATTAAATGAATCACTCTATCTAAAACGTGTAAAAACAGATCTCACACACAGTAAGTGCATTAAGATTCTATAATCTTGGTTATAATTTTCATGACCTTGGGCCTCATAGTGCTCTTTGGAGAATGAAGGAACTTCATCCTGTAGTATTCTGAAGTTCTGTGAGCCTGTCCAATATGTTTTGTCCTTAAGGATGGATTTCTTGCAGTATTTTCCCAATTTGAAGGGAAAAAGAATTAAGTGATGTTGAGAGTTACTTCGATTTTCAATTTCCCCCAAAGCTGCAAGCAGTAAAGTAAATGAACTGGTAGCAAATACCCAGAAATAGCCAATAATGTTCTAGTCCACAGCTTGCTATTCCTCTGCATACCTGCTCATGGTGTATGTAAATACTACAAACCATAGTTGTAGTTTCTATAAGGGAAACTGACTCAAGTTCTCATGATGGAACCCAGTACAATGATATTTTACAGATATCAGCAAACAGCCCAATAATTTCTGTGTGTATATCCACCAGTGTAGACAAGAGGATTTCATTGACTCTTTTAGGCCCTTTTATCAGTGGGAATAGCTTCCTTGAACAGAGGCCTACTTTACCCAAGCCTTTCAGAATAATTGTCTAATCTTTTCAATAGTCTTATAGTACAGGCATTAAAATTCCCTCCATGAATAAGACAGCTGGGATTCCAAGAAGTAACTGGCACAAGGCCCCTCGTAAATGGTGACCTAGTCTCTCTGAGTCCAAAACTTGTGTTAATTCCACAGCACTCATTTGACGACCTACTCTGCTAAACAGTGGCCAGAATCTAAAGACAGAGAGACTGAAAAACAGCAGCGACCACCGCCGCCACCTGCGGCCTTTTCCTCCAAGTGTTGGCCTAGAGTCAAGGGACCAGGATGCCCCAGATCAGCCTAGCTCTCCCCTAGTGTCCATAGAGCATGTCTGAACAGATGAAAAGGGGGCAGCTTTCCCCTGAACTGCACAGAAAAATTCCATTGGACAGAGAGACGGGTCAGAGACAGACTTTGCTAATTATGCCTCTCAAAACCTCTCACCATCTTATTTCAGGAACACCTTGATTTCTCAATTGCTCCATGCCTAGAAACATGGTTTGTCGATGGACATTTATTAAGTTTGGGAACAGCACCAGGGAAGCCCTTATATTAAAGAAATCCTACCGGAGCCATGCTGCCAGGCCAATGAAGCCCCACTTCTTCCTACAGGGTTTTTTTAAGGTGGGACTTATGGCCTGAGCTTGACTGGATTCTCCAGAGCCTCGGTTTAGGGAAGGGGATGCTGCATGTAGCCTGCTATGGGCCTCATGCAACCATAGAAAGCCTGGGTCTTTAACAAAGTCATGCTGGGATCATTTTCTCAAAGTCCAGGACACCTGGAAAACAAGACAATGAGGGGACATCGTACAAATTCCAATGAGCCCAGCCATTGGGAAAGAGCCACCTTTGTGGCATAGCCATTCAGATATAGGGGGAAAATTGAGCCTGTCCATCCTTGTTAAAAAAAATTTTTTTTAAACCAGAGCTCAAACTTGTTCTTAAGGACTCAATTCATTTTCAGGGAAGTGCTGTAAATCTGCATGTTAACAGATCTCCACATAATTTAAAATCAGGTGATTTGAAAACACACTTTGAGAACTCTGAGCTCTGGAGAGAAGGTTTAGTTTGGATTGATGCTGTGCAGTGTCTGCTGCTCACTGGGACCAGTGGGAAGCTTTGCTAACAACTGATATATGTATCCTGTCCCCATAGAGGTATAGGCTAAACAATAAGGATTTTTCACAACTCCCATGTAATTCTAATGTGACACCAGTGTTGAGAACCACTGGCTTAAAGGGAGCTCAGAAGTTTAGTGCCTTGCCACTCAAAGTGTGGTCCAAGTCCAGCAGCATGGGAATCACTTGGGATCCTATTAGAAATGCAGAGCCTCAGGTCCCACCCCCATAAGAATCTGCAGTTTTAATAAGACCCCCTGAAGGTTCCCTGGATTAGATTCTAAATCTAGCTGCAGACAGTCTCACCTGGATTCCTAAGCCTCAGCTCAGCCTGATTCACTGAGCAGGTAAAGTTAAGAGATTTCTTTCTTCTTTTTTTAAGTTTCCCAGGTGATTCTGGTGCTCACAGAGGGCTGAGAAGGGCAACTGGGGCAATTAAAAACATAAGGCTCTGGAGTTAGGCAAATAGACTTAGGGACAGGCCCTTGTTTCTACTTGATGTGTGATACTGGACAGTCGTTTAACCTCTCTGAGCCTTAGTGACCTCTATAAATGGAAATGATGTCTTCCTCAAAGGAAGTTATATGCAATGTATAATAATATATGGATATGATTCAAGGTGTGATACACGATAATGTATGGATTAGATCTATAGTAAATGTTTAATAAATAGTAGTTAATTAAATACAGTGCCTGAAAGAGACCTTGCTCTAATTTGTTCTAAGAAGAGCTCTTGCAAAACCGCATCTGATGGGGGGTGGGGTGGGGGCAGGTAGTGCTTCTGATCTCTCCTCTCTTTTCTCCTCTCCTGATAACCCCCCTTCCCCCTCATCAGGACATTTTTATCTTGTCTCTCTGGACTCCGCTCTACAGATACCTAACTAATCCCTAATAAAGCAAGGAATTTCCTATTCAAATATCTTTAACAGTGAGTAACTGCTGAAGAGTCAAAGGAATCAGTACATCATTAAGTGGAATTTCTGGGGCCCTAAGTCACAAGCAGGGCTTGCATGTGGGGAGGGCAGGGAGCATTTCTCAGCACCACTGCAATCACATCCCGATAGTCCCACATTCAGCCCCCATCTGTATTGCCTCTCCATCCACCCTTCTGGGCCAGTGTGAGGAAGGAGATGGGCAGAGGAAATGAGGGCTTCAGAAAGTAGACCAGAAAGCAACACTGTTGACATTCACCCTGAAGATGTTAGAAAACACAACAGAATGGCTTACACTCAACAAACACCTTTCCAGCACCTCTGCATATCCTAATCACGGTGGTAACCAAGATAGTCGTCGTCCTGTTCTCACAGTCTGCCAGAACCCTAGGGTTTAATGCACATCGTTGCCATAAAGGCCACCACCCACAGAGATCCAGCTTGCTGTGGATCCAGGACCATGTTACCAACCAAGATTTGGTCATCCCCATGCCTGAGTAAAATCTGGAAAGGATTATAGCCCATCAATTCATTGCAGAGTCAGCCTTTCCTGGAGAGGACCTTACCTCTAGAATAGGCCACAGAAGGCTGACCTGTATTCAAAAGGCTGTCTAATGCCTAAAACCCTGTAAAGCCAGTGAAGTTGCCATTTCACAGACAGAGGTGGGCCGCATGCTCCCCCGGCCCTGGCATCCTCTGCACTGCAGTATCATTGTGTTTGTGCATTCCTAGAGCATCAGTGGCCTCTCATGCTCATATCTGTATCCCTAGAGCTTAGAAAAGTATATGATGTGGAATAGGTTCCCATAAATGGTTGTTGAATGGTTGAGTGGACTTAAAATCCAAATGTCATGTCAAGGATGCAGGATAAACTTGGTTTTCCTTGACTTATAACAGCAGACCCTTTCTGGAAAGTAAGTGGGAAGTGGGGTAGGCAAGACAGGGAGTCCAGCTGAACCCAAGGGAGTCAAAGCCCCCAGCAGAGGAAAAGGACGTGTCAAAGAAAAGCCACAGTGAAGGGGAACTTTGCTGATTTGCCACTATTGTCTAGGGCTGGGTTCTGGTGAACGAGACAAAGCAATATTTAGAAGTAGTCATCAGAAATTTATTTCTTCTCCCACCCCTGCAAAAGCTTAGGCTTTCACATAGGGAAAATCCATCACTATGTGACTTCACCTCTTCTCAACTCCAACTTGCTAACAGGTAAGGTTGATTGAAAACTAATATCAAGGTGGCCTTGAACTTCCACCTTTAGACCCAAGGCTGTAAGAATTATTAGATAGAAATATGCCAGGGAAGGCTGGCTGTCATACCCAAGGGAAATATTAGACAAAGAGGAAGAGAAGGGTGTGTGGAGAGGGGCCAGAGTCACTTTATAAACCTATGCTAGCATCTTTCAGCCCAGCAACAAGTGGTTTTCCTCCCTTTCCACCCACTTCTTTGGAGCCCAAGTTAGTATGCTCCAGTTTGCCGCTGGCTTTGATATCTGGGGAACTGAAAAATTTAACTGAAGTAACTAACTTGATTGTTTTGCAGTCCGCTATGAAATTGATAATGACCTCATGGAATTCAATATTTTAAAAAACAGCTTTAAAGCTGACAAGGAGGTAAAGCGAAAAGAGATCAGAAATGGATTTCTCAAGCTGCGCAGCATTCTCCAGGAGAAAGAAAAAACCATCATGGAGCAGATAGAGAATCTGGAGGTGGCCAGGCAGAAGGAAATTGAAAAGTATGTGTACGTCACTACCATGAAGGTGAATGAAATGGATGGCCTGATTGCCTACTCCAAGGAGGCACTGAAGGAGACAGGCCAAGTGGCATTCCGCAGTCAGCCAAGATCCTGGTGGACCAGATCGAGGATGGCATCCAGAGCACTTACAGGCCCGACCCACAGCTCCGGCTCCACTCCTTGAACTGCATGCCCTTGGACTTTGCTGAGCTCTCCAGTGCCATTCACGAGCTCTTTCCCACAGGACCCAAGAAGGTGTGTTCCTCTGGGGACTCCCTGCCATCCCCCTACCCACTGCAGTCAGAAATGATGATCGCCAGGAAGGTCACTTTCAGCACCCACAGCTTCAACAACCAGCAGATATATCAGCGAAGCTCCTCCTTATTGTCCTTCAATGCCCCTGCCTGTGAGAAGACCAAGACAGGTCTGGAAGCCTATGGGAGAGCCCAGTCAGCTGCACCTGCCAAGCCCACAGATGGCCTCTACACCTACTGGAGCACAGGGGTAGAAAACCAGCCCGTGCAGAATAGCAATAGCTTCCACAACTGGTACTCGTTCAACGATAGCTCTGTGCAGACTCCAGGCCCAATTGTTATCTACCAGACCCTGGTGTATCCAAGAGCTGCCAAGGTAAGAAAGGCTCTGGGCCCCGTAGGAAAGATGGGAGGGTGTGAGCTACGGCATGGAGGTGGGTAGTCAGGAAAGTTTGCACTTCGTTCATTGACCACTAGGATCTGGTCACTCAGATCTGTTCCTCTGGACTCTGTGTGGTCAGTCCATTCAAAAGGGATAAGCTCTTGAAATCTTAAGAGCCTGAGATTGGCTTAAACCAAACATATATTTAACTCATAGCCAGAAATGCATCTGAAAGCCCCAATTCCACTTCAAAGGCAGCTTCTCTATTGAAAGAGACTGCAATTTGGGAACCAAAGTAATTTGAAGAGACTGCTTGAAGAGAATAATATTTCCCAAAGGAAAGCCTGTAACAGTAGAAAGAGAACAGAAATTGGAATTAGAAAAGCAGGCTCCATGATCTATCAGCTGTGATTCCTCTAAACTGCTACTTTTTCTAAAGAAAATATCTAGACTCTTCATGATTTGGAAAGATTAGAAGGATATCCCCAGTGGAATTCCAGTTCTTATCTCCTGAGATTCAGCTTTTAGTGAGGGAGGGTATGTATCTCACATAGACCTCTACAACTGCCATCACTCAGCGTCAAGGGATATGACTCTTCCTTGACCTTCTTGGCCTAACATGAACAGAACAAATAGCCCATCTCTTAACATTCCTTTCAAATCTAGCTGATTGAATCTAAACTGAATAGTTTATATAATGTTCTATTAGCATCTAGGGAGGAAAAAATTGTATTCTATAAGAGCTTATCTTGCCTCTTCTTGGGGCCACTAGAGGGAAAATTCCCAAGCCAACCCATGGCCTGCTTCCAAGTAGCAGAATCCACCTTCTGTCCTCATGATCTGAGAGCACTCACAAAGACACTTAATATCTTTGAGGCTTAAACTAGTGGTTCTCAAACATTAACATGCACCTGGGAATCTTGTTAAATGCAGAGTCTGCTTCAGTGGGTCTCAGTGGGGCCTGAGATTCTGCACTTCTAACAGACTTCCAGATGCTGGCATTGCTGCCAGTTAGCAGACCACACTTCAGTATCAAAGGATCTAGAAACAAGAAAATTAAAGGGAGACACTGACGAAGCCTTACTTTTTTTCTCCTGAAACATCATAATCTATGTTTTGGCATTTATAACTGACTCCAAGAATGACTTTATGTTACAAGGTAGAACACACAGAGCATATTCTCCCATGGGCTGTCAGACACAGCAAATGTGTCTCTGCCCTTCACATTATAGGTACCCACAACTAAGCAGCTGAACCTACACTTTCAAATGATACTAGATCAGCAACACCTGCAATGTATGTGACATTGCATCAGGGATTGCATTAGGTCTCATCTCTATGCAACTCAGACCACTTGAGAGGTTGGCAAGATCTCGCTCTGGATGGGAACAACTGATGATATCTGCTCTACTGGGCTTGGGGAACAGTCTCCCTGGGCCACCTGTAAACGGCCCCTTGATGAATTCAAGAAAGGAATGTACATAGGAAAACTCAGTGAAGTCATGACTCTCGAAATAGGACACCTAAACCTACTGGCAGACAGTGGTATTTGGTGTAAAAATATCTTTTTTTTACATTTTCACCTGCATAGGTGAAGTACACCTATTTCAGGATCGTGGGGTATAGTGCACGCAGGAATCATAGTGCTCAGTGATACAGAAGTTGAAATCAGTATTGGCATCTCCCTCAAGTGATTATTGTGGAGAAGGCAATGGCACCCCACTCCAGTACTCTTGCCTGGAAAATCCCATGGATGGAGGAGCCTGGTAGGCTGCAGTCCATGGGGTCGCTAACAGTCAGACACGACTGAGCGACTTCACTTTCACTTTTCATTTTTACACATTGGAGAAGGAAATGGCAACCCACTCCAGTGTTCTTGCCTGGAGAATCCCAGGGACGGGGGAGCCTGGTGGGCTGCCCTCTCTGGGGTCGCACAGAATCGGACACGACTGAAGCGACTTAGCAGCTAGTGGTTATTGACTAACAGTTCTCTTTCGTTTGGGGATTTTTTTTAATTTAATTAGAGTATAGTTGATTTACAATGATTTTTTAGTTTCAGGTGTACAGCAGAGTGATTCAGTTACAAATATACATATATTCATTCTTTGTCAGATTCTTTTTCACATAGGTTATTATAGAATATTGAAGACAGTTCCCTGTGCTACATAGTAGGTCCTTATTGGTTATCTATTTTATATACAGTAGTGTGTGTGTGTTAATCCCAAGCTCCTAACTTATACCTCCACCCCTACACATTTCTCCTTTGGTAAACCTTAAATTTATTGTCTCCTTTTGGCACAGGAAATACTCTTTAAGTTGGTCTTATGAGTTGTCTCTATGTATCTTAAAAATCTTAAAGAGTTTTTTTTTTTTTTATAAAAAATCCATTTTATTTCTAGAAATCCCTCCTGAGGAAATGATTAAAAATGTGATGAAGATCCATGCCCCAAAGCATTCAATGCATCATTATTAGAGTATAAAATTAGAGACAACCTAACTGTTCAACTATAGAAGGATTAAATCATTATGGGGCAATTATTAAAATGGTGCTTTACTGAATTTTTAATGATATAGGGATATATATAAAATTTAATAAGTGGAAAAAAGCAGGAATCAAAGCAATATAATCCAAATTACATACATTTTTGTGTTTGTGTGTATTCTAAAATTAGAAAGAAATAATAATGAATATTAACTGAACTCTGAGATTATGAGATGTTTATTTTCTTTCTTTCTTTCTTATACTTTTTATGTGTTTTCCAAGTTTGTATTTAAAAGGAGTACATTTTGATAATCAAAAAATGTTTAAAAACTTTATACATTTATATGATTTATTAATGTCAGGATTTTTACACTTTTAAAAGTGTAAATATATAAAAATAATTATAAAGTAATCATGAAAATTCATAGCAACTTTAAAATATGTATACTTATAAGAGTAGTTGTAAATTAACTTTATACACAACATGCTTATATTTTTAATTGGTGGATATTCGCTTTACAATGTTGGTTGATTTCTGCCATACATCAGCGTGAATCAGCCATAAGTATGCATACATCTCCTCCCTCTTGAACCTCCCTCCCACCCCAACCTCCATCCTACCCCTCTAGGTCATCACACAGCAACTGGGCTGAGCTCCCTGTACACACAATAACACTCAATTTTATGAAAACTTAAATAAAGTATGCAATGTCTGTTTAAAAATACAGTTATTATAAAATATACATCAGGCACAATCTACTAATTAACAATTGTTAATATTTCTCTTCCCAAGAGTTGACATTTTATGCTTTGAGTGTGAAAATATATTCTCCATTATTCAGATGAGTCATTTCACCTCTTTGCAACTCTTTTGTATATAAATGAAGGGTTGAAATATATACACTTTTCAACTTCTAGTTGAAATTGCTAAATGTAACCTTTCTGAGGTCCACTGTAAAATGCCTGCATACATGGTCAGTCACTCAGGTGTGTCCGACTGCAACCCCATGGGCTACAGCCTTCCAGGCTCCTCTGTCCATGGAATTTTCCAGGCAAGAATTCTGGGTGGGTTGCCATTTCCTACTCCAGGGGTTCTTCCTGACCCAGGGATTGAACACACATCTCTCGTGTCTCCTGCATTGGCAGGCAGGCTTTTTACTGTGACACAACCTGGGAAGCCCCCCACTGTAAAATGGGATAATAAAATCTCCCTCTGAGGGAGTTGTGAGGACCACATGAGTCAGGCCATGTCTGACACAGAATCTGATGCATAACAGGTGTTCAGTAAATGGTAGACACTTTGGTTAGTGTTCAGAGGGCAAGATCACCTCCACATTGACTGACAGGAACAGAAGCCAGAGGAGCATCCATCTGTTCTTAAAATGCGTGGTAAACATCATGTCAGAACTCATCATCCAGCCTTTCAAGACTGTTGCACAAGGTCTTCAGCAGCTAGAGGGGCTGAGTCAGTTTAAACTTACCCCATGGGGTCAACAACACAGATCTTCAAGGAAAAGAAAACAGCGTGGTGTGTGCTAATACCCCACTAACACATCCACTTCTTCCTAGGTTTACTGGACATGCCCTACAGAAGATGTGGACTCTTTTGAGATGGAATTCTACGAACTCGTTACTTCCCCTCCTAACAATGTGCGGACAGAGCTCTGTGGACAAATTCGGGACATAATGCAGCAGAATCTGGAGCTGCACAACCTGACCCCCAACACCGAGTACCTGTTTAAAGTGCGGGCCATCAATGACAACGGTCCCGGGCAGTGGAGCGACATTTGCAAGGTACTGTACCCATTCTTTCTCAGACAGATATTCTTGATCCACTTTGGATGCAGCTGTCAGGATGATCGTGAGATCATGGAACTCACCCTGTGACAGGCTCCTCTCCTCCCAGAAAACTTGCTACTCAAGGACACAGAGAGGGCCCCTGGTCTCAACCAACTTTGCCAATGAGGCCTGAGAATCGTCACTTCAGTCTGATTCAGAAAACATTCGTGCCAGGTATCAGGTTAGGATGTAGAGGTTCCAAGGAAAATAAGACATAATTCTTGCCTTCAAGGAGCTCAAGGTTTAGAAACAAATAATCTTGGTGTAAGAAGGACAAAAAAAGTGACACATTAGCCCCAGTGGTGACTCAAGCAAAGATAGTGTATCAGATTTAACCAATATAAATACAGGACACATGCAATGAATAAATTTTTTAGTGTTAGTGTATCCCATGCCATATTTAGAAAATACTTATACTAAAAAATGTATTTGTTGTGTATCTGAAAGTCAAGGAGTTGCCAGTGAGCAAGCCAGAAAGGACTCCCAAAAAGGAAGAGATAAGATTATTCCTATCTTTTTTTGCAATGCAAGGCTGGTTCTTCCTTGTATCTCCAGGGGAAATACATTCAGGGGCATAATTTTATTGATATTCAAAAGAGAAAGGGAAAAAAAATGCCAAGACTGCCTAGATCTCTCTTACTGTACAACCATGATGGTGTTCTTAGGAATCAGAGTAAATTATATCTTAATCAGAGATTCTTTAGAATTGAAGAGAATAAATCCATTCCTTTTGACTTTTGAAAAGAGAAATGTATAGTACAGAGAGAGAGGACTCTGATGAGACCACTTCCAGGTGAGACACACACCTGATACGCAAGAAAACTGGCAAGTCATCAGTTTTTCTCAGTCTCTCCATCAATATCTCTCATTCTACTCCCTCCCACACACACCCTTCTTCCATCGCTGCTTCTGTCCAAATCTGCACCACTGTTAGCTAGCCCATCACTTCTCCTCGCCTAATTTCAGCTTGCATGTGGTTTTGGAGGTTTGTGGTGCAATCTGTGTGTGACCAACACAGTCTGACTAGCTCCATGCCCTTGGACTCTGGTCAAGTGTTTGCAGAAGAGAATCTGACTGGTTGCTACCTCTAGTGATAAAAGGAAGTGGGAGGTAGGGTGGGGCAGGACTGTGCTGTTGCTCCTTACGCTAGAAGGAAGTCTCCTGGGGGGTGGGGGCCCTCTACTCCACCCCATTCGCTGTTTCTGGAGCACAGCACCCCTGTGCATCCCCTGCCCCTCCTCAGAGGTCAGATACTCACACAGGAAGGCAGGTGAGGGGTGAGAAAGTCGCCTGGTTGCTCCCCTTGTTAGACCCCAGCCAGGTACCCTGTCGGTCAATTGCCCCACAGCCCAGTTCTTGCTGGTACCCTTCTCTCCAGAGCAAAGAACACCCTCTGCTGCTGCCACATTTGACAGCATGTCCTTTTATGGATTTTTCCTTCAATCTAATTCCATCTGCCTTCTCATTTTTTAGAAATTTCTCTGAAATGTCTTGTCCATGAAGGGCACTCGGTGCTGTTATTCGTTTTCTGTTTTGGTTTTTTTTTTTTTACATGTATCTTAAGTCATTTTTAGATGCAAGGGACAAAGATGTGGGTGGAGAGACCAAAGAGTGTCAGCCTTCCTTAGGCAGATATTTTGTCATCCCTCTTACAGTCTGAACTGCTTGAAAACAAAATTCACATTTAATTCATCTTTCTTTCTCCCACAATGCTTACCAAAGCACTGTGCATAGAGCAGGTTCTTAATGGTTATTGAATGAATACACGAGTGAAAATGTGACCAAACAAATAAATATATGAACAAATGTCTACATAAAAGAGCGAGGAAAGAAACTGATACGTAAAATTAATAATTGCAAACTACTGTAAAAGGCCTGAAAGTTGTTATGTGCTATTTTGTAATCAATTGAGAAGCAACATCCCCCTGAAACTGTTTATGTCAAGCATTTGCACTCCCTATAAAGGAAGAAAACTCATTCCAGTTTCTTTTCTTTTTAACACAACTTCTAAATAATCAGAGCACTAATTAATGAGCTTTTCTGGAAGCTTCATTTTTATCTGACTCACAGAGCTGCAATATAGATTTTTCCTTCAAAAGTAATTCTTCCTCCTTCTTTGTGATTATATTAGCATTCCAGGGGAAACTCAGCTTTCCTTAACATTTGTCATGATTTGCATAAGTAAAGGCTTCAATAGCAAATGAAAATAAGATGGTGTGTTTGAATGACATTTATAAAGCTTCATAAAAGTAATGACTTCAGCTCTTTCCTATAAAATCGAAATATTTTTCCTCGGCATCAGTACTTTGCAGGTATTCCTGAAAGGTTTCATTTAAAATGCCATAACGAGGCAGCAGAATCATTTCTTATCCAAAATGCAATATTCCCATCCTTTTGTTAAGGAAGTGAAATAACACCTTTTATATTTGATTTTCATAGTCTGTGGCTTGTTGATTTTATTTTTTAGGGATTTTATTTGCAGCCTAATACATGAAGCATGAAAATTAACTTTAACACTTTTTAAAGGTCTCATTCATTGCAGGCTGACTCTGAGTCCAACACTGTATATTCATTATCAGTGATCATTCCAACCGCTCAAAGGCAGGGAGTTACTGCCTCCAGTTTATAGAAGAGGAAACTGAGGCTCAGACAGGGAAATTGACTGGCCTCATGTAACCTGAAGGAGTTGAGTGGGAACCTAGGTCTCATCCAAGGCAGGAATTCTTCGTCCCATGCCCCATAATCAGATAATCAGATGCAGTGAAGTCCGGGCAGGGTGGGCTCAGCCTTGGGGACCTGGCCTCACACTCTGGAAGGATGCCGTCCAAACAACAGCAGTGAGTGGGACTTTTTTTTACGAAGCAAAATCATACATCAGAAAGAGTTCTGGGCTTGAGCAGTGTACCTGGGTCCAAGCCCCACGTCCACTAGGCAGCCCATTCAGTGAGGATAGACATCATGCTGGCCTTGCTCACCCCTCTTGGCCACTAGTTCCCAGGTGAGAGCTTCTAACATCCAAGAGCTTCACTGATGTTTGAGAAGGAATGGAGACGTGGTTTTGGATCAATCATGTACTCTGTGGGCTCCGTCCCTCCTCCTGCTCTTCCTCTAGACCTCAATGCACCTAATGATCACTGCCCCCATTCTCACCCCATTGTCTCCCTCTGACTTCACATCTCCAGGGAAGTCTTCAAACTTCTGGCAAGTCTTTCCATGACAAATCTAACTTTTCCCCTGCGCCTTGGTTTCCTATTGCTGCTGTAACAAATTGGTAGCTTAAATGATACAAACTTCCCTCTTAACTCACAATTCTGGGATCAGAGACCTAAGGTGTGAGCAGGCTATGTCATTTCTAGAGGCTCCAGGGGAAAATTCACTTCCTTGCCTTTCCGGGCTTCAAGCAGCTGCCACGTTCCTCGGCTCATGGCCTCTTCCTCTATTTTCAACGCCAGCAACTTTAGGCTGAGTCCTCACGTCATCATCTCTCTGGTTCCCTTCTGCCTCTCCCTCTTCAACTCTGAAGGACCCTTGTGGCCCCACTGGATCCACTTGATGATTCAGTATAATCCCTCTATCTTTTTTTTTTATATAGTTATTTGGCTGCACCGGGTCTTGCTGCACGTGAGCTCTTCAGTCTTTGCTGCAGTACACAGGCTCTTTAGTTGCAACATGTGGGATCTCGTTCCCTGGCCAGGGATTGAACCCAGGCCCTTGCATTGACAGCATGGAGTCTTAGCCACTGGACCACCAGGAAGTCCTTAATCTCCCTATCTTAAAACCAGCTGACTAGCAACCTTAGTCCCCCTTTGCCATGTAACAGGGCTTTCCTGGTGGCTCAGACAGTAAAGAACCTGCCTAGACTGTGGGAGACCTGGCTTCGATCCCTGGGTTGGGAAGATCCCCTGGAGGAGGGCATGGCAACCCACTCCAGTGTTCTTGCCTGGAGAATGCCATGGACAGAGGAGCCTGACGGGCTATAGTCCATGGGGTCACAGAGAGTTGGACATGACTGAGCAACTAAGCACACACAGCACAGCCATGTAACATGACATTCACAGGCTCCTGGGATTTGGACTTGGGGGTCTTTGCAGGGAGCATTATTCTGCCTACTACAATCTGACATAAACCAGATGTCCCAGATTACAGCAGGTCTGAAGATAGATATTCAGGCCCCAGAATAATCACAAACTGATACTGTTCTGTGTCATTCCCTATAGTTCTTAAGGAAATGCACCAATCCCTGTCCCCACCCATACTCTCAAATTCCTTCTCAGTCTGTACTGGGTCCTACCCCTCACTGTGCCTCGTGTATGCTCAGGAAGTGGTCCTGCCAGCTCCCTGAGTATCCACAGGGCTGCTTCCTTCCTGCTCAGGCTGCTCTTAGGCTGGAAGTCCAGCCGCAGAGCAGGGCTACCTCGCCTTCCTGGGCATGTTCAGTTTCATAAAAGCCTCCTTTGGTTTTCTTTCCATCCCTACTGCAGACACCCTGCCTTAGGGTAACACATACACACACAGGGGCTGGGGTTAGAGGATAATTAGAGTGACCAACACTAGTTAACATTCGAAATAACTACCCCGAAGCTACCCTCTCACTCACCCACATACTCACAGTGACTCCATGCCCTGAAATGAAGTTGAAGTGGTCTACATGCTCTGTCTCCTTAGAGTTCATTATTTTCCAAAGGGCCCCTTGATGGTTCGTGTACACAGAACCCTATTGGTCCCTTCCTATTTTCCCTGCCAATAAGTTAGAACCCTGGAATGAGTATAATTTAGGCTCAAACCTGATCTATCATTTTTTAACCTCACACACAGAAGGTGTGAGACAGACACCTCAATCCATGGTCCATTACCAACATGGGTCTATTTAAGGCCCTTTTCTTTTTGTTTGTTTGATTTTTTTTTTGTATTAGGGGGTGCTTTTGTTCTTGAGAGTTATGTTTTATTGGGCAAAAAAATCGTAGGACTTCAAGCCCTTTCTTATTTATGTATTTAATTCCTTTTGTGACTATTCCTCCCTAAATATCCATTCCAGTATGCTTTCTATGCATCTTGTTGCTTTTATGTGTGCTTACATAGTGTGTATTGTTTTGAATGTGTTATTAATTTGCACAAACATCATGGTGTTACATAACTTACTGTGTCTTACCTTTTTACTCTGAACACTGATTTTATGAACCACCCATGGTGTTGGGCACATTTAGCCCCTAACTCCTAACCCTGCCCCATCCTTTACAATGTGCTGGTGTTCACCACATTTTACCTGTTTACTCAGCAGAATAGACACTCAGGTGACCTCCAGTAATGCTCGGTGAACAGCCTTATTCATGGGTGGGTTGGGGATGTAAGACTTTCTCTGAACATTTTATCAGTTTACTAGGGTTGTCACATTAAATGTTACTGACTAGGTGGCTTAAACAACAGAAATGTATTGTCTCACTGTTCTGGAAGCCAGGAGTCCAAGATCAAGGTATTGAAGGGTCTAGTTTCTTCTGAGACCCTTCCCCATGGTTTCAAGATGTCTACTTTCTCCCCACCTTCTCCCTGTGAGAAGACTCACAGGGTCTTTTCTCATGCAAGTGCACCTCAAGTGTGTCTCTGTGTGTCCAGACTTCCTCTTCTCATAAGGACAGTCACGTTGGATTTGTTATTGTTGTTCAGTCGCTAAGCCATGTCAGACTCTCTGTGACCCCAAGGACTGTAGCGCACCAGGCTTCCCTGTCCTTCACTATCTCCTGGAATTTGCTCAAACTCGTGTCCATTGAGTCAGTGATGCTATGTAACCATCTCATCCTCTGCCTTCTCCTCTCCACCCCCTTCTCCTCCTGCCTTCAATCTCTGCCAGCATCAGGATCTTTTCCTGTGAGTCAGCTCTTCGCATCAGGTATCCAAAGTATTGAAGCTTCAGCCTCAGTATCAGTACTTCCAATGAGTATTCAGAGTTGATTTCCCTCAGGATTGACTGGTTTGATCTCCTTGCTGTCCAAGGAACTCTCAAGAGTCTTTTCCAGCACCACAATTCAAAAGTATCAATTATTTGGCATTCAACCTTCTTTATGGTCCAACTCTCAACATCTGTACATGACTACTGGAAAAACAATAGCTTTGACTATATGGACCTTTGTCAGCAAAGTGATGTCTTTGCTTTTTAACTGTCTAGGTTTGTTAAGACCCTCCATAATGACCTCATTTTAACTTAATCAACTCTTTGAAAGCCCTGTCTCTAAATACATCACATTCTGAAATACTGAGAATAGAACTTCAACATAAAAATTTTCAAAAGACACAATTCAGCCCTTATCAGACATATACCATGAGTGCAATTGCTGAGGATAGAGTGTGTGTGTGCTTGATCTGACTGGATGCAAACACATTCCATAGGAGTGAATGAGGGTCCCTATATCCTAGACCCCACCTAGCCCATTACCATTTTGCTAGCCCAATAGGTAGAAAGTGCTGTCTCCTTATTATTCAAAATTTCATTTTATATGCTTGTGTTCAAGATTCCTTCTTCTGCAGTTCAATTCAGTTCAGTTCAGTCGCTCAGTCGTGTCCCATGAATCGCAGCACACCAGGCCTCCCTGTCCATCACCAGCTCCCGGAGTTAGCCTGCTAAATATCATGTGCTCATTCTTCCACTGCATTTTTCTCTTTCTAGGTGATCTGCAGTATGACCTTATATATTCTAGATCATGGTTTTAGATACTGCTAATTGGGCTTCCCTTGAGGCTCAGCTGGTAAAGAATCTGCTGGCAATGTGGGAGACCTGGGTTCAATCCCTGGGTTGGAAAGATCCCCTGAAGAAGGGAAAGGCTACCCACTCCAGTATTCTGGCCTGGAGAATTCCATGGACTCTATAATCCATGGGGTCGCAAAGAGTCAGACACGACTGAGTGACTTTCACTTCACTAATATCTTCTCAGTTCTGACATTTGTCTACTAACTTTGTTCATTGTGTATTTCATGAAACAGCAGAAATCTGTTTTGATGTGATCAGTGCCACCAGTTATTTTTTTCATGGTTTGGCCTTTCGAAGTTCTGTTTAAAAAGTCCTTAAGAAGGCTTAGATCACAAAGGTAGTCTTCCACATCTTTTATTAACTTTAGTCTCACCTTTGAAATTTAGGACTCAAATCCATCCAGAGTTCACCTTTGTGTGTAGTGTTAGGTATGTATGTTCTACTTTTTTGGACATTGAATGGGCCAGTTTTCCCAATATCATCTACCTAGCAATATCCTCTCCAGTAGAATACAAAGAGGATGCCACTTTGGTCCGGTATTAAATTGCCATATATTCAGAGGCATTTCTCTGAGGCCTCTGTTGTATTCCATTGGTCTGTTTGCTCTTATGTCAATAACTCACTACTTTATTGTTGATTTCAGTTTTATGTTATGTCTTAATGACTGCTAAGGTAAGTCTCCCTATTGTCCTTCTTTCTTTTTTAAGGTCTATTTAGGTAATCATAGAAATGCATTCCTTTACATGAAGCATGAAAATTAATGCTTTTTAAAGGTCTCATTTATTGAAAGCCAACTCCATTTTGGAGTAAGTAAATTGAATTCCTAAAACAAAGAAAGAAAGAAAGAAAGAAAGAAAAGATGAAACAAGTAGAATTCAATTGGGGAGGCATTGAGTCTCTACTTTGGAGACAATATTTTTGTAATAGTTCTGATTTTTGTTCAAATCACCTCCTGTGTGCTTTACTAAGGTTTTAAAATTCTTATTGTAGAGGTACTACATGTTTCTGGTTAAACTATATATTTTGCAGACTTAGTTTATATTATTTATGTTATTTTTATTTAATTATACTTTCTAATGTATTGCTGGCTTAGAAAAAAAAAACTACTGTGTTGATAGGTTAATCATGATTCCAGTAATCTCAATAATCTCTCATCATTCTGAGAGTCTATCTGTTGATTCTGCTTTTTTTCCCAAGTGTAAGATCCTATCAGCTATAAATAATGATAGTTTTATCTCTTTCCTTGGAATTCTTGAACATTCATTGATTTCTTTTTCTTTGCTTATACCTTTGGCCAGGGCTAGGAGTCCTGTAGAAATGGCAACTGTAAGAGTTGATGTCCTTGTCTTATTCCTAATCTTAATGTTTTTGCATTGAACCCTGATGATTTTTTTTATTTAGTTTTTGTGATGTATAATCTTTATTAAGGAAAGTTCTTTCTACTTTTGAATTTTTGAGAGCTTATGCAACTTTATAATTTTTTATATCATTTAAGATAATCATGTGATTTTTCTCCTTTAGGCATTAATGAAATAAATCATATTAATTTTTCTGATGTTAAACTCTACTTTAATTCATGAAATAAACCCTCTATGATCATAATGCATTATTTTTATAATATACTTGCTTTTAGTTAGCTCATATTTTGCTTTGGAGTAGTGCATCTATGACCATATATGAACTGGCCTATACTGTTTTGCTTATGTGGTTTTATCTGCTTCTGAAACCAATATTTTACTAGCTTGATAAAATGAGCTAGGAAACTATTGCTCTTTTTCTATTTTCTAAAAGCACTCTTTTTCAAAATTTTGATAGAATTGATTTGGAAAGCCATCTGAGGCTTTGGGGCAGGGGAAGGCCCATCAGCTATCATTTCCGTGTCTTTAGTATCTCAAGTTCTCTGTTGCTTCTGTCCTGTTTCATCTGATCCTCTTATTCACAGACACACCTCAGTCCCCACTGCCCCAGTCACATGTCATACTCAGGCTTTATCTCTGAAGATCCTGTCCTTTAAGACAGAGCTTAAATCCCCTATTTTTATGAGTCAATTCTCAACCTGTCACAACACTCTTATTTCTTCCTCATTGCACCCAGTAGCTCTGTGTGTGTATCTTACACATTTATATAACCCTTATCAGGGTTATATCCACATATTATTTCCATTTTTATCTAGGAATGAGTAATCTAACACCATACATATAATCTTTATCTTGCATGAAGCCCTATTTTGTAAAACTAGAGAACATAATGGTAATAGTGTCTATTTTTTGTCCTTTCCCCTTGAATACAAACATAAAAATCTTTATATAGACAGACTTTGTGCTTTGTACAAACATTGCTCTTCACAGTCCAAACTGCACCCCCACTCTACCTCCCCCATGAGTCCTGATCCATTAAGACTAAGCTCATTGATCCTGTGTGCTGTCTATCACACTGTGATTTTGACCTCACTCCCTAAATGCTTTGTATTGGGAAGGAACAGAAATGCCACCAGGGCAAGATCTGGGTAAGTCCATCAAGCTCAAGGTAAGGCATGGAGCTCCACATCTAAGCTGAATCAGTGAGACTTCTAGGAAAGTCCTGCTACCCAATGCAAGCTGCCTTTTCTAGGGAGCACTGACCATGCACTGTGGTCAGGGATGGTATGAAGCATCAAAAAGAAGCAGTTGGCAGATGTACAAGTTATGGTTCTATTCACCTTTCATTTATTTTCTAAGACACTTCTCTGTACCATATCTGATGTTGGCAATACAGAGATGAAAGACTGCCATTGCCTCCACATCCCAATCAAGGTGCCCACACTCTGGTAAGAAAATGAAACACACTCGCTGAAATAGACAAAGGAAGAGCTGTGACTGAAACAATTTCCTTGGGTTGGTTGGGGAGCACCCTGGGGCTACTTTCTGGTGAAGCCCACCTGGGTCACAACCTCAACACAATAATCAGCACTCAGTCCCATGAGCTGCCTTAAAGAAGCGGGACCTTCTCTGTGAAATCCCAAACCCACCACATACTAGCTCTGAGACTTTAGAAAATCTACCTGGTTCTTCTGAGCCTCAGTTTTTTCATCTCTGAAATGGAATCAATGGCACCTGCCTCACGTGATTGTTGGCATGAGGGGCTAATCAGGTAATGTGTGTCGTGTCTGGCCCGCTGCAGAGGCCAGGCTTCTGGGAGCTGCTGTGTCCCTTGTGGTTGGTGCCAGGGCTCTCTGCTTCTGATTGCAGGTGGTAACACCAGATGGGCGTGGAAAGAACCGAGCTAAGTGGGGCCTGCTGAAGAATATCCAGACTGCCCTCCAGAAACGCTTCTGAGCAGCCCCGCAGAGCAGGCAGCAACCTCAGAGATGCAACACAAAATAGACACACAGAGACACACACATATGTAAAAGTATTTTTCTCACCACATTCTTCAGTGAGGTTGTAGACAATATTCCCTGGACTTCTGAGCCATTTCATCAGGAGTCTACTAAGAGCTAATAAAAGGAAATGCCTGATGTCTTGGCTTGCTGTTTGCTCATTAAGCTGAAACTAAGATACAAAACAGTCAGCAAGTCAGTATGTTTTATTATCTCAGGTATAACCCTAGGCTCAGAATACTGTAGTGTTCTGTGGGAGGCAGCATTGGTTAAAAATAATAATAATAAGTCACTCTCTCTGAAGTCAGGTCCCTGGGTGTGCATTCTGATCCTGGCCTAAGTAGTTCTCGTTACTAGAACTAATGTTTGGGAAATCACTGATGGATGGGGAGGCAGAAGATGTAGGAGACACAGGTTTGATCTCGGGTAGGGAAGAGTCCCTGGAATAGGAAATGGCAACCCCCTCCAGTATTCTTGCCTGGAAAATTTCATGGACAGAGGAGCCTGGCAGGCTACAGTGTATGGGGGTCACAAAGAGTCAGACGTGACTAAGCACCCGGCACATATGAACATATGCCTATCACTCCCTTCCTATTCAGTCTGTTTTAATATGAAAAAGCCAATATTGTTAGAATGCACTTCCTAATTATTGAGCCTGGACTTGCCTTCCCATAAGTTTAACCCTATAGTCTGAGGCATGCCTCGGAACCAAAAGAATGCAAGTGCTCCCTCTTCTCTTCACTCCTTCTGGTCCCCAGAGCAAAGGAGAAGTAGTGGAATGCCTGGTGGAAGGCCCCCCTACAATTCTTTGCTGGTTCCAAATAGGAAAAAGAGTACGTCAAGGCTGTATATTGTCACCCTGCTTTTTTAACTTCTATGCAGAGTACATCATGAGAAACGCTGGACTGGAAGAAACACAAGCTGGAATCAAGATTGGTGGGAGAAATATCAATAACCTCAGATATGCAGATGACACCACCCTTATGGCAGAAAGTGAGGAGGAGCTAAAAAGCCTCTTGTTGAAAGTGAGAGAGGAGAGTGAAAAAGTTGGCTTAAAGCTCAACATTCAGAAAACGAAGATCATGGCATCTGGCCCCATCACTTCATGGGAAATAGATGGGGAAACAGTAGAAACAGTGTCAGACTTTGTTTTTTGGGGCTCCAAAATCACTGCAGATGGTGACTGCAGCCATGAAATTAAAAGGCGCTTACTCCTTGGAAGAAAAGTTATGACCAACCTAGATAGTATATTCAAAAGCAGAGACATTACTTTGCCGACTAAGGTCCGTCTAGTCAAGGCTATGGTTTTTCCTGTGGTCATGTATGGATGTGAGAGTTGGACTGTGAAGAAGGCTGAGTGCAGAAGAATTGATGCTTTTGAACTGTGGTGTTGAGAAGACTCTTGAGAGTCCCTTGGACTGCAAGGAGATCCAACCAGTCCATTCTGAAGGAGATCAACCCTGGGATTTCTTTGGAAGGAATGATGCTAAAACTGAAGCTCCAGTACTTTGGGCACCTTATGCGAAGAGTTGACTCATTGGAAAAGACCCTGATGCTGGGAGGGATTGGGGGCAGGAGGAGAAAGGGACGACCGAGGATGAGATGGCTGGATGGCATCACGGACTCAATGGACGTGAGTCTGAGTGAACTCCGGGAGTTGGTGATGGACAGGGAGGCCTGGCGTGCTGCGATTCATGGGGTCGCAAAGAGTCGGACACGACTGCGCGACTGAACCGAACCAAACTGAACCGAAGGCAGTAAAGAATGGCAGAGTTGTGTGTCAGCTCCAACCTTGCTGAATTTGGCCAGGCCCTTCAGACAACATGAAGCCTCTTGCCTGACAAGGACCCATGCCTGGAATGACCCTCTCCTGAACTTCACCCGATTGTTGGTTAGAAGACACTACCAGTCTTACAGGCCCCAGCTCAACCACTTCCTTCAGGAAGTCTTTGCTGAATCTCCAGGTAGTCTAATTTGGGATGATATGTCCCTTTTTTCCCTGGGTTCTCACTAAACACAGAGCACTTCTTCCCCACCCCCTCCCCCACAGTCCATGATGCTCAGAAGCACTTGTTGGTCCCTAGTCTCTAGGGCAGGGACAGCATCTCATTTATTCTGTTCCAATGGCTGGTTTAGTGAAGCTCACTTTAGCACCAGGGACAGAGGAACTAGTGTTGGAAGACAGGTGCATAGAATGACCCTCCTGTGACCTCACCCCCCCACACACACATTAAATTGCACTGTGAAGGTCTATATGCAGAAGTGGGAGGGGGCATGGAAAGGGACAGTGGTCAGTGGCCTCCCCTTTCTCTAACCCCATCCTTTTCATGAGCTGTCTCATGGGCCTGTGTGGCCAGCCAACCTAGCTTCACCCGTAGGACCATGGCATTTGCAACCCATAATTTTGCCCAGAGGTCAGCATCAGAGCCAGAAAAGGGCCTTTCCCCTGTGAGAAGTCCATGGTGATGGTCTTCTAATAATGTGAGATGAAGCTCAGCTGATTCCTGCCCTGCCCCCCAACAGTATTAGAAGAAGCAGTACCGCAGGGAGCTTCATCATGATCCTATTACTATAAATGATGGCTTGAATCCACCATCAGATTTGGTATTACCATATAATCATTTCTGTAAAAGGCTTCAGAATCATCATTAGCACAAGGAGCAAATTAAATGACATGCCAGCAGGGATTTTACTACTGATAAACTAAAATGAAATTAGATGAAAAAAAAATAGAACGATACCAAATTTTGCATTACAAAGATCACACCTACTCAGAGCCGGGAAGAATGACCAGAATCAGATAAGCCTCAGCACCCCATCTTGCCTCTCTAGAGAACATGTAAACTTGCGTTCAGCAACCCAGACAGTCAGTGGGATTCTCTGAGAAGCCCACTTCACTGGTAGCTGAACTATTCTCCCAAATGCAAGATGGAGTTTCTTAATGGTGCAGAAATCCTTGCACATCATTGGGTCCCTGGGTTATGGTTTACACAGAGTGCACCCTCCCAGGATTCTTCCTGTGGTATAAAAAGGGAGGCAAGGATCTGGTGTAAAACCAGCACTTCCCTAACCTGCCGTGTGGCCTTGCGTGAGCTCCTCTCTGACCTTGCCTGAGTCCCTCTCATCTTACAAAGCTGAATGTCAGCTTTATTGTCTATATGATGATGTGGTTTGTTTAGATATTTTACAGCCAATCTCTAATAAAATAAAAATAGTGTTCCTTTTCCCACTTCTTAGGACTGTTGTCAAGTGCAAATGAATAATAAACATGAAAGCATGTAACAAAGTAGAAAATACTATTAAAGAGGAAGTTTTTGTTTGTTTCTTCTTAAAATTGGAGAATGATTGCTTTACAATGTTGTGCTGGTTTCAGCCTTACAATGTAAATCAACCATAAGTTCACATATGTCCCCTCCCTTTTGAACTCCCCTCCCACCCCTAAACCCAACCCACTCCTGTAGATTGTCACAGAGCTCTGGGGCAAGCTCCCTGTGCTCTACAGCAACTTCCCACTGGCTAGCTATTTCACATACAATAATGTGGTACTCTCTCAAGTCCCACCCTCTCCATCCCCCACTATGTCTACAAGTCTGTTCTAAAGAAGAAGCTTTTTTTAAATTGAAGTATGTTTGATGCACAGTATTTCATAAGTTACAGCCATAAAATACAGTGATTTATAATTCTGCATGTGCATAGTGAAGTAAGTGAAAGTGAAAGTGAAGTAGCTCAGTTGTGTCCGACTCTGCGACCCCATGGACTGTAACCTACCAGGTTCCTCTGTCCATGGGATTTTCCAGGCAATAGTACTGGAGTGGGTTGCCATTTCCTTCTCCAGGGGATCTTTCCCACCCAGGGATTGAACCCAGGTCTCCCGCATTGTAGACAGACGCTTTACCGTCTGAGCCACCAGGGAAGTCCTACCTCTACATGTGCATAGTAGTACATATATGTCTGTGCTACTAATGTAACCAAGAGATTCATAAATATACACCACTATGTTGAGCAATAATCTCACTGTATATCTGCATATTTCAATATCCCTATCAGTCTTTCTTTAGAGAACAGTGTTTGAGTTCAGGAACAGATAATTAGTGCCTGTGTCTACTTGAAAAGACTTTGTATTATATTACTATAGTTGCGAGCTAAGAAAATGGTAGTTTTCTAGCACCTCTCTTCTTTCTTTTTTCTTTTTTTTTTTTCTTTTCACTCTAAACTCATTCATTCATTTAACACATCTGTAATGAGACCTAGGTACAAGGAACACAGTGAGGAATTAAACAGGCATGGTCCTGCCACACATATTTTACAGTCTAGTGAGGAAGACAAAGATATAAGTATGCTGATGACTAGAAATGATGAAAAGTGCTAGGGAGGAAAGGAGCATGGAGCTGGGAGGTATCAATTCAAAAGAGGGTGAAATGGCCTGAATCTTGTATTCTCCAAAATTCATCTGTTGTGAAGTGTTTGGAGGTGGAGCCTTGGGAGGTAATTAGGTCATGAGGGTGGGACCCTCAAGAATGGAGTTAGTGCCTTTATAAGATGAAGCCAGAGAACTAACTCACTGTCTTTCTATCACTTGAGGGAACAACAAGAAGACAACCGTCTACACCCACAGAAGAAGGGTCCTCACAGAACCTGATTATGCTGGTGCCCCGATCTTGGACTTCCAGCCTCTAGAACTGTGAAAAGTAAATTTCTGTTATTATAAGACACTCAGTCTATGATGCTTTGTTAGTAAAGGGCTCCCCAGGAAGTGAATTTAAAGCTATCTCCTTAAGAAAGGGAAGAAACCAGCCATGTGACAAGCAGAAGAGAAAAACATCCCAGATAGAGTGGCGGCAGTACTAAGGCCCTGAGGCAGGAAAAAAGAAACAGGAACACAGCAATCCTCGAGGCTTGATGGCAGGAAATTGGGGGAAAGGAAGGGTGGTAAATGGCTTTGGCAGAACTTAAAGGCCGTCACAGAGGGTGTGCATGTAAGGAAGCTGTAACCCAGGCAATGTCACAACCCTATTTATGTATTAGCAGTGTTACTTTCATTTCTGTGTGGACAGTGAGTTGCAAGGAGCCAAGAGCAAAGGCAGGAGGACCGTTGGCACCAGCGTGGCTCCCTGGGCTGAAGGGACAGATTCAAGGTGGAATCAAGAGCCTTTTTGGCCAATGGTGCGTATGGCTAAGCAGGCCAAAGTAACCAAGGATGGTGTCAGAGATTCCAGATTAAGCCCTGCGTGGATGACAGATCCAGAAAGGGAAGAAGAGACAAGTTTCAGTTGTAGGGAAGCATTACAGGTCTGCCTTGGGGGAAAGAGGGTGCTTGAAGGATTCGTGGAATCAGCGGCATCTGGGTGTTGTGTCAATCTGATTCAGTCTGGAAAACAGAAACCACACCAGCCCCTTTAACAGAGTGAACTGAGTACAGGAATTGGTCAACAGATGTTGGAAGACTCAGGACAGAAAAGAACCACTGGGATAGCACAGAGGGGTAACTGTCATCCCTAGGTGCCACCGTCACCCCCATGGCCAGGGAAATGGAGGGAAGAAGGTGTGGTTACCAGAACCAGAGGCTGGAGAAGGAGCCCTGCTGAGCTGGGACTCAGATCTCTGAACAAGAGTCAGGACCAGGCTGGTACTGGTGCCTCTGGGGGAGTTCTGGGAGGCCAGTTCTAGGGTGTGGGGAGAAAAGCTGGAAACTCTCAGTGACAGCTGAGCTGCCACAGCCTGGGAGGTGACGTTGCCCCGAAGAGGGGCAAGACCGGAAGAAACTTTTTCCTACACCCCCTCCCAGGAGCCCAGTCTTCCTCTGGTGTCACCTAGTAGCAGAGCATCATGGAGTCAGCTGGCCAAAAAAAAAACAAAACAAAACTATCTGCAGAGTCACAACCTCAGCATCAGAGACCAAGTCCAGAAAGGCAGAGTAGAGGCTGAGAGACATCAGCTTAATAATCAGCACAATTATGTGAGCAGCTGCTGCTGCTAAGTTGCTTCAGTCGTGTCCGATTCTGTGCGACCCCATAGCCGGCAGCCCACCAGGCTCCCCTGTCCCTGGGACTCTCCAGGCAAGAACACTGGAGTGGGTTGCCGTTTCCTTCTCCAATGCATGAAAGTGAAAAGTGAAAGTGAAGTTGCTCAGTCATGTCCGACTCTTTGCGGCCCCATGGACTGCAGCCTACCAAGCTCCTCTGTCCATGGGATTTTCCAGGCAAGAGTACTGGAGTGGGGTGCCATTGCCTTCTCCGCAATTATGTGAGACTGGGACCCAAAGGATAGGCCTGGACTGGGGACACAAGCTCGAGTCATCAGTGACTGATTCAGTGATTTGATAGAATACTAACGGCATCAACTGTCTCCAACTCAAATAGGCTCTGCAGGAGAGACCAGAGAGACCAGAAGCTAGTCCTGTCTTCAGGTTGCTTACTAACCACCAGGCCACGTGGAAAGCACATGGGTGTTGAATCTGTTGTGAGGCCTCTGGAGCTATGGGGCCCCAACCCAAGTAAGCACTGAATCACCTATGGAGCTTTTTAAAAATAAAAATGCCCAGGGTCCACCCCAGAGCCACTCATCAGATTATAGGGCCCAGAGACCTTGGTTTTAGTGTTTTTTAAAAGCCTCTGAGTGATTGTGAGGAATGGCCCTTTCCCAGAGCAGCAAGCATGTGGAACCCACTAGCTTTGCTGAGTTGCTGAAAGATGGTTCCGGGCTTGAGTTGCTAGAAGATGCTTCCAGGCTGCAGGAGGACCAGAGTTAGCCTTTGAGGGATGAACAGGAATGATAAGGCACAGACCAGAGGAGAGGCCACCATGAAGATGGCTTGCAGAAGGGCATGGCAGCGGAAATGAATGGAAGCTGGGTACAAAAAATCCTCAGAAAATGTTCATTGATTTGAGTTGTTAAAGTCTGAATTTACCCTGTACTGTTTATCTTTATCTCTCATTTTGCTCTGAGAAATAATGAGAAACAGGGTATGTGGGGAAATGTTGATATCATTTCAACAGTTGCTTTGCTCCAAATTAAATAAAGGGGTATATGTAGGGGGAAAAAAAGAGATAATATGAACCAAAAATGGCAGGAGCAATGTTATACGCAAGTGCTCCTATTTCTGCCCGCTGACGTGTCTTCCTGGTAAAAGCCATCAACAGCACCCAGCCACACACACTCAGCTGTGCACCTCACACACACACATATACACGCATATACACACACACTTGTATGAACAAATGTATGTGCACACAAACACACATATATGCACACATGCTCTCCAGATTCACTGCCTTTTAACCATATCATCTCTCCCAAAAAACTTGTACCAACAGGAACTTGTCTTAGTCACTCAGATGATAAAGAATCCACCTGCAATACAGGAGACCAGGTGTTCAACCCCTGGGTAGGGAAGATGCTCTAGAGAAGGGAATGGCTACCCACTCCAGTATTCTTGCCAGGAGAATTCCATGGACAGAGGAGTCTGGTGGGCTCCAGTCCATGGGGTCGCAGAGTCAGACAGGACTGAGCAACTGCCACATTCACTTTCACTTTCACTTAGATTTGAAGGATTAGAAGATCAAAGAGGTATGGTTCTTAAATGTCCATCAACAGATGAATGGATACCGAAAATGTGGTACATACATATTTATGCCACAAAAAAAGTGAAACCTTGGCATTTGCAGAAACACGGATAGACCTAGAGATTAACATACTAAGTGAAGTAAGGCAGACAAGGACAAATGTATAATGATCTTTATATGTGGAATCTAAAATATGACACAAGTGAACTTATATATGAAACAGAAATAGACTTACAGACACAGAGAATAGATGTGTGGTTGCCAAAGGAGAAGACGGGGGATAATTAGGAGTTTGGGATTAATAGATACGCCCTGTATAAAATAGATAAACAGCAAGGATCCACTGTATGACACAGGGAAGTATCTTCAATATCTTGTAGTAACTTATAAGGAAAAGAATCTGAAAATATATATATAACTGAATGACTTTGCTGTACACCTGAAACTAACACAGCATTGTAAATCAACTGTTGTTGTTTAGTCACTAAGTTGTATTCAACACTTTTGCGATCCCATGGATTGCAGCCTGCCAGGCTCCTTTGCCTTGGGATCTTCCAGGCAAGAATACAGGAGTGAGTTGCCATTTTCTTCTCCAGGGGATTGTCCTGACCTAGGGGTCGAACCCTGGGTTCAGGGTTCAGTCAATGCATCTCCTGCATGAGCAGGTAGATTCTTTACCACTGAGACACCAGGGAAGCCCAAATCAATTATACTCCAATGTAACTCCAATTCTGCAACAGGAAGGGGACAGGAAGGAAGGGAAGGTCTGACATGATGGAGGGATGATGGTAGACCTCTCCCTGTCACCCTGTTTTCCAGAGGATTCACAAGGACATTTTGGTTTTAAATCAAATGATTTCTTTGCCAGAAAAACAACCAGAAGTCGGGTTGTGTAGAAGCTCTCAGAAAAGCCAATATGCTCCAAGGCAAATAATTGACTGAATCTAGGGAAAAAATGCAATTTAGGGAGAAGCCCAAGGGACACGGTTACTGCAAAACTGAACCGGGCCCAGAAGCTTGATTTTTTTTTACAGCAAATTGTAGAAGTTAGCAAAATAGAGTCCCGAACAGAGTTCTTCAGCTGCTGTGAATCTATGCATAACTTCATTTTCATTCTTTTAATTCCACTAGGAGCTACAATTTCTAAATTTTCCTTCAGGAAAAAAAAAATCGTTTAGCTCAGAAATAATGCTTTCTATATAAAACTGTAGATGTTTCAGGGTTTATTTCTTTGATTTTCTTTTTTTTTTTTTTGCCCTTCCAAGAAAATCAAGATAAAGAGAGTCTTTCATCTTAATAAAGCCAGGCATAGCAAGTTTCTTTCCGAGCCCCAAAGTAGACAACAAAGTCACTCCATAAAAACTGATCAAGGGCTTTCCTGGTGGTCAGTGGTTAAGAGTCTGCCTGCCAATGCAAGGGGCATGGGTTCAATCCCCGCTCCAGGAGGATTCCACATGCTGCAGAGCAACTAAGCCTCTGCCCCCCAGCTACTGAGCAGGTGCTCTAGAGCCCAACAGCCACAACTACTGAGCCTGCATGCTGCAACTACCGGAACCCGAATGCCTAGAGTCCATGTTCCACAACAAGGGAAGTCATCACAATGAGAAGCCTGTACACAGCAACTAGAGAGTAGATCCCACCTGTCACAACTAGAGAAAGCTCCTGCACAGCAACCAAGACCCAGAGCAGCCAAAACTGAAATTAAATAATTACTTAAAAAATTAAAACTGCACCAGCCAAATAGAGGAGCTGATAGAGGAAGCTCTACCCTCCATGGGTTTCCACACTGGAAGCAATAGAAGACAGTCAAAGCCACCCCCATTGGGCTCTGTGTCCAGATCAGGTTTGGTTGAAGGCATGGAACATTCCCAGGGCCATGAAAGTTGAAGGAAATTAAAGGAGCAGAGAAACAAGCAGTAGGCAGAGCAGGTAGGGGAACAGCACGGAGAAAGAGGTAGAAGCTAGGTTAGTGTATCAAATGCATGAATGTGAAACAAAAGGAAATACTACATTAGTCTCTGCCCTCAGTTCCTGACACAGAGCTTCTAAAACTCTTGTAAATAGGAGTGCTGGGAGGATCTTCTAGTCTGACATTTAACCTTTGACCCCAGTTTCTGATGCACAGCGCCTAAAATCCTTGTAATTTCCTAAGGGATGAGAGCATCTTTTGTTCTATTGAGACAATTCTGGGTGGGCTCCTGGGTGGCTCCCAACAGGGGTTGATCACCAGAAAGATCACACCAAGTTTGGAAGCTGGGAATTATTCATCCCGACCCCTCCCCATCCTCCAGAGAAGGGGGAGGGTCTGGAAATGGAGTTAACAAGCAAACATGCTTTCATGATGATGCCCCATAAAAATCCCAATAGTACATGTTCTAGGAGCTTCCAGGCTAGTGAATAATGTGCTTGTAGGGTGATGCACCCCACCTCCACGAGGACAGAAGCACCTGAACTCGGGACCCTTCCAGACCTCTCTACTATATCTCAATCTGGTTGTTCATCTGTATCTTTTATGATAGGCTTTATCCTATACTAAACTAGTAAACATAGGAGATTGTTTCCCTGAGTTCTGTGAGCTGTCTTAGCAAATGATCAAGCCCAAGGAGGAGTTGTGGGAACCCTGATGGTTGGCCAGTGGCTCAAAAATGCAGGTGACCACCTAAGAACTGCGAAGGCCATCTGGTGGGACTGAGCTCCTCACTGCTGGGATCTGAAGGGAGACATGGTCAGATCTGAAGTGAATTAGAGGACACCCCACGCCAGTACTCTTGCCTGGAAAATCCCATGGGTGGAGGAGCCTGGTAGGCTGCAGTCCATGGGGTAGCTAAGAGTCAGAGACAACTAAGTGACTTCACTTTCACTTTTCACTTTCATGCATTGGAGAAGGAAATGGCAACCCACTCCAGTGTTCTTGCCTGGAAAATCCCAGGGACGGGGGAGCTTCATGGGCTGCCATCTCTGGGGTCGCACAGAGTCAGACACGATTGAAGCGACTTAGCAGTAGCAGCAGAGGACACCCAGCTGATGTCTGGAGAATTACTTGGTTAGGAAACCCTCACACCGAAGGAAGAAATACACAGGAATGTGTTTTTCCTCTCCAAGGATGGAGAGGAAAGCCTAGATGGGGCATTTGTGGCCAGATAAGAGGACTGTGAAGAAAGCTGAGCACCGAAGAATTGATGCTTTTGAATTGTGGTGTTGGAGAAGACTTTTGAGAGTCCCTTGGGCTGCAAGGAGATCCAACCAGTCCATCTTAAAGGAGATCAGTCCTGGGTGTTCATTGAAAGGACTGATGCTGAGGCTCAAACTCCAATACTTTGGCCACCTCATGCTAAGATTTGACTCATTGGAAAAGACCCTGATGCTGGGAGAGACTGGGGGCAGGAGGAGAAGGGGACGACAGAGGATGAGATGGCTGGATGGCATCACCGACTCGATGGACATGAGTTTGAGTAAACTCTGGGAGTTGGTGATGGATAGGGAGGCCTGACATGCTGCAGTTCTTGGGGTCGCAAAGAGTTGGACATGACTGAGAGACTGAACTGAACTGAACTGAACTGAACTGAAGAGAGGTCAATGAAAAACAAATTTCAAGTTTATCCTATGGCTGATGAGGTTGTTAAGCTCGAAATGAACAATAGTAGTAATTATAACCAAAAGAGTTGATACTTATGATTCTTTCCAGGCACTGTACCAAGCATTTTACAGGTATGGGATCATTTAATTTTCACATAATTCTATGAAGTAAGCCCTATTATTATATTAGGGCTTTCCAGCTAGCACTAGTGGTAAAGAACCCACCTGCCAAATAAAGGAGACATAAAAGATGCAGGTTGAATCCCTGGGGCAGGAAGATGACCTGGAGAAGGAAATGGCAATGCACTCCAGTATTCCCGCCTGGGGAATCCCAAGGACAGAGAAGCCTGGTGGACTACAGTCCATGGGGCTGCAAAGAGTCAGACACAACTGAAGCAACTTAGCACAGCAGGAACTATTATTATCATCTTCATTTCACTGGTGAGGAACTGAGCCACAGAGAGGTTAAATAACTGCCCAAGGTGACACAGCTTATAAGTGGCACACAGAAGTTGAGACAGAATGCAGCCTGGCCCTGGAGACTTGATGGAGGAGGGGTCTGCCCTGCCTTCACTCTGTACCCTATCTCATGCACAGCCATTCTGAAAATGAAGCTGAAAAGTGGGAGGTAGACGGGTGCCTGGGGATGCTTCTGGGTCTAATCAGGATCCACACCACCCTCTTAAATCCTCTGGTTGGAGTAGCAGTCCTGCCACTTACATAAACTCTCACTTCATTGTTTACTGTTTTCAGATTGAGGCTCTTCAAGTGCAAGCCTGGGTGGGTCATGATCTAAGCAGGTCCAAGATGCCCTGGGAGTAGGGAAAGGCTCTCAGAGGAGGCACGTGAGGAGGGTGGTTGGAGTCTGCCAGCTGGCCCTGGGGGAACAGGGACACTGGGAGAGGGGCCCAGGTCCTGGCCTGGACCCAGAGACAACCCACCAAGATCTCAAGACCAAGTTCAGACGGGCTCTTCCCCTGCATTCTTGTCTCATCTCAGCAGAGGCTTTGGGCGTGGCCCCCCACAAGGGACACTGAAAGAAGGACCACCGAGGTCCAGCGTCACACATTAGGGCTCCAAGCTCAAGTGTGTGTTTTCCACTTTAAAAGCAGCTGAGGTCTTATGTGGGCAAAATTGAAGGGCTAAGCTGTAGAGAAATGGTCTCTTGGGACAAGCCCAGTGCTCTATGAGTTTAAAGGTGAGAACCCACCTGCTGATTGGACCTCGCCTGTGACATGTGGATTGTCTCAGGGGATTAATCCTACTCCAAAAACATGATCTCCCTCCCAGCTCTCCAGGAAGAGCTGGGACAGGAAGGGGAGGTCCCTCACACATATGCAGAGATTCCCAGGAGGACACCTCATCTGAACAACTGTCACCTTCCCTGGGTGATTCCCCAGAGAGGCACAGCCCAGGGGGCACCAGAGCTGGGCCCCTGCACTGTCTCCACTCTCTGTCTGCAGGGCCCTGTCAGGGAGTCAACATTCTCTGATCCTCGGAGTTCACTGTTAGAGGGGAGAGTAACACTGGAAAGGGCTCTCATGAAGACCATGGGGTATAAGGAGAATACGTCCCTACAACCTCAAATGAAGTCCTGACCTATGATGGATGCCCAGTAACCGGGATGTGTTGCTACAGTTGCAATAATAATCCACACAATTGCAATCATTCCATTCAGCCATGTCTGCCTCTTTTAAGGCAGAGAAGTACTGAATTTTTTCAAACTTCCTACACTTAGACACACCTTAGCGACTGAACAACAACTTTGAGAATATGGAGAAATGACAGACCTTGGCATAAAGCACACACCCACAAAATTTCGAACAGGATGTCAGTAGAGTCCAGAAGCCCATAATCCCACCTTTGTGCCCTGTGGGAGTGTGGGGGCTCCAAGTTCAAAGGCTCTGCATTCAGGAGAATTTGCCTATCTCTGAGCACCTTCACTTTTCCCTGAGATGAAGGTAAGGGTGCCTCTTGGCACTTTTTTCCCAGGGCAGTTTTATGAGGCCCATCACCATCATTGCCATGAAGCCCCCTATTGGGTCACCCAGCAACCAAAAAGCCCTGGAATCAGCATGCTCACCAAGCAATGAGTGCAGCCTGAAAAAATAGCAGCGCCTGTTCCACAGGCAAGCTTGCATTTTTCGAACTTGAAGCTGCTGTGGCAATGAACAAACGCAAGATAAAAAGAGCTTCTGAAAGCACAGGCAACAGCCTGTGCAGGTACCAGAAACAGCCTGACATTTAGAGAAACCCACAGACTTGACAAGGTCAGAAATCCCTGCTACAGTCCAGCTGCCCTTCCACCGGCCCCCAGCCCAGCATCAGCATCTGTGACGAGGGTTGCCTAGCAATGCCTGAGTATTAGGCCTCCTATGGCCACTAACCTAATTAAAGTGGAAATCTTTTAGAGCCTGGTTTAAATGGAAGAAAACCATGCCCCTTTATTTAGCCCCTGCAAATAAATCCCATTTCCAGGATCCCCTGGTCATGGATTCTCCTCATAGCCACTTTACCAGTCCCCATAACTAGACTCTCATACACAAAGAAGGTCGTGGTTGGGTTGGTTTGCCTTGTTTCTTTTTCTTTCATCTTTCTCTCTTAAAGTCACAGAAACTAAAGTTAGAATGATTAAATAGTTTTGCTTGATTTTCAAATGTGGAAAGCCTATGATTCAATTTTCTTTCAAAGAAATACTCAAACCAGTAGGTTTACACTGTCTCCAACTTACTATACTGTAGCCAATGAAAATAAGGAGAAATTTAATAATAATAAAAAGCAAAGATGCCTTAGGGCAGGAGAGTTGAATAAATGAGGCTTTTTTTCTAAAGCCCTCTCCATCACCTCTGTGTTCCTCCTCTAACTCCACATCTGTGCTTCTTCCAGCCCCCTCCCCAGCTCTTACTGGATATTCCAAGCAAAGGTGAAGAAAAAGGCTTGAGGCAAAGGTGAACAAAACCTGATCCACTGGACCTGACCTAAATCAAATCCCTTATGATTATACAGTGGAAGTGACAGATAGATTCAAGGGATTAGATCTGATAGAGTCCCTGAAGAACTGTGAATGGAGGTTCATGATATTGTACAGGAGGCAGTGATCAAGACCATCCCCCAAGAAGCAAAATGGTAGTCTGAAGAGGCCTTACAAATAGCTGAGAAAAGAAGAGAAGCTAAAGGCAAAGGAGAAAAGGAAAGATATACCCATTTAAATGCAGAGTTCCAAAGAATAGCAAGGAGAGATAAGAAAGCCTTCCTCAGTGATCAATGCAAAGAGATAGAGGAAAACAATAGACTACAAAAGACTAGAGATCTCTTCAAGAAAATTAGAGATACCAAGGGAACATTTTATGCAAAGATGGGCACAATAAAGGACAGAAATGGTATGGACCTAACAGAAGCAGAAGATATTAAGAAGTGACAAGAATACACAGAAAAACTATACAAAAAAGATCTTCATGACCCAGATAACCACAATGGTGTGATCACTCACCTAGAGCCAGACATCCTGGAATGTGAAGTCAGGTGGGCCTTAGGAAGCATCCTAAGAACAAAGCAAGTGAGTGGGACTGATGGAATTCCAGTTGAGCTATTTCAAATCCTGAAAGATGATGCTGTTAAAGTGCTACACTCAATATGCCAGAAACTCTGGAAAACTCAGCAGTGGCCACAGGACTGGAAAAGGTCAGTTTTCATTCCAATCCCAAAGAAAAGCAATGCCAAAGAATCTTCAAACTTATGCACAATTGCACAATCTCTTGCACAAATTTATGCCCAATCTTGAATGCTAGCAAAGTAATGTTCAAAATTCTCCAAGCCAGGCTTCAACAGTCCATGAACTGAGAACTTCCAGATGTACAAGCTGAATTTAGAAAAATCAGAGGAACCAGTGACCAAATTGCTGACATCCATTGGATCATAAAAAAAAAGAAAGAGCATTCCAGAAAAACATCTGCTTCATTGATTTGATCAAAGCCTTTGACTGTGTAGATCACAACAAACTGTGGAAAATTCTTAAAGAGATGGGAATACCAGACCACCTGACCTGCTTCCTGAGAAACCTGTATGCAAGTCAAGAAGCAATATTTAGAACTGGACATGTAACAATGGACTGGTTCCAAAGAGGGAAAGGTGTACATCAAGATTGTATATTGTCGCCCTACTTATTTAAATTTTACACAAAATATATCATGCAAAATGCCAGGCTGGATGAAGCACAAGCTGGAATCAAGATTGCCAGGAGAAAAAGCAATAACTTCAGATACACAGATTACAACACCCTTATGGCAGAAAGTGAAGAAGAACTAAAGAGCCTCTTGATGAAAGTGAAAGAGGAAAGTGAAAACGTTGGCTTAAAACTCAACATGGGAGAGTGGCAGTGTAACATGTATGATATCATAAGTGAAACGAATCGCCGGTCTAGGTTCAATGCAGGATGCAGGATGCTTGGGAATGATGCACGGGGATAATACAGAGAGATGGTGTGGGGTGGGGGCGGGGGGGGTCGGGATTGGGAGTTCATGTACACTCATGGCTGATTCATGTCAATGTATAGCAAAACAAATAAGTATTATAAAGCAAAACAAACTAAAAAATAAAAATTAATTAAAAAACAACAACAAAAAAAAAAACTCAACATTCAGAAAACTAAGATCATGGCATCTGGTCCCATCACTTCATGGCAAATAGATGGAGAAACAATGAAAACAGTGAGAAACTTTATTTTCTTGGGCTCCAAAATCACTGCAGATGGTGACTGCAGCCATGAAATTAAAAGACACTTGCTCCTTGGAAGAAAAGCTATGACCAACCTAGACAGCATATCAAAAAGCAGAGACATTAGTTTGCCAATAAAGGTCCATCAAGTCCAAGCTATGGCTTTTTCAGTAGTCATGTATGGATGTGAGAGCTGGACTATCAAGAAAGCTGAGCACTGAAGAAGTGATGCTTCTGAACTGTGGTTTTGGAGAAGACTCTTGAGTCCCTTGGACTGCAAGGAGATACAACCAGTCAATCCTAAAGGAAATTAGTCCTGAATATTCATTGGAAGGACAGATGCTGAAGCTGAAACTCCAGTATTTTGGCAACCTAATGTGAAGAACTGACTCATTGGAAAAGACCCTGAAGATGGGAAAGATTGAAGGCAGGAGGAGAAGGGGACAACAGAGGATGAGATGGTTGGATAGCATCACCAAATCGATGGACATGAGTTTGAGCAAGCTTTGGGAGCTTGTGATAGACAGGGAAGCCTGGCTTGCTGCAGTCCATGGGGCTGCAAAGAGTTGAACATGACTGAGTCACTAAAATGAACTGAACTGAAAGGTGAACAGAGATCTATTACTTCCTTTTCCTTTTTTATATTTACATTTAAAGTTGCTCAGTCATGTCCATCTCTCTGTGACCCCATGGACATTCTCCAGGCCAGAATACTGGGGTGGGTAGCCTTTCCTTTCTCCAGGGGGTCTTCCCAATCAAAGGATCAAACCTAGGTCTCCCTCATTGTGGGTGGATTCTTTACCAGCTGAGCCATAAGGGAAGTCCAAGAATACTGAGGCAGATAGCCTATCCCTTCTGCAGGGGATCTTCCCACCCAGGAATCAAGCTGTGGTCTCCTGCATTGCAGGGGGATTCTTTACCATCTAAGCTATCAGGGAAGCCAAACATCTGACACTTGTAGTTTCTTTCCTCCCGCTGCTTAAGAGAGAGAGAAAAAATGTCTGACATTTGCAGCCTATTTCCTCCGTTTGGAGATTTCTGCCTGTTATCCTTGCATTCCCCCCTCCCCCTTTTCTTTTAGGAGAATTATGTTGCCAAGGGAATGGGGCGTCCTTTCCATTCCGGAACTGCTTCCTAGCTGATAAACTTTCCTTGTTTCTCTCTTAGTAAACGATTGGTCATCTGCATTACCTGCAATTCAGGAAGCTTCCACCAGGGGGTGATACCCCATTTTGTAGACTCAGCAATAGTCAGTCAGTCAGTCAGTTCAGTCGCTTAGTTGTGTCCGATTCTTTGAGACTCTGCAATAATATTAGTATAAATCAGGGCCAAGATACAAATATTTATTCTATAAACCTGTAAGTGGTGTGATTATGGGGGTAAATCTTTTCCTGCATCTTTATACATTTCTTCTACTTTCAGAAGAGAATGTTTCTTTGATAACCAGAAAAGAAATAAATTGAAAATATTTTAGAATTATTACAATGTAATAATATCACTCAAAGAACAAACACAGAAAAATAGTTGCTGGGATATTACCTTTTATTACCATTCAATATAAGAGTTTATGTTCCATGGTGTACATGATGAATTCATGGGATCTGGATGCAATCATGATATATAGCTTGCCTATCCCGTTAAGAGGCCATTTATTATTTGAACAGTCATCCTTGTCACTCCTGCATTCAGCATGTTAGTCTGGCGCAGAAGACACCAACTGCTGCTGCTGCAAAGAATCTGGAGACCCTGAAGGAAACAGAAACTCCAGTGTCTGGTCTCTCCTTTGATCATAAGACATCTTTCAACCTGGCACTATTGGTCAGCACATGTAGAACAAATTTAGAGAAAAGAAAAGGAGCAACTGAAGTGTTTTTCTTTCCTGTGTCTTCTTAACCTAAATCAGATTTCCCTTTGGGACTTTCTACTTTCACATCAGAATTAGCCAGTCTACCAAAATGTAAAAGAGTGATGCCTTTAGCAATAGTTGTTGTAAAGAAATGTTGTATGGAAATATTATGTTAGGTTTTTAATTTCTCCATGAAAAAAAAAATGTTGGAATTTATTGCAAATTCAGCAATCCCACCATTAGAAACATATCTTATGGAAACAAGTATATAAAGATGCATATCAGGAATACTTATTGCAAAGTTGTTCAGAATAACAAAACAATGAAGACAAGCTAAAAACCTACCATTTAAGAGCTTGAGTATTTAAAATAATGATATCTCCATACTTTCAATACTCTAAAATTGTTATAAGGAATGCTGGCACCAAAAGGTGTCCATTGATGGGCGTTAAGGGAGGTAGGGGAGAAACAGACAATCTGAGGGGAATTATAGCATAATCATTTTGAAAGAGACTGGTTAACCGGACTTTTCTTCTGGATGGCTGAAGCTCCAAAGCTGAGAATCAAAGATGATATGTATTCAACCGTTTTAAAGAGAATCTCTAGATACATCCATATAGGTCTTGCTAAAAGAGAGTGACCCATTCAGTGACCACTACTCCATCCAAATTATCAATTAGAAGATGAGTTAATCAAAGAGAGCTCACTGAATGTAAAGTTCAGTTCAGTTCAGTCACGCAGTCATGTCCAACTCTTTGGGACCCCATGAATCGCAGTACGCCAGGCCTCCCTGTCCATCACCAACTCCCGGAGTTCACTCAGACTCACGTCCATTGAGTCTGTGATGCCATCCAGCCATCTCATCCTCGGTCGTCCCTTTCTCCTCCTGCCCCCAATCCCTCCCAGCATCAGGGTCTTTTCCAATGAGTCAACTCTTCATATAAGGTGCCCAAAGTACTGGAGCTTCAGTTTTAGCATCATTCCTTCCAAAGAAATCCCAGGGCTGATCTCCTTCAGAATGGACTGGTTGGATCTCCTTGCAGTCCAAGGGACTCTCAAGAGTCTTCTCCAACACCACANTAATCAATCTGATTTTGGTGTTGACCATCTGGTGATGTCCATGTGTAGAGTCTTCTCTTGTGTTGTTGGAAGAGGGTGTTTGCTATGACTGGTGCATTCTCTTGGCAAAACTCTATTAGTCTTTGCCCTGCTTCATTCTGTATTCCAAGGCCAAATTTGCCTGTTACTCCAGGTGTTTCTTGACTTCCTACTTTTGCATTCCAGTCCCCTATAATGAAAAGGACATCTTTTTGGGATGTTAGTTCCCACTTCCTAAAATGTTGACCTTTTTCTTTCATTTTTCTCCTTTTTTCTGATCTTCATTTTGCTTTTGGTTTCCTCTCCAGACTAATCTGCCTCTCGCTCTCCAACTTTCACTATTCTACTTTTCTCATAGAATCATCTGCCTTCTGAATCTCTTCCCAGAAAATTTCCCAATTTTCTGCCTTGTGTCAGTTTGGCAGGCATCTAAATCTGCACCTTTATACCTGCATCCCTCTTGTTAAATGTGGGAGAATATTTTCCTTTCATGTGCTCTCCAACACAGGAATATATATTAGAGACTAAATAATGTAGATTTTAATGCTAAGTGAGATGATGCAAGTGGGGATGAGAGTCAACTTACAGAAAGAAAAAGTTGGTACCACATAGGTCTTGTGTTACATGTGGTTTGTTTGTTTTTTGTCCTTATATGTAATCCAAATTTTTCACTATGAAATGAGATAGAACAAAAGAAATGTGGCCACTATAGATATCTTAAATAAAAGAAGATAGTGAGAACCAAAGTGAACATTGGTTCGTTAGCTTTAGAAAATTCATTGGCAAATGTGGTTTAGAAAAGGATGTAAATTACAGTAGAATAATATCCACCCTTTACAAGGAACGAAGTTCTGATATGTATTATTAAGACAATATGCCTTAGAACAGCCAGGCACTAAAGGACAATATTGTAGGAAATACATAGAAAGAGAGATAGTAGATTAATTTTCATCAGGAGCTGGAGAGAGGGGTAATGGAAAGTTATTGTTTGATGGGTACAGAGTTTCTGTTTGGGATAATGGAAAGTTTTTGAAATAGTGATAATGGTACAGAAAATTGTGAATAATTAATGCCACTAAATTGTGCTCTTAAATATTGTTAAAATAACATATTTGTGTTATGTTTATTTTACCATAATAGAAAAATATCCTAATTGGGGGAAAAAAAAGAAAGTGGTGTTATTTCTAGATACCACCTGGGTCCTCTTTCATTATTCTTTATCTCAGTGACTGGACCTACATTACCAAGTAAATTTGGATGACTAGTATAAAGGATTCAGCAAAATACCCTATTAAGTGTGATATATATTTGGAAGCTTTCACATTATAGGCTAGCAGTTCTCAATCTGTAATCTCTGAACAGCAACATCAGCATCATGTGGAAACTTGTTAGAAATGTAAATTCTCTGTCCACGTTTCAGGTCTACTAAAGCATGATCTCTGATGGAGCTCAGGCCCTGTGATTTGTGTTTTTCACAAGCCCTCCAGGTGATGGATGCTTGCTGGCTTTGAGAACCAGGCTTTTAGGCTGTGACCACACAACTGACTGCCAATGAGGTGATGCCCTTTTGTCTGAAGTAGAGCATGGGATCTGGAGTAACATGATGTGCAGGAGTCTTGATGATAAAATGCATGAGAATTTACTATTTATGTGACCTTGGGCAAGCTACTAGGTTTTCTCATTTATACAAATGTTTTCTCATCCATTAAGTGGGGATAATATCAGTACTTAATTCAAAAGGTATCTATGTGAAAACATAAAAATTATGCATTATTAATTGTTTAATATTAATAACAATATTAACAATAGCAATACATAGGAGGATGCTGGGTTAGGCTGTTAGGAAAGGAGATTATTTAATATATTATCTGTGGATCTCCAGTTGAAGAAAGGAGGAGAGAAATTTCCTTAAATTTTAATGACAGAGGGACTTCCCTGGTGGTCCAGTGGCTAAGACTCTGCATTCCCAATGCAGGTGGCCAAGGTTTGATCCCTGGTCAGGGAACTAGATCCCACATACCACAACTAAGAGTTTGCATACTGCAGCTAAAGATTGAAGATCTAGTATGTCACAGCAAAGCCTGAAGATCCTGCGGGCGAAAACTGAGACCCATTGCAGTCAAATAAATAAATAAAAATAAATAAAAAAGTAACTATTTAAAATGTTTAATGACTGGAAAAATGACTTATTTATCCACAAGAAATAAGTGCCCATGTTTGTTTCTACTAATGAGAATTATATAATTTCTCATGTGTTCATTTTTAGTTTGGTTGATAAGATACTCAGGGCCAAATTTGATACTCAGACCCATCAATTACTTAAGACTTTTTGTGTAATATGTACTTCTTTTCATTTTTTTCTGTGGTTCTATTTTTTAAATTCATCCAATTTTATTTGTTGCTAAGTCATTTCTGACTCTTTGTGACCCCATGAACTGCAGCATGCCAGACTTCCCTATCCTTCCCTATCTCCCAGAGTTTGTTCAAACGTGCATTGAGTCATTGATGCTATCTAACCATCTTACCCTCTGTTGTCCCCTTCTCCTCCTGCATTCAATCATTCCCAGCATCAGGGTCTTTTCCAATGAGTCAGTTCTTCACATCAGATGGCCAGATTACTGAAGTTCTAGCTTCAGCATCAGTCCTTCCAATGAATATTCAGATTTGATTTCCTTTAGGATTGACTAGCTTAATCTCCATCCAGTCCAAGGGACTCTCAAGATATATCCCCAATTATAACTTCCTTTACACTTACTTTTTCTTTTGCCTTAGTAAAAAATGGTAGAGAGAAAGAAGGAAAATACCTAGGTGTATTGCCGGAAGCCAGCGTGAGGAACTCTGCTCGTGGCAAAGGTCATGAAGAAAGAGGCTTGGCATTATGCAAAGGTGGGATTGAGCCTCAGGAGACCCCTTGTTAGGGCGCCACTAGCGGGGTCCAGCCCCAGTGGATCCAGGGTAATTCAAAGGGGAGACGGAATCAGCGTCCTAGGAAAAAGCTATTTAATTAGAAGTATAAAGAGAGATTAGAAAAGAATAGTGTAGTAGGAAAAGTAGTGGAGAAAAAGAGGCTGAATAACTTGGTTTACTTGGGATACCAATAAAGCTTCGAGACAAGAAGCTTGCACCACCTACGTAGGCCACAGGTGTCTTTCCGTTCTCCCGAAGGAGAGGAGACACTGAGGCCTCCCCAGTCAGATCTTAGAAGCCCAGGCAAAATTAGCAGGCTTGGCAAGTACCCACGCTCCAGATGAGAATTCAGCCAGAAAAATGGAGAACAAGAAAGAAAGACACAGGGGAATCAGTCTTTCCAGAAACTGATCTGTTTTCTTTATTTTCAGGTTTGCTTATATATGTTTTGTTATACGTAGGGATGAATACAGAGTCACGTGGGGTCAGCAGACCCGACCCTTGTCAAAATCAGGTGCTTCATATAAATGTATACAAAAGTCTTAGGGGTTTTACATCATCTTCTGGCCATGAGGCCTGCTGACATTTTATAGCCCTTTCTGATAATGGTCAGTCAACCAGAAAACGTATTTTTTCCAGGGGTGATTTTTCTTAAACCAGGCGCCACCCTCCAAAGGTACCATATAAAGGTGCATTCCTATAGGGTGAGGGTGCAGGGGGTTATAATCAAGAAAGGAATTTACTTTGCCTAAGGTTTAACACTATTAATCTTAAAGGTTAATACTTATTTCTCATATATGCTAGTTGTATTCATTATAAGGGCAGGGAATATGGAGATTTAGCAGCAAATATTGGCTCAACAAGTGAAAAACCCTTCACCAATATAATTTCTAATCAACCCACTATACTGTACTAATAATTTTGTAACTTCTCAAAAGAATCTGTATATAGAAAGTTTAAAGCATCTCTATAGGGTGAGGGTGCAGGGGGTTATAATCAAGAAAGGAATTTACTTTGCCTAAGGTTTAACACTATTAATCTTAAAGGTTAATACTTATTTCTCATATATGCTAGTTGTATTCATTATAAGGGCAGGGAATATGGAGATTTAGCAGCAAATATTGGCTCAACAAGTGAAAAACCCTTCACCAATATAATTTCTAATCAACCCACTATACTGTACTAATAATTTTGTAACTTCTCAAAAGAATCTGTATATAGAAAGTTTAAAGCATCTCATGCCTCTCACGGTTGGGAGGCTGTAAATAGTCACATGTGGCCGGACGAACCTGCTCAGGTAGGCTAGAGAAACTAAAGAGGAGTTTGTAAGTTGAAACACTCTTGTCATGCCCAGGAATTTTTATTAACTGGAGCTGCAAGTTAACTCCTTCTCCGAGAGAGGTGGTGGGGGGACAGCCCCCTGTAAAATCAGATATAGGTGAGAGCATAAAACAGTAAAGAAGGCAGACTCTGGTTTTGGGGGTAGATGCTCGGGAACAAGGGTCTCCTGAGGCTCGATCCCGCCTTTGCGTAATGCCGAGCCTCCTTCCTCATGACCTTTGCCACGGGCAGAGTTCCTCACGCTGGCTCCCAGCATCATATCACTTGATTTAGTAAAATAACTACTTAAGAATGCTAGTATTACCAGCAAAGTCTCCATATTGAAAGAATTCCTCTGTGTTCTTTCTGTGGTCATAAGATTTCTCAGGCTTAGCCTCTCCTCTGCATAATGAAAAATGATTTTCCAGTACCATGTAGTGAAAAGAGCCCTAGCCAGTATTTAGAAAAACCAACCATAAGCCTCTGTCACTTTGGACATGCCGTATGTTCAGTTCCCTTCATCTCTTGAGTAGATTATGAAGATGAAATAAGAAAACCTATGTAAAAATGCTTGGTAAATAACAAAGCTATGCACAAGTTGAAGCTGATGTATATAAAATTTTGATCACATAGATATCATTTGTTAAAAAATGAGTAAACAATGAATGAATGGATTCTTCATCTGCCTTTTTTTCTCTTTCTCTCTCTTTCACTTGTCATGCCTGAATGTATTGGCTTCTAGAACAATGTTTAGGACAATGTTTTAATCAATGAAATTCATTTTGTCATTCAGTTCAGTTCAGTTCAGTCGCTCAGTCGTGTACAAACTCCTTGCAACCCCATGAATTGCAGCACGCCAAGCCTCCCTGTCCATCACCAAATCCTGGAGTTCACTCAAACTCACATCCATCAAGTCAGTGATGCCTCCAGCCATCTCATCCTCTGTCATCCCCTTCTCCTTCTGCCCCCAATCCCTCCTAGCATCAGAGTCTTTTCCAATGAGTCAACTCTTCGCATGAGATGGCCAAGGTACTGAAGTTTCAGCTTTAATATCATTCCTTCCAAAGAACTCCCAGGGTTGATCTCCTTTGGAATGGACTGGTTGGATCTTCTTGCAGTCCAAGGTACTCTCTAGAGTCTTCTCCAACACCACAGTTCAAAAGCATCAATTCTTCGGTGCTCAGCCTTCTTCACAGTCCAACTCTTGCAGCCATGGTTGTCCACTTCTCCTCCTGCCCCCAATCCCTCCCAGCATCAGAGTCTTTTCCAATGAGTCAACTCTTCGCATCAGGTGACCACAGTACTGGAGCTTCAGCTTTAGCATCATTCCTTCCAAAGAAATCCCAGGGCTGATCTCCTTCAGAATGGACTGGTTGGATCTTCTTGCAGTCCAAGGGACTCTCAAGAGTCTTCTCCAACACCACAGTTCAAAAGCATCAATTCTTCGGTGCTCAGCCTTCTTCACAGTCCAACTCTCACATCCATACATGACCACAGGAAAAACCATAGCCTTGACTAGACGGACCTTAGTCGACAAAGTAATGTCTCTGCTTTTGAATATACTATCTAGGTTGGTCATAACTTTTCTTCCAAGGAGTAAGCGCCTTTTAATTTCATGGCTGCAGTCACCATCTGCAGTGATTTTGGAGCCCAAAAAAAACAAAGTCTGACACTGTTTCTACTGTTTCCCCATCTATTTCCCATGAAGTGATGGGGCCAGATGCCATGATCTTCGTTTTCTGAATGTTGAGCTTAAAGTAGAAATAGAGAATCCCTTCCTCTGCCCTGGAGCAGAATGTGTGTGCCGCCTCAGGGCAGGAGGAGGAGGAGAACTTCCTGGAAAGACTGAAGGATGGCTGGCAGTTTTCTCTCCAACTAGGAGCTGAGTTCCAGAAACAAAATCCTATCTTAGTGACTGTGGTAAACTAGATTTTTATTGAGCAAATATTCCCTCCAATCAACCATTCCCATGGGAGTGTTCTTTCCCACACCATGGAGTTTGAACTTGGTCATGTGACTTGTTTTGACACCATAGTGAGCAGAGTATGCCTCCCTCCTTATCTCTGGATTTGCATTCAGTCATGGGGCTTGTTCTGACCAATGATACATTAGCAGACGTCGTAATTAGCAGATTACAATGTGTATAGGCATGATTTGATTTTTTCTCTTGTACTTCTGTCATCTCTTGGGCTCAACTTCCCAGGGAACCTGCTCCCCCTTTAGTTTTGGCCTTGAAGAAACATACATAAAACAAACCTGAGCCCAATCAGCAGCAAGGAGCCAAGACCACCGAGAACCATCGCTTGAAGCTGAGCTGCTAGACAAGCCAAACTTGTATAGTTGAACAGAAGTCCTGTGATTGTGAAAATAAATGCTTAATAAATGTAGTAATCTACATGTTGCTCCATTTGGAGGTGAGTTGTTACACGGACTTATTGTACATCTATCTGACTGATCCAATGATGAGAGTTCTTCAGACACCTTGATAATTTACTCTGGGGTTTGATACTTGAGCCTAGAGATTCACACCTGGAAAATCGTGAGGGCAGCACCTGGCAAAAGCTGCCCATAATGCCAGGACAAAGAGAGGTGCAACACAGCTGGAGGCTGCACTGCCACCATCTGGCGGGCAAGGACGCAGGGGATTCCCGCACATCCCATACAACTCCAGGGGGCGCGAGTTAGAAGGCTTGAGGCAGCCTGGCGGAAGCTCACTCAAAAGCAGTGTCTGCCGGGTGAGTCAGAGGCTGTGGGTGCACCTTTGAGGAAAAAGCAGTGGCAGCAGGAACCAGTGGCAAGGATATGAATGAACGGCAAGGAAATGTGACAAGGTCACCATGCCCTCCTTTCCCATTACAGAGCCCTCAGTTCAGTTCAGTTCAGTCGCTCAGTCGTGTCTGACTCTTTGCGACCCCATGAATCGCAGCACGCCAGGCCTCCCTGTCCATCACCAACTCCCGGAGTTTACTCAGACTCACGTCCATCGAGTCCGTGATGCCATCCAGCCATCTCATCCTCGGTCGTCCCCTTCTCCTCCTGCCCCCAATCCCTCCCAGCATCAGAGTCTTTTCCAATGAGTCAACTCTTCGCATGAGGTGGCCAAAATGCTGGAGCTTCAGCTTTAGCATCATTCCTTCCAAAGAAATCCCAGGGCTGATCTCCTTCAGAATGGACTGGTTGGATCTTCTTGCAGTCCAAGGGACTCTCAAGAGTCTTCTCCAACACCACACTTCAAAAGCATCAATTCTTCTGCGCTCAGCCTTCTTCACAGTCCAACTCTCACATCCATACATGACCACAGGAAAAACCATAGCCTTGACTAGATAGACCTTAGTCGGCAAAGTAATGTCTCTGCTTTTGATATACTATCTAGGTTGGTCATAACTTTTCTTCCAAGGAGTAAGCATCTTTTAATTTCATGGCTGCAGTCACCATCTGCAGTGATTTGGGAGCCCAAAAAAATAAAGTCTGACACTGTTTGCACTGTTTCCCCACCTATTTCCCATGAAGTGATGGGGCCAGATGCCATGATCTTCATTTTCTGAATGTTGAGCTTTAAGCCAACTTTTCCACTCTCCTCTTTCACTTTCAACAAGAGGCTTTTTAGCTTCTCTTCACTTTCTGCCATAAGCTTGGCTCATTCTAACTTGGAAGGAGATGTGAAATTAGAGTCTTTATTTAGATTTGACTAGACCTTTTAACATCTGAAAGCAGGGTTCTTGTAACCAAGAAGTGACTAGAAAGCTGTAAAATCTTCTAGAGGTAAAGTTAGGGAGGGAGAAAGAGATGATACAGAATAATTTGGAAGACAATGATGGGGCTTTAAACCATTTATAAACTATGTAATTTATGTTATAATATATAACTATTAAATAGCATCTATTAAGCATGTCACTTGAGATTTATATTTTTATTTCTGTTTTGAGAAAACCAACAGCCAGAGGTGGGTCTGGGCAGGGTGTCTGAGAGAGGGGTCTCTGGCTGTGGGAACAGACTGCTGCCTTCTCTCTGCAGTTCCCTTGGCTCTAACAACAGGGCTCACGCTCAGCAAATTTCTCTTCAAATGTTCAGCCTGTGGCAATGAGATACTTTTATAGCTTTTTATTTAACATCCCCCTGAGAATGATCGTTTGCTTTTACAGGGTATTACCAAGAAACAAAGGCAACAAAACACATTTTAATTGTTCAAGCAATTTGGCTCTTTTTCTTTCAGATAATAGAGAACTCAGAAGCCTGTAGGGCAGAGAACTGGACCTGGAGTTAAAAGATGGAGATTATTGCCTGTTCAGGGGCCCAGACTCCCCAGATGACCTTGAGCTAGGCCCCCAGTCTCTCTGGGCTTCATTTTCTTCTTATGTAGATCCACTTGCAGTATATGCCACGGCATCCTATGTGCCCCGATGTCTTTTGTTGTAGAAAAACCTCTGAGCAAGGCTGGTAATCAAACGTGTGTTCAGCTCTTTCTGTGGCACCAAGGAGCACTGTGATCCCGAGCAAAAGAGTTAGTGTCATTGAGCATCAGTTTACTTATCTTTAAAATAATAAAATAAGTCATGCTTTAGCTACATCCAGGTGTCTGTTGTTTTCATGTATAGTTATCTAGTATTTCCTAACACTACCATGAGACAGTGGCTAAAAGCAACCATCTATTTTGCTCATGATTATATGGGTCATGGATCTGGGGAAAGACCCAGCTGGATGGTTCACCTTAGCCCTATGTGGGATTAACTAGGGCCTCTGGGGCTGGAGCAGAGAAGGCAATGGCACCCCACTCCAGTACTCTTGCCTGGAAAATCCCATGGACAGAGGAGCCTGGTAGGCAGCAGTCCATGGAGTCGCAAAGGTTTGGACACAACTGAGCGACTTCACTTTCACTTTTCACTTTCATGCATGGGAGAAGGAAATGGCAACCCACTCCAGTGTTCTTGGCTGGAGAATCCCAGGGATGGGGGAGCCTGGCGGGCTGCCATCTATGGGGTCACACAGAGTCAGACACGACTGAAGCAACTTAGCAGCAGCGGCAGCTGGGGCTGGAGAATCCAGTTCCATGATGCTTCTATCACTCACTTATCTGGTACAGTAATACTTCTTAGTCTCTCTCTCTCTCTCCCAACATGGTATCTCAGAACCTGAACACAGCAGGCAAAATGCAATCAATTAAGAGTCACATTCAGAACTGGTGAAGCACAAATTCCACTGGATTTATTCTCTTGGTCAGAGTACTCAAAGTCCAGACTGGAATCAAGAACTGAGAAATCATCCTCATCTCTTGTTGCGTGAAGGGCAAGATCACATTGCAAAAGAGCAAATGGGATATTAGCTACAGAAAAGTAGAATCTGTCTCATATAACTTTTGTCTGGAAAATTAAATTCCTATGTATCTACCAAGTTCCATTATGATCCTAGTTCAATTTCTGATTTAAAAAAAAAATCCTTTACTTATTTATTTATTTATTATTGGCTGTGCTAGGTCTTCCTTGCCTCTCAGGCCTTTCTTCAGCTGTGGCGAGTGGGGCTCCTCTCTAGTTGCAATGCTGGCCTTCTCATCGCAGTGGCTTCTCTTATTGAGCACAGGTTCTAGGGCACTCAGGCTTTAGTAGTTGTGACTCCCGTGCTTTAGAGCTGAGGCTCAACAGCTGTGGTGCACAGGCTTAGTTGCTCCATGGCATGTGGGATCTTCCCAGACCAGGGATGAAACCTGTGTCTCCTGAATTTGCCTGCAGATTCTCCACCACTGAGCCACCAGGGAAACCTCTCAATTTCCCATTTTTAATCTACTTGGTTTGGGTGACTTTGAGGTAAACAATGGGTCCATCCCAAATCCAACTACTGCAGTCTCCTAAGCATGACCTGGCCTCTTGATCAGGTTCAGTTAGAGACGTAGGGTAATTCCTTCATCAGGGAGACAGAGAGACTTGATGCATCAGTCATGACTAATCAGTCATACCATCGTGATCTTAGTAACAAAAATTCCAAAATCAACAGCCTAAGAAAATATAGCTATCTCTCACTGCATGTGTATCACAGATTGGCTGGGCTCTGCCACTCTGAGACCCAGGCTGACAGCATGCACCATCTGCAGCCTGGCCAGCCCCAAGGCAAAGGGGCGGAGCATGGCTTCCATCCAGAAGTGAGACATGTCACCTCTGCTCACATTCCACCAGCCAACAAAAACCCCATGACCACACCTGACCTCAAAGGGGCAGGTATGTGCAACTTTGACTTTGTTATGCCCCAGATGGAAGAAAATCAGAGGACCGCATTCCTAATGACCACAGTGGGGCTGGCCTTTCCTAGAATTCAGCTCAGGGGTGGTTTCAGAGCCCCTTCTCAATGCAATGTACCTGTATGAACAGGCAGAGAGAAAGTGCATTCTGTTATGTTACATTCTCCTGTTCTGATATGTTGCTTTTTTTTTTTTGGCTAGCTTTTCTTTGCTATTTCTTGTAAGATATTTCCCAGAGGAGTGACAGTAGTTGAAATCCTAGTCTTGCCTGGAGATTCACAAAGATCAAAATATTCCCCAGTGGGGATAGGGGAAGGAGGAAGTTCACAGTAGTGAACTGCCAGCTCCACAGAGCACATAGTGATGCCACATGCCACTCACACAAGTAAGTCTCCACCCAGAGGGTCATGTCCTTGACCTAGGCTGTAGTGTGTTAACCAAAGTCAGGTTGCAGAGTACAGAGTTGCAATCACATTACCTTGGTTCAAAACCATCATGTTTTAGCATGTGACTGTGAAAAATTGACTCAACCTCAACCTCTCTGAGGTGGTGCTGGAGGTAAAGAATCCGCCTGCCAATGCAAGAGGTGCAAGAGACACAGGTTCGATTCCTGGGTCATAATAATCCCCAAGAGAAGGAAATGGCAACCCATACCAGTATTCTTGCCTGAAAACATCCCATGGACAGAAGAGCCTGGTGGGCTACAGTCCGGGAGGTTGTAAAGAGTTGGATGCAACTGAGTATGCAACCTCTGTGAGCCTGCTTCCTCAGCTGCAAAATGGCAATAGCAGCAGCACTTAACCTTTGGAAACTGTAGTGAGAATCACATGAGATAATACATGCAGAACACTTAGAAGAGAGCCTGGGACTTTCAAAATTGCTATCCTTGCTGTTGGTGGTGGTGTCATCTGGCCCAGCTTTGCAAGCCTGTAACTGGTGTTGAACTCTGTGCATTGATGGCCACACTCGTATAGCCAGCCCTTGGTGCTTGGTACAAGGGCATAGCCAGTAAGAGCTATGAGGATGAAAAAAAAAAAAAAGATATGAAAAGCAGTGGTCCCTAGCATTTAATTATTATGAGATGTAATAGTTTTATGCCTGGAACAAGGACATAGTTATCCTTCTCCCCTCCAAAATATCTCCTCTATCAACCTGCTATGATGCCTGATATTTTATCATTAGAAATGCATTCCTTTGGCTTAATTATTGCCTTGTGTAAGTGCTTATAAGCACTGATTGAGTAAATGAGGAACAAAGGGAAGGGTTTAACAAGAGTAGCCAAGGCATTTCTGACGTGTTTTGGTGAAAAGAAAGCAGGAGAAAAAGACTGAGAATGTGAGAGAAAGACCTTATTTTCGTCGTTGAATCCAGTCAAACTCGGTGTGATAAATTTAAAATGTCTACAAATTATTTGGCACTGCTCCCTTCAACAGGTGGAGCTAAATCGGGGAACTGTGTGGTGGGCTGGATTTGGTGAGTCGCTTCTAATATATAGAATGTGGTAGAAATTACAGGGTGAGACTCAAGGGTAGGTGGCTTTTATCTTGCTTTCTTTTGGATCTCTTGCTCTGGGAAAAGCCAGCTACCCCATCAGAGGACACTCAGGCAGCCCTAAAGAAAGATCCACGTGGCGAGGAATCCAGGTCTCCTGCCAACCAGAGAGGAAGTGACGGCCCTTGCCCACAGCCACGTGAGTGTACATTTCAGCCCTAGCCGAGCCTTCATACGGCCCATCCAATGTCTTGCCAGCTACCTCATAAAAGAGCTAGAACAAGAACCACCCACCTCATGTTGATGTATGGCAAAACCAATACAGTATTGTAAAGTAAAATAAAGTTAAAAAAAAAAAAAAAAACCACCCACCTAAGCCACTACCAACACTCTGTAATGACCTATATGGGAAAAGAATCTAAAAAGGAGTGGATATATGTAGATATATAACTGATTTGATTTTCTGTATAGCAGAAACTAACACAACATTTTAAATCAACTATGCTCTAATGAAAAATGTTTAAAAAGACAGATGAAGGGATAAAGAAGTTGTGGTGCATATACACAATGGAATATTACTCAGCTATAAAAAATACAATTGAGTCCGTTCTAATGAGGTGGACAAACCTAGAGCCTATTATATGAAGTGAAGTGAGTCAGAAAGAGAAAAATAAATATTGTATATTGACATGTATATATGGAATCTACAAAGATGGTACTGATAAACCAATTTTCAGGGCAGCAATGGAGAACGACTTGTGACACACAGCAGGAAGGGGCGTGTGGGACAAATAGAGAGAGCAGCACAGAAACACATATACTACCGTACGCAAAATAGATAGCCGGGGGAATTGGGTGTATGACTCGGGGAGCTATGTGACAACCTAGAAGAGTGGAAGGTGGGAGGGTCTTTCAAGAAAGAAGGGACATATGTATACTTATGACTAATTCATGTTGAGGTATGGCAGGAATTGACACAATATTGTAAACCAATTATCCTCCAATTAAAAATAAATTTTATAAAAAAGGAAAAATTAACTTTGCAGCCCTCCTCCTCAGGTGGAGACCATGGGACGTGTGCCCAGCCAGCTGCTCACCCGCAGGTGTGAAGCGATCACCATCCTCAGCAGTGTCTCTCTCCTTGGGCTTGAATCCATGGCCCGGGTGCCCATGGGAAGGCATCTCAGGGAAGGAAGGATGTGCCTCCTCCCGTGGGCTTATTTACAATTCTGGCCCAAGGAGTCACTCTGTTTTCCCCAAATTAGGCTACAGAATGCCCTTGCCTCTTGCTCTGGAGTGGGAGGAAGGGACCTGGGGAAGTAAAATCAGTTCTTCCCTCTTTCTTCCAAGAGTACAGACTACCTTCCTGACTATTGCTGCACGTGTGCTCATGCTATCTATTTCAATAGCTCTAGCCCAATTTCCTTATCTGTTTGATAAACTCAATAAAGCCTCCTTTCAAGTCTTAAATCCATGGTTTTTGTGTCAGAGTGATAGAGTGACATGAAAATGGATTTACCCATAGAGAATTACCTATAATTTCTTCATTAGCATTATTCTCTGCTGCTTTCCATCTCAGGAGTCATTACGCTTTCACTGGTACTGTTTAAATCCCTGTTCTACCACTGCGTCACCTTGAGCAAGATACTTAAAGCTCTGAGGCTCTGTCTCCTCCTATGAAAATGGGGTTGACATTAGCCGACTCGCAATGTCATCACAAAGATCAAATGAGATCATGTCTGCAAAGCATAGAGCTCAGAAAGTACTCTGGAGATCTCGGCCAATGTTAATCCATTCCGGTTCAGCCAATACTCCCTGCTCAGAAAGAAATCCCCGCAGGAACACTCCTGACCTTGCAGCCCCTTTGCTATGGGAGTAAGTGTTTTTCTGCTCCATCTATGTTCTTCCTGAGCAGATAGTGGTAGCCCCAGCTGGATCACACCAGCTTGCAGGCCACTTCCTGCCCACCAGCATCATCTCCTCACAGCTCCACATTCAGGGACCTCATGCTGGCTGTCTGAAATTGGCGATGGTAGGGCTGTTTACACTATGGCAATTGGTAATGCTACACATCAAAGCTCCCATCCTGGGACCTGTTTATTTGCTTACCCTGCTGGCAGGCTACACTTCTCCACCAAGCTACTTACCCAGACCCCACCCAGAACCCACGGGCAGGTGGCTGGACATTGTGGGGAACTTTGAACTAAGGCATAGCTTTCTCCAAATTATACAGAGCTTTCCCAACAGCTCCCATGCAGCCATCACTGATTCTCCAAAGACAGGAAAAACCAACAAAAAAGAACATGTACCCAGAAGCCAGCCAACTCTTTCTCAGATCAGGTAAACTCAATTGGAAAGCAAATGCTGGGAATTCTCTAGTGGCCCAATGTTGGGGTCCTTTAATGGACTGGGACCTGGCGGTCTGGAGGTGACGATAAGAAAGTGAAAGAGAGAAAGAGGCTGACACTCCCTGGTTTATGCAGAAAACCAGTAAAGTCCTTGACACAGGACTTGCATGTCTCACGAAGGCACCGGGTGCCCTCTCGAGGGGGTGAAGGCACAGGGTGCCTTCTCGAGAGAATCTTAGAAGCCTGGGCAGGAGAGTGAGCAAGACGGGTCTCTGTATTCAAGGAATCAGCCAAGGAGAGTGAGACAGAGGGGAGGAGAGAAAGAGAGAGAAAGAGAAAAGACACAAGGACCCAAGCTCTGATGGAGCAAAGGTGCTTTAATGATTTTTCTGTGAGTATATATAGGCTGTACTACAAGAAGTTTCTTTTGTCAATGATAAAGATCAGAAACCAAATGTACAGTAACCGTTACCAAGGGAACAAAGGCTGATGATGGTCACAAGGTCAGGAGACAATCCATATTTCAAGAAAGGGGATCGAGACTAAGCAGTTTTGTCATAAAGAGAATGTTTACTAAAGGAGATTTAAGCCTGTCTCACACAATGACCCCAGTTCCTGGGAGCAGCCTGCTGTTTCGCTTAAAAAGAAACAAAGGACTTGTGAGAAACACATAGGAATCTTCTTGTTAAACATTCCCTGACAGTCCAATGGTTAGGACTCGGCGCTTTCACCGCCACAGCCTAGATTTAATCCCTGGTTGGGGAACTAAGATCCTGCAAGCCTCGTGGTATGGCAAAAAAAAAAAAGAGAGAGAGAGAGAGAGAGAGAGAGAGAGAGAGAGAGAGAAAGGATAAAGAGAAGCAAAGGCCAGAAAAGTTTTGGCCAGGACTGGATGATAGGGCCTGTTTCTGAAATAAAACCACTTTATTGTTTAAATGTACAAAGCTGACAGGTTCTTTTCTCTCCCTGAACAGAAAAGAAGATATTCTAAGGAAAATTTAAAAACAGACAGCTCATCTGTAAAGAAAAATAATTAAATGCCACAGATTGTTCATCACAATATTAATACCTATACTTACACGGCCCTCATGGCTCACCTGGCCCTATTTTAAACACTTTACAAATGTTCACTCATTAAATCCTCACAATACACTAGCATTGATCTCATTTTATACATGAAGGGACTGCGGCAAAGAGAAACACTCTGTGATGTCAGGGTCTACAACCTTCGACAAGGTCCCTGACAGGCATTTGCTGAAGCAGGTGGAGGTAGGGTGAGAAGGGGTCTCTGGCGAGTTCACGCCTCCCCAAAGTGTTCCTTTGTTCTGATCATCTTCTTTGCCTGGACCACACACCCTTCTCTTCCATCACACAGTTCTGCTCCTTTTCACTTTACATCCTCATCAGCTGTGGCAAAAACAGAGGTCTGCTTTTCCTTTCTTGGCCTTCTTTTTTTCAAGCTACCACACTTCTGGAGAAGACATTAGTATCATGACAGCTGGGAAATGCTATTGATCCTAGGAAAACAGATGGACTTGCTTGTCTCGTCGAGGGGCTCCCTGGAAGAGTCTGGAAACTGTTAAGTTCCCCACCTGGCTGCACAAGACTCCAAGTTCTCTGGCAGGATGTCCAGGAGGGTGTGACCCTAAAAGAGACAGCAAAAAGAAAAGGAAAACTGAGACTTCCCTGGTGGTCCAGTGAATGCAGGGACATGGGTTCAATCCCTGGTTGGGGAACTCAGATCCTACATGCTGCAGGGCAACTAAGCCTGTGCGCCACAGTGACTGAGCTCACACACTGCAACAAAAGAGCCCACAAGACGTAATGAAAATCCTGCATGCTGCAACTAAGACCAGGATAGTCAAATAAATATATAAAAGGGGAGACTGAGCCCAGGGAACCTCTGAGCACCCACCATGACCCACCTGTGAGACCATCGGGGAACCTGTGAGAAGAGTTTGCATCCAAGTCCCAAAATCTAGGTGCCAGCTTCATCAGCAGAGAGTTCCAGACATCACGGCCTACTGAAAGTGAAAGTGTTAGTCGCTCAGTCGTGTTTGACTCTTTGTGACCCCATAGACTGTAGCTCCTCTGTCCATGGGATTTCCCAGGCAAGAATACTGGAATGGATTGCCATCCCCTTCTCCAGGGGATCTTCCCTACCCAGGGATTGAACCTGGGTCTCCCACATTGCAGGCAGATTCTTTAGCACTGAGCCGCCAGAAAACCCCATGGCCTACCTAAAAGGTAACAAATTCAACCAGCACAGTGAGCAGCAAGGTGGAACACAAAAATCAAGAGTGTATTCATGTATGATTTATGTAAAAAGGAAAAAAATTATGGAAGATCAAGGAATAAAAAAGAATGTAAAACTTTAATAAGTTACCCATTGATTTTTACATGAATAGGGAAATTAATCTAGAAGTATAAGAAAATGGAAAAGTCAATATTCAATGATTATGATGAAAAGCTATATTTTAAATACTGAATCATAGTCAAGAAAAGTAGAAATGAACACTCTCATTTAGGCTTTCACTTGATGACTAGGCTATTTTCATTAAATTAGGAGTGTCACTTAAGGGTTAAATTTTGGAACAACTATATACCATAAATGTACTGGGACTATTCTATAAGGAAAATATATCTGTTACTCCTTTTCACCTTTTTTTTTTAACACTAACAAACACAATATTCCTTCATTTGAAAAAAAATTAAATCTCTCTTGATCTTGTTCCAGTTTCCAGAGAAATTAGTGATGACCTGGACCAATATTTTCATTTACACACAATTGGAAGCATACTGTACATACTATCCTGTGAATCATTGTCTTAGAAATGTCAATACATGCAGACTTTATTTGCCATTACATTGCATTCCATAACATCATAGAATTATGGTATTTTCCAGGCCAGAATATTGGAGTGGGTAGTCTTTCCCTTCTCCAGGGGATCTTCCTAGGGGGAAAATCTTATCCAGGGGATCAATCCAGGGATGGAATCCAGGTCTCCCACATTGTAGACAGATTCTTTACCAGCTGAGCCACAAGGGAAGCCGAAGAATACTGGTGTGGGTAGCAGTTTACCTTCATTGCATTATTTCATTTTGATATCCTGCCTCTGAAGACATTATTATTATTTCCATCAGTGTGGAAACTGAGGCTCAGAAAAGTGGTATGGGTTTCCCATGTCCAGCTTCCTAACCAGCTAATGGTTAGGAGCCTATCCCTTCTCCAGCAGATCTTCCTGACCCAGGAATCGAACTGTGGTCTCCTGCACTGCAGGCAGATTCTTTACCAGCTAAGCTACTAGGAAAGCCCCATTGAAGAATGTTAGATGGTTTCCAATTTTCTGCTAACACAAACTATTGCAATGAATCTTGGACGAGTTCATGCTTGTTTAAGTATTACTAGAGGACAGACTCCTAGAAAAGAAGCTATGACAAACCTAGACAGTGTATTAAAAAGCAGAGACATTACTTTGCCAACAAAGGTCCATTTAATCAAAGCTATAGTTTTTCAGCAGCCATGTATGGATGTGAGAGTTGGACCATAAAGAAGGCTGAGCAATGAAGAATTGATGCTTTTGAACTGTGGTGTTGGAGAAGACTCTTTGAGAGTCCCTTGGACCACAAGGAGATTAAACCAATCAATCCTAAAGAAGATCAGTCCTGAGTATTCATTGGAAGGACTGATGCTGAAGCTGAAACTCCAATATTTTGGCCACCTGATGCAAAGAACTGACTCCTTAGAAAAGATCTGATGCTGGGAAAGAATAAAGGCAGGAGGAGAAGAGGAAGACACAGGATGAGATGGTTGGATGTCATCACCAACTTGAAGGGCATGAGTTTGAGCAAGCTCCGGGAGTTGGTGAAGGACAGGGAATCCTGGAATGCTGCAGTCCTTAGGGTTGCAAAGAGTCAGACATGACTGAGCAACTGAACAACAGCAAGACTCCTAAAAACAGAGTTGTTGGGTCAAAGGCACACTAAGGTAAATATGACCACATTTCTTTCCAATCATGAAGTAGCAACAAGTCTCATACTAACAATGAACATGAATTACTGAGTCTATACAATAATTTGAGAAGAACTGCCATCTTTAAAATATCATCTCCTCCCATCTAGTAACAGCTAGTCTGTCTGTTTTCTCTAAACTTCTCTCATTTAACCTCTTGTTTTCTAATCTAAGTATTCAGGCTTCTGAACCTGCTGCTGGTCCTAGTGGTTTCTCAATTGCCTTGACTGAATTTTACGTGAAAATCACCATGTGGTGTCATCTTTTCTTGTAGGATTGTATCAACAATTTTCATCTTTACATAGCCTTCATTAGGGCTTCCCCAGATCACCTGGCTCAGTTCCTGGGTCAAGAAGATCCCCTGGAGAAGGAAATGGCTACCCACTCCACTGTTCTTGCCCAGAGACTTCCATGGACAGAGGAGCCTGGTGGGCTACAGTCCATGGGGTTGCAAAGAGTTTGACATGACTGAGCAACTTTCACTTCACTTCACTTCCGCCTTCATTAACTCCTCCTTCTGCTTCCTCAAATGTAGACAACACTCAGCACATGAACAGAAATTACCCTGTACCAGCATTGTCCCACTTGCAAGCAAGCTTCTTATCAGCACCATTGTGTAACATGCCAGGGACTCAGCTAAGCAGTTTACCTTCATTGCATTATTTCATTTTGATATCCTACCTCTGAAGACACTATTATTTCCATCAGTGTGGAAACTGAGGCTCAGAAAAGTGGTATGGGCTTCCCAAGTCCAGCTTCCTAACCAGTTAATGGTTAGAAGCTGAGGTTTTCACTCCCATAAATTGTCAGGAGCCAGCACCACCCCCTCAGCTGTGGTGCCTCCTTAAGGACAGGAACTTATGTTGTATTCATCTCCTCATCCTTTCTTTCAGCACAGGACATGACGTATCCCAGATCCTTGCCCAATGTCATTCCCTTGCTATGTCAATTAGCACAGAAAGGTTCTAAATAGTTTACTGAGCTTGCAGAAAACCCATCAGGTCTCTACTTGCAGACTCCAATACTTGGAAGATGCTTTTAATAACAAGGCAGAAGTGAGGTTTCAACACCAACACAAAAGTCCTTCTGGTAGGAGGAAGTAGCGCACATGTCCTGAGCCCTGGCTCACATACCCTTTGCCTGCCTTTTCTGCCCCCATGACTGCAGCCACCAGCTGTAAACACCTGCCTTCCCAGCTATGCGACTCCCTCTCCTGCCCCTAGATGCCTGTGAACCTGCCTGTGAATCCGCAGCCAGGCCCTTGGTAGCATGAACCAGGTGAGATGGGTGAAAGCTATTGACATTGTCACCAACGATCCTCTCTCCCACCGCCCACAGGGACCAGCCCCAGGCACATCCACCCAGGGGCCCTTGAGGCCACTGCCCACAGGAGTGACCAGCTCGATGACACACCTTTGGACTGGCTTTCCCATCTTCTCTGTTTCACTTCTCTGAGTTCCCCACTCCTACTCCCTGGAATCACCTGCCAAAATAAGCTACCTGCACGCAAACCTTACCTTGTTTTCTGAGGCTTCCAGTCCAAGCTACAGAGGATATGGTACTCACGCCAGCGCACTCAGAGTCAGCACACCCGTTCTCACTTGCACCTCCCTTGGTCACGTGTGCACATGTACACTTCACACACTTTCAGATCCTTCAGGGATTTTTATCTACACAGAGGCACTCAACTGTAGTCAAAAATAATGAAGCATTTGTCCTTTTCAGCCTCATCAGGGCCTGATTTTAGATGCTATTATTTCTTATACTACAGTAGATTACTTCACTAAAAATCCGAGTCCACTTCAATATCATCAGAGCCCATGCAATGCTCATTTAAGAACAACCCTTTTTCCCTTCTCAATCTGTGCCTGTGGAAGGGAGGAGAGCTAAAAGTCAAAGTATAGTCGTGGGTTTGGTGATTGACAAGGTAGGAAGGAGCATTTGATCATACCTTACTTACAGATCTTACTATCACTTGACTGGTGGGGCTGAAGATACAGTCAGAAATTTCTCTGAGCCTGTTTCCCCATCTGTAAAATAATGGGTTGCTTTTTTTTACCCAAAAGCCTAGAATTCAGATTTTCTTGACTAATTCACAATCACCTCCCCAGTTACTCAGAACATCAATACTTTGTGTATCTGTGGGGAGAGGGATGAGGGATTCACAATAAATGGATCAGGCTCTGAGCTCACCATGACTCCATGGTTCATTTCACGTTCACAGCGGCCTGCACTCGTAGCTGCATTTTCTGCTGCCGGGTTTCAAGGGTTCACATAACACTCTTAAAGTCGATCAGATGACAGATGGCAGCACCAGCCTTGAACTGGCATCTCTGAGCGTAAACCCTTTGCCCTTGAGCCTGCTCCACTCCACTGCTAAGGGTGTGGGAAACACCATGGTGCACAGTTAGTATCCAAAGATCCCCGTGGGTTTCATCGCCTTCTAAAGTGGAAGCCCCTCAAGGGCCAGGATCCCAAGGATGAAATTCCCACCTCAGCCCACGTATTAGTTTCCTGTGACACTGTAACAAAATGCCACAAACGTGGTGGCTTAAAGCCACATATATGTTTTGCTAATAGCTCCGGAGGTGAGCAATCCAAAATGATTCCACTAGCCAAAATCCAGGTGTTTGCAGGGCCATGAGACTCTAGAGAGGCTCTGCGCTTGTCTTTTCCAGCCCCTACAGCTGCACTCCTTGGCTTGTGGCCCCTCCTCCATCTTCAAGGCCAGTACCTTCTCTCTGACTCTCTGACCTGCCCCTTCTGCTTCTGTCACATGGCGTTCTCCTCTTTGTCTATAGCCAAGTGCCGGGGTCCAGCCCCGGTGGATCCAGGGTGATTCGAAGGTGGAGACGGAGTCGGCGTACTAGGAAAGAACTTATTCAATTACAGATAGAGAGAGATTAGGAAATTAGCAGAAAAAGGGGCTGAATAACTTGGCTTACATGGGATGCCAACCACCACCTATGCAGGCCACAGGCGTCTTTCCATTCTCCCGAAGGAGAGGAGGCACTGAGGCCTCCCCGGTCCGATCTTAGAAGCCCAGGCAGAGTTAGTAGGCTTGGTGAGGACCCAAGTGCCAGATGGGAATTCAGCCAGAAAATAGTAAGAGGTGTTAGAGGAGAGAAAGAGGCTGAATAACTTGGTTTACACGGGATACCAATAAAATTCCAAGACAAGGAATTTGCACCATCTACGTTGGGCCACCGGGCCACTTGAACATCGAAAGGTGCCCCTCCTCGGGCACCTTTTCACGTGGACTTGAAAGCCGGGGCAAGTAAGCAGACATGGCGGGCACCCGTGCTCCAGATGGGAATTCAGCCAGAAATACGGAGGACGAGAAAGAATGACATGGGGGAATCAGTCTTTAAGGAAACTGATCCCATTTTCTTTATTTTCAGGTTTGCTTATATACCTTTTTTACACATGGGGGTGAATAGAGTCACGTGGGGGTCAGCAGTCCTGACCTTTATCAAAATCAGGTGCTTTACATCATCTTCTGGCCATGAGGCCTGCTGACACTTCATGACCCTCTCTTTCTGATAACCAAAAAACTCATTTTTTCCAAGGGTGTTTTTTCTTAAACCAGGCCCACCCTCCAGATAAAGTCACATTCCTATAGGGTAAGGGTGTAATGAGTTACAATCAAGAAAGGAATTTATCTAACCCAAGGTTAACATGATTAATCTTAGAGGTTAATACTTATTTCTCTTATATGCTAGTTATATTCATTATAAGGGCAGGGAATATGAAGATTTAGCAACAAAACATCAGCCCAACAAGTGAAATCCTTTCACCAATACAATTCCTGATCAACCCACTATACTAATAAATTCTAACTTCCCAAAAGAATCTGCCTTTAGTAAGTCTAAAACATCTCGTGCCTCTCGCTGTTGGGAGGTTGTAAATAATCACATTTGGCCGGACGAACCTATACAGGCAGGCTAGATAACCTTCAGAGGAGTAAGCTGAAACACTCTTGTCACGCCCAGGAATTTTATCAACTGGAGCTGCAAATTAACTCCTTCTCCGAGAGAAATGGTTATGGGGGAGAGCCCCCCGTAAAGTCAGAGGTGTAGGTGAGAGCATAAAACAGACTCTTGGTTTTGGGGGTAGATGCTCGGGAACAGGGGGTTTCCTGAGGCTTGATCACGCCTTTGCGTATGCCAAGCCTCCTTCCTCATGACCTTTGCCATGGGTGGAGTTCCTCACGCTGGCCCCCGGCAGCCAAGTCTCCCCCTCCCTTCACCTTCTAAGGAAACTTGTGACTACACATAGGGGCCACATGAATAATCCAGGATCATCTCCCCATCTTAAGATCCTAAACGGAATCATAACTGCAGAACCCTTTTGCCATTTAAGGTGACATTCACAGATTTCAGGGATTAGGGCTGGATATCTTCTTCTTTAATTACTAATATTTTTGGCTGTGCAGCATGGCATGCAGGATCGTAGTCCCCTGACCAAGGACTGAACCCATGTCCCCTGCAGCGGAAGCACAGAGTCTTAACCACTGGACTGCCAGGGAAGTCCTCAGGGCTGGATCTCTTTGAGGACTTTCTGTAGTCATCAAAGCCAATCAAGTTTGGAGTCAAGCTAAAAAGTAACTCAGAAACTACTAAATAGTCAAGGCTACAGCCTCATCAGTCATATGCATACACTTTTGACCTATGTAAGGAGACCATGTGCTCCCCTGGTGGCTCAGAGGTAAAGAATCTGCCTACCAATATAGGAGATGCAGTTTCCATCCTTGGGTCAGGAAGATCCTTTGGAGAAGGAAATGGCAACCCACTCCAGTTTTCTTGCCTGGGAAATCCTATGGACACAGGAGTTTGTCAGGCTACCATACAGGGGGTTGCAAAGAGTCAGACACGACTGTCTGAGCATGCACACAAGGAGGCCAACCTACAGTGCACCATGAAACCAGCAAGTGCAAGGACATCTCTGATAACCTGCCTGCCTTGCCCCACCTGCCCGCTCTCCCCAGTTGCTCAGGTCTCTCCTCCATAACAATGGACTTTCAGGGGAAAGTGGTATCAGGAATTTACTCTGCCAAGGGCAGGCAGCCTGAGCTTAGTTTTTAATAGTAGGATAAAAGGCTTTATCCTCTGCAGAAGGAATTTCCAGAATCAGAAATCAACTGGGGGCTTCCTTCTGTTCACGCAGCCAGCCAGTGAGACCCTTTTAGCTCTTTTTTCCTCCAACAAGGAAATATTCAGTTTTCATCCAAAGATGTCTTTCCCCCAGAAAATGCATTTCCATTGCAGGACCTTCAGCCAATTGAAGATTCTACTGAAGACCCGTCTTCCCTCCTCCAACTCGCATTACTAGCAGCATCTGCTCTGCCTGTTTAACCAACCACTGTGTCTGGAACTCCAGCTGCAAGAGTGGCAGCCTCAGGGAATCAGGGTGCCAAGAACAAGTAAAAAGCAAGATCCTAAGAACTCTGGTCCAAATCCAAAGGCAGGATTCTCCCTGCCTTCCAGGGTCCCCTTCTGCCTCCTGTTGGCCTCATCCCTGGCCATGAAGCAGAAGGGAACTAAAGCTGTCCCCAGCCCCCTGCCACTTCCAGGCACTCACCCTCCTCCCAAATGACTCACAGCCATCTGCTGCCAGGTGTGATAGATCATAGAGATTTGTTTAATTAATTAATTATTTGGCTGCAATGGGTCTTAGTTGTGGCATGTGGGATCTAAGTTCCCCAACCAGGGATTGAACCCACCTTCCCTGCATTGCAAGGCGGTTTCTTAACCACTAGGGAAGTCCTGTCACAGAAAGTGTTGATAGACTGGAAAACATTTCAGACTCAAAGGAAATGAGAATTAATGGTGTGATGGGGCACCATAACAGGCCAGAGAAGGAGATATTTGGGAACAGGGAAGTCCCCCTGGTGACTATGAAATCACACCAAGTGGGCAATGATACACTTTCTTTGCACAAATTTTGCTGGGCAAATACATTCTACTCTGGGCTTTGTCTGGTTCTTATTGAAGGACAATTTGAGGGTTTCACGTCAATCGAGGTCCTCAAGATGCACCACTGTGGCCTCTACCAGGCCAGTCCTCCCACTGCAACGCTCTCCATGCTCCAGGGGCCCTTCAGGAGTCAAGTCTGATGAAGTGTAGCCACACACGGCCCCAGCACATGAGTCCCTATGAAAGTGACTTGAGTTATCCTGCTAAGTCGCTTCAGTCGTGTCCGACTCTGTGCGAACCCACAGACTGCAGCCCACCAGGCTTTCCGGTCCCTGGGATTCTCCAGGCAAGAACACTGGAGTGGGTTGCCATTTCCTTCTCCAATGTATGAAAGTGAAAAGTGAAAGTGAAGTCACTCAGTCGTCTCCGACTCCCAGCGACCACAGAGCTTGGCTAGCACCAACTTAAAACTTGAGCAGGTAATTTAATCTTCCTAAGCCTGACTTTTTCTCCTGTGGAAAGTGGAAATAATGCCTCCTAGATAGTTGGGGGAACTCCATGAAGTAGGTTGGTAAAAAGCATAGCGCAGGGACTACTATATATCAGGAACGCAATAAATGTACCTGTTCTTAATGTTATTTATAACAGTATTAATACAAAGTCATGCTGCTAGTTTATAGATTACAATCTAAAACCATAATCTATAGCTATCTGAGAATAAGAGTAATGACCCACAGAACTCCCTTTTATGTTTTGCTATCGAACATCTCCCAGATCCTTGACTATGGAAGTAATGTCTTGCTTCACTCTTCCACATCCACAAATATCGACCCAGTGCTCGCTGTGTGCAGGAAAGAACTTCCAAGCACAGGTCTCAAGCGAATTGCCAGTCCGATGCAGTCAAGAAGGAAAAGGTACAGAAATGGGCGGGTCCCTGTCCTAGTTGTCAGCGGTCATCCAGTCAGAAGAGCTTCCAGAATTCAGAGGAAGTCTTAGTCCCTGCGGTAGGCGGTGCACAAGGAGCCTCTTTGGGAACTGGGCCTTGAAGAAAGAGCACGATGTGAACACGTGAAGAAGAGCAGAGGGGCGGCGGACGCCGAGGGAAGGAGTGATGGGCCCCTCCCTCCATGTGTCCCCTGCTGCCTGCGTGACGCCCACCGAGACGGCGCACGGGGGCTGGCGGCAGTGGGCGCCGCGGCTCTGTGAGGCCTCAGCCGTGCGCGCAGCCCAGCCTGCAAGCAGATTCGTGACTCCGCAGAAACCGCTCCCACCTTCTCCTCCAGCTGAGGGAGCGAAGCGTCTTGGAATTCACTCTGTGAAACAGATTTCCTCAGTTCAAATTAGCTACAGCGGTGTTGTTAATCCCCTTGTTATGGGATTAGAATATATCACGGCGTGGAGATTAGAACCTGACAGGTTGGAGGAGTTTGGGGTCAACTCCAAGTTCCAAGCCATGTGGTCCTGCCCACAGGCTCTGCGGTCTTTGGCCGGAACAATGGCGCCACCTTGTGGAGACAAGGATCTCTACTGGGAAGCGTTTCCTCTGGGGCACGTTTTGTACGTGATGGGGGCAGAAACAAGGAATACTAAGGCAGGCTAACTCCGCCCCCAAGGCGCTCCTGGGCCTCGCTAGTCCATGGACTATGGTCCCCGGGGACTGCTTTTCCCAACCCCGGAGCCGACCTTGAAGGGGAGTGGGATTTCAGGACCTACTCCCTAGCACCTTAAATCCCTTTCACAACTGACAAAACCCGTTCCTGCACTACTCATCAGCACGCGTTGACCATTTGCCTCTGTGAGCTGTGCTTAGGGCTGAGGCATAGAAATATTTAGGAACCAGCCCCTAAATACCGTGCATGGCCAAAGAGACAAAGGCAAGCTTGTTGGCGTTGCTCCCTGCACAGACTGCGGCGCCCCCTCCCAGGTAGGTCGAGCCCTTTATCAGCTTCCCTCATTCCCCCAACCCAAGGCTCTTTCTGCCCCACTCCCCCCTGCTCCTGGGACGCCCAGGCTCCTCCTGCTCCAACTGCAGGGAAGGAATGCCTTCCCTCTCCCTTCAAGGGTGGCTGTTTCTGGAGGCTCCGAGCAGGGAGAGCTGAGCTAGTGCTGTGCTGTCGGAGAAAAATGACTTTAAACAGCAGAAACTTGTGGGAGTGGCTGCAGAAGCGTAGCCACAGCTCCAGGTGGACAGACAAGGCTGGACCTGGGAGAACAGAGACAGCAGCCCCAGGGGTGGACAGGGGAGCAGGACTTTGTAAGGGAGAAGCCATAGTTCCACACAAGGGCTATGTAAGGGGCAGAAAGTGTGCATCTGTGAGCTACTAGGCAAAATAAAATGGAGAACTGCATGGTTTTTTGTCTGAAATTCAAGAAAAAGTAGGAAAGGGGAGAAGGAAGGTCTGCAGCTGGTGAGAGGCAAGGACACTCTATGGGGTGAGGAGTGCACGGAAATGTCCCTAGGCACGGTCACCATACATAATGTAAGTGTGGGAGTGACTCAGATCATCTGAATGGCCAGCTGGAAGCCATCATCTCCCCACCTCCCAGTGTTCAAGGAAGGATTACATTCCTAACGTTCACATTAATGAACACTTTGTGTGAATAGGTTTTACTTAAGCTCAAGGCATTACCGAAGAAAAGAAGTGTGTTTCCACAGCTGGTTTGAGGCTAGGTCACAAGGAGAAAGCAGCCACAGGCCCAAGAACCTGGAAATTCACAACATCCAGGGCAGGACCATGGCCGTCCACAAGGCATGGAATAGGCTATAAGCCCATCTGAGGTCCTAGGGCCAGAAAGCTTATCTGGTCCACACAAGCATTTCTACATCCTGTCTCATTATAAGCCCACTTTCTTCTCCATCATTTTTGTTTTCTCCTTGCTAACAACCTGGTCTCCAGATATGGTGCTGCCTACGATGTTCTCAGTGTGTGTTATTAAATAAAGGCTTTAACAAAATAGATAATTAGATTTCCTTTTGGTCTGGTGGTTAAGAATCCATCTGCCAGTGCAAGGTACATGGGTTCAATTCCTGGTCCAGGAAGATCCCACATGCCCCAGAACAGCTAAGCCCGAGTGCCACAACTACTGAAGCCCCAGCGCCCTAGAGCCTATGCTGGGCAACAAGAGAAGCCACCACGATGAAAAGCCTTTACACAAAGAAAGAAAGAAAGAAACAAAGAGTAGCCTCACAAAGAAAGAAAGAAACAAAGAGTAGCCTCTGCTTGCTGCAACTAGAGAAAGCTCATGCATAGCAATGAAGACCCAGCATAGCCAAAAATAAAGCACATAAATAAATCTTAAATAAATAAAACAGATAGTCAACAAGGACCTACTATATATAGCATAGGGAACTCAATGTTTTGTTAATACTCGATAATGGAAAATAATCTGAAAAAGAATATAAAGAACTGAATTGCTGGACACCTGAAACTAACTCAACATTAGAAATCAACTGTACTCCAATATAAAATAAAATTTAAATTTAAAAAAAGGAATAAAGGCTTTAAAACCAGAAACATGTGAGTGCTTGTCCCATCCCCCTTTGTCTTATCTATACAACCTTCACAGGCTCCCCAACCTAGGGCCTCAGCTCACATCTGTAAGACGGGCTGCTGTCTAGCTGAGAGATCGTGTGCAGAAGTGCTGTTTCTGAGGGACAGCGTCAGGTGACTGTAATATTGTGGATATCACCTAAGGAAGAGCCACTCTGAGAGGGAAAGGGAACCACGTGTGTGGGGATGGTTGAGCCCTCAAGACTAAATCAGCAGCACAAACTCTCAGAATGAGGTGGCAAATGTCAAGGACTTAGACTTCCTTGATCACTCAGTTGGTAAAGAATCTGCCTACAATGCAGGAGACCCCAGTTTGATTCCTGGGTCGGGAAGATCCACTGGAGAAGGGATAGGCTACCCACTCCATTACTCTAGGGCTTCCTTTGTGGCTCAGCTGGTAAAGAATCCTCCTGCAATGCAGGAGACCTGGGTTCGATCCCTGGGTTGGGAAGATCCCCTGGAGAAAGGAAAAGCTACCCACTCCAGTATTCTGGCCTGGAGAATTCCCTGGCCTGTATAGTCTCTGGGGTTGCAAAGAATTGGACACAACTGAGAGACTTTCACTTCACCTCACTAGGTCTTGTCACAGCTTCACATGGAAACACAACCCTTTCTTCATAAGCAGATATTTATGGGTTTCCCTGTCAGAACTTGAATCCTAACATGGCAGGTGTCCCTGAACTTCTTGTCCCTGAGCTTCTTGTCCATTGGAGGGGTGACTCTAAGCTCTTGCTACCAATGTCATGGACACCCCTTAGATTACCTTCTACTGTGACTTTTCTAGGAATTGACCCTTCCCCACTCCAGCCAGGATGTTGCAGAAGAAGCTCTACGTGATAACGCACCACACCCTCTGCTCACCATGGATGGTCCAGGGAGAGAGCATTGCATTGCGCACTCGTAGCTGGTGTGCAACTTGCAAATTTAGGAGCTGGAAGTGGTGACCAGGCCCCGTCATGAGAACTGGGGAACAGAAGAAGGCTGGATAACAGCAAGACAGAAGGCCAAAGAGAAGAAACTGAAGGTGGACGAGGAGGGGACTCCTGGGCTGGGACCACATTCAGACCAGCTCTGGTCCTCTGCCCAGCTTTATCTCTGAGGCTGGACTCAGCAACACACCCATGATGCTTCTAACCAAGTCTTTTTTCACTTGAAGTAGACGGAGTGAAGTTCTCAGAGCTAACATCCAGACTAAGGTTTCATTTGGGGGAGAGGAAAGACATTGATGTTGAGTGCATGTCTCCCCAAGTGATGAACAAATTACCTCCAAGCTTGGCAATTGGGCAAACCTCCTTCAAGATGGACCCCGAGGGAGACTGACACTTCCCACAGGTGATCATTCCAGGCAGACAAAATAGTTACATTTTACTACTCGATGGGCTGCTTGTAGAGTTTTACCTCCACAATGAGAACATTTCCTATTACAGAAGCAAAATGAAAAAGGAGTTATTCACTCCACATAAAAATGGGCATGTTAAAAAAAAAAAAAAAAGGAAACACTGTCAATCAGGCTGAATAACAAGCTGTGATTAAAGCCTCCAGATTTTTTTCCTATTAGTATGACTACATTTGAATTTTAGCCCAACACCAAGCCTGTATCATAGAATGTCTGATGCAGTCTACTTTGAACCTGATGCCAAACAGGTCAGAGAAGTAGAATATTTATTGCCTAAATTCAAGCAAATTGGGGTCTTTTATTCAAAAGACAATTGTGGCGTCCCATTTATAACCTGAACTCAGAACTAGGTCTTCCTAATCAAGACACAGAAGACAGAGCTGGGGTCTGTTGTCCTCGTCCTGCTGGGTGTGAAAAGGAAACTGAACAGCACTGGGAAAGGAAGCTGAAAATCCCCCCAGCCCACTGCTGCTGTGGCCAGTGGTGGATGCATTGTCGGCTTCACTCCAAATAGGGACAAGTTCCCCTGGACAGGCGCTTGGAATAGAAAGGAGACACAGTCCATGCCCTCAAGGCATTCTCCAGCTCAGAAAGGATGACCCTCAAGTAAAGAAACAATTCACTTTAAAGTAGAGGCTGTGGGCACTTAGAGGGGAGGCCTGGGGTGAGAAGGGCTGGCAGAAAACATTTTGAGGATGAGCAGGATTAGAACCCAGAAGAGGGTCAAGGTCTTCCAAGTATGAACAGGTCCCAGGTGAGAGCCTGGCATGCCGGGAGAAGACTGCGTCCCGTCCACACTCACCCCAAGGCTTGTGATGACCTCTGCCCCACACCCAGGAACTAAGGAGCCTTCCCACCCCAGGAGGCAGAGCTATTCTGAATGGCAGGTGAGCCTGAAAAGAAAGAGTAGATGGTAGCCCCGAGTTTCCTTAGTGAGCTGCAGAGGTGACCTTAGCAACCTGCTTCCAGAGGCGGCACTGGCCCCTGTTAGGGCAACTAGGAGGAGATCAGAGGGCATTACCTCAGTGCTCAGGTGAGATTAAGGGACTGGCCAGGATGGCCTCCACTCAGAGCTTGCTGGCCTTGACCTCTCTGTGGTGGATGCCATCACTGACTCCAGTCGGGGCCTCTGCTGAACTCAGAGATGGCCAGATCACCACTTCCTAGAAAATCAGGTTTCTCTCTTGAATCTGTCGCTTCTTTTCTACCCCTCCCCCAAAATTCATCAGCAACAGCTCCACTGCCTCCAAAATACACCCCACCTACCGTGCCTGTCCCTCCTCGCTACCCCCACCTCAGTCCAGGCCACCCTCAGCTCTCACCTGGACAACAATGACACAGGGATGTTGTGTTCCATTATGAATCCAATCACAGTGTTCCCTACTCAGTTCAATTCAGTTCAGTTCAGTCGCTCAGTCGTGTCCGACTCTTTGCAACCCCATGAATCGCAGCACGCCAGGCCTCCCTGTCCATCACCAACGCCCGGAGTTCACTCAGACTAGCGTCCATTGAGTCAGTGATGCCATCCAGCCATCTCATCCTCTGTCGTCCCCTTCTCCTTCTGCCCCCAATCCCTCCCAGCATCAGAGTCTTTTCCAATGAGTCAACTCTTCCCATGAGGTGGCCAAAGTACTGGACTTTCAGCTTTAGCATCATTCCTTCCAAAGAAATCCCAGGGCTGATCTCCTTCAGAATAGACTGGTTGGATCTCCTTGCAGTCCAAGGGACTCTCAAGAGTCTTCTCCAACACCACAGTTCAAAAGCATCAATTCTTTGGCGCTCAGCCTTCTTTACAGTCCAACTCTCACATCCATATATGACCACAGGAAAAAACCATAGCCTTGACTAGACAGACCTTAGTCAGCAAAGTAATGTCTCTGCTTTTGAATATGCTATCTAGGTTGCTCATAACTTTTCTTCCAAGGAGAAGCAAGACCCTCCAAAGAATGTTCTCGCCACTTGGAGTAAGTCTAAGCTCTTTTCCATGGTCTATCTGTCCTATCTGTTGGTGGCCCAGCCCTCCAGCCTCACCAAAGATCACCCTGTCATGCTCACCAGGCCCAGCCCCGTCACCCTCTTTCTGCACCTTCCTCCACCCTGGCTTGGCCCTCTGCTTGGAATGTTCTTCTTACCTAATGTTACTGCCTCAGGAAACCAACACGATGCCTAATGGTCTTCACACAGCATCCCTGCTCCTCACTGCCTGCTCTCCCATCCCTGCTGTACCACAGGCCCGGTAAGAGAGGAGACTTGTACGTCTGCATCATTCATGACTGTATGCTTACAACGAGGTCCATCCCACAAAGGATGCTTGATGTACATTTGCTAAATGAATGATCCTCTGCACCTGCTGATACCCCCTCAAAGCCTTGGACCCAATGGGAGCCATGGTCTTGGGAATTTGCTAGGGCAGGGCAGGCTGCCATTCTGGGGCCTGCTCTGATGCTGGGGAGGGTTCATGTGCCACAAGGACTCCCCAACAGTGGGATCCAAGGCCCACTTTCCTGTCTGGGTAGAATCTTTGTGACAAAGCACTCAGACCTCCATCACCACGCTGATGACTCTGCTTTATGACTCTGCTGTATTAGGTTCACCAAAGAAACAGAATCAACTCTGTGTGTGTGTGTGTGTGTGTCTGTGTGTGTGTGTGTGTGGCTGAGACCCAGGACAGCCAGTGGTATAGCTCTGGTCTGAGTCCAAAAGGCTGAAAACCAGGGAAGCTAATGGGGAAGTTCTAGTCCAAAAGCCAAAGCCATCAGGCTTTGGGAGGGGGAGGGATAAATCAGGAACTTGGGATACACTACTAGATATTAACTAGATAACCAGCAAGGGTCTACTATATAGCACAGGGAACTCTACCCAATATTCTGTGATTACCTCTATGGGGAAAGAATCTGAAAAAGAATGAATATACGTATGTGTATAACCGAATCACTATGCTATGCACTGAAACTATCACAACATTGTGGATCAACAGTATTCCAACAAAACTTTTTAAAATAGACCATTAATCCACCATCTTTTTAAAAAGCCGTCAGACTCAATATCTACAAAGAGTTGATGTTTCAGTTCAAGTCCAAAGGCAGGAAAAAAACAACCTATCACTCAACGTTAGCCAGGAAGAATTCTTCTTCCTCATCCTTTTTTTTTCCATTCAGACCTGCAATTGAGAGATCACAGATCTAGGACTTGGTCCCAGCTCTCTGAATTCCCCTCCTGTTGGCTTCTTTCCACATGATCATTTTTCCTCTCTGGGATTATGAACTGGTGTCTAGGGAATAGCTTGTCAGTGAGTCTTTAACACGCACAGCTGAGTGCTGGCCTTGCCTTAAAAACCATACAGGCTCAAAAGAGAAGCCTGTCCACTGAGCCTGAGGAATTCACATCCCAGGGAAGCCTTGCTGCCCAACAGAGGAAAAGGCTATGACTATGCACCCTTGGCTGGAAACCTATCCCCATCTGGACAGCCAGTGCCAACAGCTTCAGAGGGGGTCCTAGGAGGCGGTCAGGGGGCCCCCCTCAGTCCTCTTAGTCATCATGGCACATTGCATCATGCTAGGGACAAAGCAATTTCAGTTCCAAGTCAGCCCCATCTTCCCAAGGACCCAACAGCTGTTATGTCTGCTCTAAGAAGCCGCAGATTCTGCCAAGTCAGGAGGACTACAGAATGCCATCTGCATCTAAGAAAACAAAAGTCACATAGTCACATCTGCTAACATATATAGAGCACTTAATACATGCGAGAACCAGCTCCTCTGTATCACACGGGTCCCAGGAGTAGCTGATGCTTCCTCCTGGTTGATTAATTGCTCATACAGTTGGGTCATTTGGTTGTTTTGTTGCTGTTATTGTTGTTTTTACTGTGGGTTTTGTTTGCTTGGTGGCTGTTATCAAATGTGATCGTTCTATCTGAAGAAAATATTCAAGACCTTCCTAAAATTAAATAAAGTCAAATCTTTGAGCATGAAGAATTGCCTGCACTGGAAAAGATAAGACTTTGTTTCTCTAGAAAATGTAAACTTTACCTCACTAATTCCTCTCGCAATCTGAAAAGTTCATTCATTTGATCATTGAGTCTCACCATTGATCACAGCAGATTTTAGGGGTGGGGGAACCCTCTGAATGTCAGCTATGGTTGCTCCCAGTCTCAAGCAACTTCAAGGAAGACAATCAAATTCTTCCTGTAGGGTTTGCCCCACCAAGCCCACCCAACTCCCATCATTCGATTCCTCAGTCAATCACTCAAATATTTATCCAATGTGTATTTGAGTATCTGCTGTGTGCAAGACAGTGTGGAAAGCAAAACAGACATGATCTCTGACCCCATATAGTCATAGTTTAGTAGAATATTAACATTAAACAGATAAGTACATAAAAGCTTTCTTTGGAACTGTGGTGCCTGTTAGGGAGAGAAATACAGCATGTCTATTCATTTGACCACTAGATATTCACGGAGCACTGAAACAGGCAAAACCCTGCCTTGTGCATGCATGCGCAGTCACTTCAGTTGTGTCTGACTCTTTGCAACCCCATGGACTGTAGCCTGCCAGGCTTCTCTGGCCAATGGATTTTCCTGGCAAGAATCCTGGAGTGGGATACCATGCCCTTCTCCAGGGGATCTTCCTGACCCAGGGATCAAACCTGCACCTCCCACATTACAGGCAAAATTTTTTATCACTGAGCCACCAGAGAAGTTCCTGCCTTAGGTGCCCACCAAAATCTGTAGCGAGACAAAAACTGGGAGGGAAGAGATGGTCTTCAAGGAAATGTTGCTCAAGCTGAGACCTGAAGGACAGGTAGAATTCACCAGGCAAAGAGAAGACAAAAGAGGATGCCCATCAGAGGAACCACATGTTGGGTCCTGGGAAGGATGTGTCTCGAGGAATGGGTGGGAATTCCCCTTGGCCTGGAGCACAGGGTCTGGGGCAGGTGAGGCTGGATCAAGGAGCAGTGCCAGGGCTCCAGTGAGACCCCAAAGGCAGGGGGGAGTTTCGCAAGATTTTAAGTTGAGAGGTCATGTCCTCTTCATTAACTCTATACCATGCTGTAGTCTCCTTTTTATCAAGATTCAAGGACAGGTCAAATTTTAGCCTGTGTGAATCCCAGAAGGTAAATTCATATTTGAGATATGATGTACTCCTCACCTGTGTGCCTTTCTATTTTTAACATTTTTTAAAATTGAAGTATAGTTGATTTGCAAGGTTGTGTTTGCTTCAGGTTTACACCATAGTGATTCAGGTGTGTGTGTGTGTGTGTGTGTGTGTGTGTATAGATGTGTATGTGTGTATATTCTTTTTCAGATTCTTTTCCCTTATAGGTTATTACAAAATACTGAGTATAGTTCCCTGTGCTAAATAGTAGGTCCTTGTTGGTTATCTATTTCATATATAGTAGTGTGTATCTGTGGAGAAGGCAATGGCACCCCACTCCAGTACTCTGCCTGGCAAATCCCATGGATGGAGGAGCCTGCTAGGCTGCAGTCCATGGGGTCGCTAAGAGTCGGACACGACTGAGCGATTTCACTTTTACTTCTCACTTTCCTGCATTGGAGAAGGAAATGGCAACCCACTCCAGTGTTCTTGCCTGGAGAATCCCAGGGACAGGGGAGCCTGGCGGGCTACTGTCTATGGGGTCGCACAGAGTTGGACACGACTGAAGCGACTTAGCAGCAGCAGCAGAAGTGTGTATCTGTTAATCTGTTAAGTAAAGTAATGCTCAAAATTCTTCAAGCCAGGCTTCAGCAATATGTGAACCGTGAACTTCCAGATGTTCAAGCTGCTTTTAGAAAAGGCAGAGGAACCAGAGATCAAATTGCCAACATCTGCTGGATCACGGAAAAAGCAAGAGAGTTCCAGAAAAACATCTATTTCTGCTTTCTTGACTATGCCAAAGCCTTTGACTGTGTGGATCACAATAAACTGTGGAAAATTCTGAAAGAGATGGGAATACCAGATCACCTGACCTGCCTCTTGAAAAATCTGTATGCAGGTCAGGAAGCAACAGTTAGAACTGGACTGGAACAACAGACTGGTTCCAAATAGGAAAAGGAGTACATCAAGGCTGTATATTTAATATTTAATATATTCACCCTGCTTATTTCACTTCTATGCAGAGTACATCATGAGAAATGCTGGACTGGAAGAAACACAAGCTGGAATCAAGATTGCCGGGAGAAATTTCAATAACCTTAGATATGCAGATGACACCACCCTTATGGCAGAAAGTGAGGAGGAACTAAAAAACCTCTTGATGAAAGTGAAAGAGGAGAGTGAAAAAGTTGGCTTAAAGCTCAACATTCAGAAAACAAAGATCATGGCATCTGGTCCCATTACTTCATGGGAAATATATTGGGAAACAGTAGAAACAGGGTCAGACTTTATTTTGGGGGGCTCCAAAATCACTGCAGATGGTGACTGCAGCCATGAAATTAAAAGGCGCTTACTCCTTGGAAGAAAAGTTATGACCAACCTAGATAGCATATTCAAAAGCAGAGACATTACTTTGCCGACTAAGGTCCAGCTAGTCAAGGCCGTGGTTTTTCCAGTAGTCATGTATGGATGTGAGAGTTGGACTGTGAAGAAGGCTGAGCGCCAAAGAATTGATGCTTTTGAACTGTGGTGTTGGAGAAGACTCTTGAGAGTCCCTTGGACTGCAAGCAGATCCAACCAGTTCATTCTGAAGGAGATCAACCCTGGGTGTTCTTTGGAAGGACTGATGCTAAAGCTGAAACTCCAGTACTTTGGCCACCTCATGCAAAGAGTTGACTCATTAGAAAAGACTCTAATGCTGGGAGGGATTGGGGGCAGGAGGAGAAGGGGACAACCAAGGATGAGATGGCTGGATGGCATCACGAACTCAATGGACGTGAGTCTGAGTGAACTCCAGGAGTTGGTGATGGACAGGGAGGCCTGGCGTGCTGCGATTCATGGGGTCGCAAAGAGTCGGACACGACTGAGCAACTGAACTGAACTGATCTGTTAATCCCACCCTCCTAAATTATGGTCCCTTTCCCCTTTGGTAACCATAAGCTTGTTTTCATGTCTGTGGGTCTATTCTTGTTTTGTAAATAAGTTCGTTTGTATCTTTTTTTAGATTCCACATATAAGCAGTATCATGTGATATTTGTCCTTTTCTGTCTGCCTCCATGCCTTTCAGCATGCTATTTCCTCTGTTCTGTTTTTGCTCATTTCTTCCTGGTAAACACCTTTGGATGCCTCAGAATTCAGCCTGGCTATCGCCTCATCTGCAAGGCAGTCTGACCACCCCAGGCCTTGGCCGCAACTTACACTCATCTCTAGGTAGCAATTGGCTCAGAGAGTAGGCTGGCACCAGGGACCACGCTGTCTGTTCCCGACCTACAAAAAGTGACACAAAAAGACAGAATATGACAGAGTCAGTGTCGAGAAATTTTAAGAGCAACTTGATGACTACTGATTCTAACAAAAAAAGAGCGGGACTTGGATTATGTATGTCTTTCATTTCATTTTTCTAATGATTCATTTTTTTTTATTTTATAAAAGTATTGCTCCACAATGGATTGAAATTTTATTAAAAAGGAGAGGGGTGGTGGTTCAGGTGGCAATGCCAGCAGTGGGGAACAACTTGGGGGTTGGGGACCCCCGGCCCAGAGTACCTGATGCCCAAAGCCTTTCCCTGCTTCCTTCTCCTCTTCTCCACTTACCAGACCTCTGCAAACTCACTACTTCATTCACCCACCCAGAAACCTTACAGAAAAGCAATTCCTAGCCTGCCTTTCCTTCTCTGATTAGAAATGAGCTAACAGAAGCTAAGAGAGTATCAGTCCCCTATTGCTGCTGTAACAAAGTACCACAAACAGCGGCTTAAAACTATCCACTGTATTATCACATGGTTCGGAAGTCAGACGATCTAAATGGGCTTCCCTGGGCTAAAATCAGTGTCAGCAAGGCCATTTTCCCTCAGAGGCTCTAGGGGGATTCTTTCCCTTGCTTTTTCCAGCTTCTAATCGCTACCTGCATTCCTTGGCTCATGGCCCCCTTGTCCATCTTCAAAGCCAGCAGTATAACACCTTCTAATGTAGTCGCTCTCTTTCTCTTTCTGTCCTGTCTCTCCCTCTCTCCTCCTTCACCTCTCTCTCTCCCCCTTCACTCCATCATCACATCTCTTCTGACTCTACATCCCTCTTACACAGATACCTATGATAACACCAGGCCCACCCGAAGAATCCAAGATAATCTCCTCTTCTCAAGACTATTGCCTTGATCTCATCTGCAAAGTGTCTTCTGCCAGGTGGGGTAACACATTCAAAGGTTCCAGGGATTAGGGTATGGATTCTTCAGAGGGCCATTATTCTGTCTACCATAGTGGCTAAGACCACACAGCTAGCAGGCCAAATAATTCCAGGATCCAAATTTTGATTTCAGCCTCAGAATCCATGTTTATCATTTTGCTTTGTTTTTCCCCACTACTCCACTCTGCCTTCTAACATATGCACATATGCTGGTAGAACTATTTTGTTTGAAAGCCTTAGAAAATAGCAAGCCATGATGCTGTGGGTAGAAAGAAGACTCACGCAATTGTATTGCCCTAAGCTATGGAGACCTCTAAGTCCCCTGCAGAGAGTCACTGCAAACATTTACTCTCAATTCAGACAGCACACCAGAAATGCACGCAGCCAGGGTCCAGGAAGACTCGTGATAAGTCATCTGGATTGCACACACATACGTCTCAGGAAAGACAGGGTTTTCTCCATCAAGGACAACCGTGTCAGTGTTGAATTGTTATTCCTGGACAGGTAAATAAATAGATATGATACTTATTAGTAAGAAGAATAACCTGCACGAAGTTTCTCCAGGAAGACATTAAGATAATCCAGCAGCAGCCATCCGCTGCTAGCCCAAAGCAATCGTTCATGGAAAAGTTTTATAAATCAAACACAGATGACTCTAGAATCCCTCAGGAGCTGGTTCCGTGAAGTGCTGGGGGATGTGGGTTTTGGCACAATCCACCCCAAGGTGGGTTTTCATTCACCCCATTGATTCCGGCTTGTCTCACCCAAAGCCCCAAGAGCGTCAGTCCCTCCAGGAGGCTGTGATGGTCTCCTGGGACAGCACCTGGGAGAGCACTGAGGAAATACTGGCTTATGTTGCACCACACAGGATAGATGGTGGAAGGGGTGGGGGAGGGCTGGTCCCTGAGTGCAGAGACAGGAGGCAGGTAAGGAGGGACTGGGCTTGGCACATGGGGGAACAGGAGGCCAGCGCAGCTGGAGGGCCACGAGGGAAGTGGAGGTGGGGTGGGGGAGAGCTCAGAAAGGTGGGCAAATAGCTACTCAGACATATTGCTGATACTTCCACTAAGGGTGACTACCCTGTATTGAGTGTTTGCTGTGGGCCCTAAACTGCATTAAGTCCTTCACCTAAGTTACCTTATTTAATTATCATAATGGTTCCCAAGATGGTGTTTATGAATCCATTTACCAGATACTAACAAGAATGATGTGCTCAGTCACATCTGACACTTTGCGACCCAATGGACTGTAGCCCCCAAGGTTCCTCTCTCCAGAGAATTTTCCAGGCAAGAGTATTTTCAGGCAGGAGTGGGTTGCCATTTCCTACTCCAGGGGCTCTTCCCAACTCAGGGATTAAACTCCCACCTCTTGTGTCTCCTGCATTGGCAGGAGGGCTCTTTACCAACTGTGCCTCCTGGGAAGCCCCACAAGAATGACATGTACTGTCTACTATGGGCCATGCACCAGGCCGAATGCTTTATGTGCATCATCTCACTAACTCCTTCCAACAGCCTTGTTTCTCCCATTGCACAGGTGAGAAAACTGAGACTTGGAGCATTTGAGTGACTTGTTCAAGGTCCCATCATCTGTCAGTTTATGCTGACTGTAGGCGTATGACTGTCTACATCATGGGGGTTCTCCACATACGTGTCCCAGCCCTCCTGTCTGCTTGCACTTGACGTCAGACTTTGGGAAATGAGAGGAAGATTCCCACCAGAAGAAAGCACTGGGAGCGGGCAAGGATGCATCCTTCCACCTGAGCTCTTTCTGGGGCCCAAGAAACCCATGTTGTGAGAGGTGCAGTGTCCTCTTCATTCAGCAATAGGTTCAGGCCTCCGCAGAAGTGGGCTTGACTCACACCCCATCTCCAGAGATTCTGGCCAATCTGCTACCACCTTTAAAACCTCTGCCCCATTTGAGGAATTTCTGCCTCTGTAGCAAAGCTCCAGAGCTGCTCCATTTTCATTCTTCTGAACTGTCACAGCCCAGACAAAACTCAATCGACTTTAAAGCAATTTGCCTCCCAGAACTTTCCCAGTCTCCCCCACAGTGTTCAGGCCCATAGATCATTCGAAATGTTTTTATAACATAAAATCCAATCCTTTATAGCAGGCAATCAGCAGTCTTAAAATAATTACCCATAACTAAAAAGAAACCAAAGTAAGATCAAATGAAATCTGATTAGTGGGTAGTAAAGACCAACATTCTTTAAATAATTCCTTAAAATAAATTTCAATGAAATAATCTCTCCATGAAGATATTTCTTTAGGGGCTTAAGATAAATAGACTTTTTTTTTTTTTTCCAAAGCATCTCATGACCAAATTACATAGCATTTGGGGGAAGTTCTGGTTATTTTTCCTAAGTAGAAATTTTTCTCTGTGTTTCTATTTTTCCTCCAAGCCATCACAGAAAGAGAATAAAATTTTCCCTCTGCAATTATGTAGCTGTATTACTTTTGTAATAGGCTTATGCAGAATAAACTCCCTAAACACAATTCTCCAGCTGAAGTTCATAGGGTTGAAATTGAGAGATAAATCCTCTTCTCTTCTTCCCAGGCCTCTTTTTTAAGGTCAATGTTGATGACAATTCAGAAAACTCAATCTCTCCTCAGGTGTCCGGGTTTTCTAAGAGATACCTGGTAGCAATGTGGCCAGGGCCAACCTGGTGCATGAGTGAAACAGGGGTTTGAAATTTTTATCCAACTCTGGCCTCATGGCTTGAGCTCTAAAGTCATATAACACAGTGGTGGTTCTTGTTCAGTAGCTAAGTCATGTCCGAATCTTTGCAATCCCATGGACTACAGCACACCAGGCTCCCTGTCCTTCACCATCTTCTGGAGTTTGCTCAGACTCATATCCATTGAGTTGGTGATGCCATCCAACCATCTCATCCTCTGTCGTCCCCTTCTCCTCCCACCTTCAATCTTTCCCAGCATCAGGTTCTTTCCAATCAGTTGGCTCTTCACATCAGGTGGCTGAAGTACTGGAACTTCAGCTTCAGCATCAGTCCTTCCAATGCATATTCAGGGTTGATTTCCTTTAGGATGGACTGGCTGGATCTCCTTGAAATCCAAGGGATTCTCAAGAGTCTTCTCCAGTACCACAGTTCAAAAGCATCAACAAAGGGGTTGGGGACCTTAAAAATGGGGCAACCAGGCAGGGATCTTGTCCAGCTGAGAAAAGCATGGGTCAAGGATGATCAAAGGACCCTTACAAGATGAGAAAAAATGTGATGGTCAGAATTTAAACAGAATGTACAGAAGGAGGAAAAATGGGGACCCAACTGGAGCAAGTGGCCTTATACCAGAAAAGAGAGCTTTCTCCTGTGAGACCAGTAGGAAGGAGACAAAGTGAGTGGAAGCGTAAGGAGTTTCAGAGATAGAGCAAGTTTTGGAAGGATGCCCTTCTGAGCAACTATTTTCTAAGCTCAGTGAGAGATCAAGTCAACCCCCAAGGGTAGATGGAAAGGTATTGGCGTAGAAGATTTGATGAGAAAGGAGAAAGTATGAATGAGCTTCTGAGAGGAATAGAAGGGAGCACTGCCAGGGAAATACGATTTTCCATGCAATGCTGAGCACCTAACTCAGGTCACAAGTCATGAGTTGCTAGTGGCCCAACCAGCCAAATTCTGTAATTGTGCCCAGTCACACTTGGAGAAAGCAGACAGCCAGAGGGAGCCATCTGATGTAGAGCACGTTCTCTTGCATGGATGGTAGTGAAGGAGAGGTATGAAAGGGAGAGAAAATCTTGGCAAGAGAGATTGAATGATAGACTCTAAGGTAAAATGGAAGTGACTAAATAAAGGGTGAAAATAGAGAGAAGTTAGAATGATCAAGGGGGTTTAAATCTCAATATGGACAAAGAGCAGGTGCTGTGGGAGGAGCCTAGTGTTACTGATAGAGAGATTGGGAGGGATGGACAGAGTATAACCACAGTTTGGGAAATCAGAATAGAAGATATCCTTGTGAAGGAGGGTATGGACTGTGGGGTGGTCACTGGAATAGATGGCTGAAATGGAGAGGAGATGAAGGTTTCTTGAAGTCCAGAGAGCAAGACTTGAAGAAGCAAAGTATAGAATGGACTATCCCTGAGGGTCTCAGTGTTCCCAAGAATGACAGCAGGACTTCCCACTGATGTTAATTCCAAAATAGGTCTTAAATCCACCAGCCTCTCTTTCTCTGCATGTCTCCTGGTCCCTACTCCAAGTTACCACAGTCCCCTGCTCTCCCAGAGGCCTCTCACTGATCCTTCTACTCCCAACACCCCCACCCCTGAAATTCACCTCAGCATTTCAGTCCACTCAATCTTAAAATGCAAATCTAGTCATCTCTTACCATGTTGGTGGTTCCCCAACAGCCCCACACCAGAGGTATCCATGGAGAACTTACACACATTGTGTATGAGGATGGAATTTCTTGGCTGAAAAGGAAAGGGGACTTTAGAAACCTGTGCCCAGTTAGACTCCTCTGCACTTGGCCATCTACATCCACATGAGCTTTTATGCTTATTTTTATATCCAGTTACATAAAAATAAGAATCATGGGAAATACATGTGATACAAAATAATAGAGCAGGTGTGTGCATGGTTCATGCTAAGTTGCCTCAGTCATGTCCAAATCTTTGTGACCCTGTGGACTGTAGCCCACCAGACTCCTCTATCCATGGGACTCTGCAGGCAAGACTACTACAGTGGATTTCCATGCCCTCCTCCAAATAGAGCAGGTACCATCCTATTAAGGGTATCGTAAAGAATCCACCTGCCAAAGCAGGAGATACAGATTCGATCCCTGGGTCAAGAGGATTCCCTGGAGAAAGAAATGGCAACCAGGTCCAGTATTCTTGCCTGGAAAATCCCATGGACAGAGGAGCCTGGAGGTCTACAGTATATGGGGTTGCAAAGAGTCGGACACGACTGAACGACTAACACACACATCCTGGCCAAAGCTCTGGGGGGCTGGGAGACTTCTACCTGAACATCCACCAGCCAGTGTTAATGTCCGACCCCAAGAGGATGTTAATTCAATGGCACTTCCAGCCTAGCAGGGCACAGAGACAAATGGGGTCCCAGTAGCCCAAGGGCAACCCCAACAAAGATGCAGGTGCTGACTCCTGGGTGTTGGACTGGGAAAAGTGGAAATGCTGAAAACATCTGAGAACATAGGAGCAGAGCACCCTCTACAGCTGCACTCACTCAATTTTCATGGGCTCTCTCGATGGGATTATGATCCTGATGCAATTGTCAGAAGGTGCAGGTATTGTTCTTAACTCTCAGCCACCACCCTGTCCCTCCACTTCCCTGGAGACCCACACGATTGAATGCAGTCAGTTCTCGCATGAGCGTGCTCGCTCGGCCTCTGGAGGATGTACTGCCGAGAGTGCTCAGTGGGAAACTAGCCTGGGTTCCCATCAGTAGAGGTGACCTCTGCACAGCATTGATGCGCTGATACCCTGATGCTGTGTCTTGAGCGCTCACTGTCACATTCTTCACAATGCCAGTTAGGGGAAATGGGGAAAAGGCTGAGGCAGGAAGTAAGAGGAAACCACATTTATTGAGCACCTACCATATGCCAGTGCTGTTCTGAGTCTCCACACCTGATGGAATGCACAGCCAGCCCTGAAAGGAGCAGTAGGCAGCCCTGGGAGCCTGCTGACCTGCATGGTGGCATGTGATTCATCTCCGTGCAGTTTTGACTTGAGTTTGCCTGCTTAAAAATGAGCTTGACCAGCATTTGGAGTTTATTGTTCCCCACGCTTTTAGGGTGCACACCATCACCTTCTTCAGCATGCACATACCTCTCCTCGCCAGTTTATAACTCCATCCTCCTGGGAAAGCCAACTTCTGATCTGAGACACAGTTTTGAGGAGCCAGCTGTGTTCCAAGTCTTTCATGCTCATGAAAGAACCAAATTCAAAGAGCAGAAAAGAGGGGTTGAGGCAGCAGTTTCTCCAGTGCCTTTGGGATGGACCCCCCACCACCCCTGACTCTGACCTTGAAGAAGACGGAAGCCAGAGCAGAGCTGGTTGGGCTTATTCTCCACTTGCAACCACCCTCCCTCCACTCCCCACCCTGCCCTATGCCCAGAGGCTGACCTCAAGGTGACTGCTCAGCTGTTCCTTTGCTCTCTGGCTTCTGAGAATGGGAGTGTTTGTCCAGTGCAAAGCTCCGTCATGAGAGAAGAAGGCAAGAGAGCAGAGCTGATGGAATTTCTTCACCCCATTCAGTGTTAGTTCCCTGGGTTGCCACAGTGAATTACCAGAGATGGATGGGTTAAGACAACAAAATGAGGACTTCCCTGGTGGTCCAGTGGCTAAGAATCCATCTCCAATGCAGGAGACACAGGTTTGATTCTCGTTGAGGAACTAAGATCCCACATGCTGCGGAGCACCTAAGCTGACACACTCTAGAGCCTGGGCTTCGCGACCAGAGACGCTCATGTACCACAACAAAGACCAAGCGCAGCCAATGAATAAAGAAATAAATTTCAAATTTTTAAAAAATAAAAGCTAATTAGAAAAATTTTAATGTATCTGTCACAATTATGGAGAAAGGACGTCTAAAATCAAGATGTTGGCAGGGGGGTACTTTCTTGGCAGCACAGTGGGTAGGAATCCGCCTGCTAATGCTGGGGACACAGGTTCCATCCTTGGTCTGGAAGAATCCTACATGCTGCAAAGCAACTAATCCGATGAGCCACAATTACTGAGCCCACGCTTTAGAACACAGGAGCCGCCACTACCAGACCCATGTGATGCAGCTGCTGAAGCACACATGCCCTAGAGACTGTGCTCTGCAGCAAGAGAAGCCACTGCAATCAGAAGCACGCACACTACAATGAAGAGCGGCCCCGGTTCACTGCAATTAAAGAAAGCTGCACACAACAATAAAGACCCAGCACAACCAAAAATAAATTAACTAATAAAAAGAAAAGAACGCAATCAAACTTGTTGGTACTTTAAGTCATTAAAAAAAAAAAAAAAAAAAGATGCCAGCAGGGTTCGTTCCCCCCAGAGGCTCAAGGGAGTTCAGTCCTCCCCACTCGATTCTGATGGTTGTCAACAATCCTTGGTGCTCCTTGGCTTAAAGATGCATCACTCCAATCTCTGCCTCCAACTTCACCTTCATTACCCTTTCTCAGTCTACATCTGTTTCTGTTTTTATAAGGACACCAGTCATACTGGATTAGCGCCCACTCTACAGACCTCATCTTAACTTGATTATACCTGTAAAGACCCTGTTTCCAGTTAAGGTCACATTTAGAATACTGGGCATTAGTGTCTCAACATATTTTTTTTAATTAATTTTTATTTTTTAGTTTGTTTTGCTTTACAATACTGTATTCGTTTTGCTATACATTGACATGAATCAGCCACGAGTGTACATGAACTCCCACCTCCCCCCTCCCGCCCCACACCTTCTCTCTGGATTATCCCCATGCATCAGTCCCAAGCATCCTGCATCCTGCATCGAACCTAGACCAGCGATTCATTTCACTTATGATATCATACATGTTACACTGCCACTCTGCCAAATCATCCCACCCTCTCCCTCTCCCACAGAATCCAAAAGGCTGTTCTATACATCTGTGTCTCTTTTGCTGTCTC
>SJXQ01011216.1:0-112842 GCA_006408695.1 Aepyceros melampus | reverse complement strand
GCCTTTTGGACTCTGTGGGAGAGGGAGAGGGTGGGATGGGTTGGCAGAGTGGCAGTGTAACATGTGTGATATCGTAAGTGAAACGAATCGCCAGTCTAGGTTCAATGCAGGATGCAGGATGCTTGGGACTGATGCACGGGGATAATCCAGAGAGATGGTGTGGGGCTGGAGGGGGGAGGTGGGGGGTCGGGATTGGGAGTTCATGTACACTCGTGGCTGATTCATGTCGATGTGTAGCAAAACGAATACAGTATTGTAAAGCAAAACAAACTAAAAAATAAAAATTAATTAAAGGAAAAAAATAAAAATAAAAAAAAAAGTCAACAAGCAATAAATGCTGGAGAGGGTGTGGAGAAAAGGGAACCCTCAACATATGTTTTTGAGAAGACACAATTCAACCCATAACGTATCACCACCTGGCTATGGCTGGTTCCCTGTAGCCATTGCATCAGTCTAGCCTGTCTTTCACAAGTTCACCATTCCCTCCCCTACCCACTTCAGGGCACAATGCTGGTATCTAGGAGCCTCACTTTACTTTGTTCTTACTCTGCCCCACCTCTACCCATAATCCCTCCTAGGTTGCCCTCTGACTGTCCACAGCCAAATAGTGATGTTAACAAGATGCAAAAAGGGCATCATAAAAATCAGTTGAGAAGTTGACTTTGTGCTCTCAGTGTGTAACAGGTACTAGACACCTTAGTCTAATCAAGTGTATGAGAGATTTGGCTTGAGGTGGCCCAGGAGCAAATGCGTTTGACCAACAGTGGGGCAGAGATGTGTGTTGTGTCTTGCCCTCTAGATTTCATTATGGAAGCTGAGGTTCATACTGCAAAGACCAAGACCCTTTCTCTCCTAGGACAAAGCAGCCTCAGCCAGGTAGGAGCTTTCCTACCCCTTCTCTTCCATCCAGTTCAGGAGGAGCAAGGTACAAGCTGGGAAAAAAGTGTAGGAGGTGGCTAGAAGCACAATTCAAGGTGAAAGAGATGCTGACTGCACCCCCAGTCCACAATTCCCCACCAAGGTTCCCATCCAGAAGTGAGCTCAAAGCTGGAGAAGTTTAACCTGGGAAAAAGTTCTGAATTTTGGTTACTGTTCTGGAGTGAACATTGTAACTATTAAAATGAGACTTCTGGTGATGGAAAGTGAATAAAAAATGTTTTCCCTAAGAGTGTCAAGGAAAGTTATTGAACTTCACAGGGATTTCATCCAAGGCACAAGGAAGTCCAAGACACAGAGCAGGTCTGATGGGAGCGTGGTGGGGGAAAAATATGTATAAATACTTATATCCTGCTAGCACCATGTTGGGTTCTACTCATTATGTATGCTTGATTGAAGTCCCTAGAGCTGGAGAAATGAATATAAATATTTTGTGGTTGGTGGTTAGTTTCTAAGTCATGTCGAACTATTTTGCAACCCCATGGACTGTAGCCTGCCAGGTATACACTAAATAAAAATCTTTCAGAAAAGAAGTAGAAATAAAATAGAAAGATGATCAAGGGGACAGCATACATAAATATAGGTTCACAGGGTCATACACTAGAACAGGAAAAATGGACTGCAAATAGGGCTCTGAGTTTCCTGGCAGCCAAAGCAAGACAATCAATTACAAAATTGAACCTGTCCATGAAAAATAAAGCACAGTAGTTCTCCAGATGAAACAATGCCTTTCTTGTGCTCAAGCTTTAAATTTTTCATATGGCTCTTCAAACAAGGTCCCCTGATTTAGTGGACAACATCCTCTCCAACCAGCTACAATAAATACCATAGAGGGCTTTACCCATCTATGTTTCTTATATCATCCACCACAGGAAGTTAAGAGCAGAGCAGAAGAAAAACACGTTAGTAAGAAGTTAACACAATTGGATACAAATAGGTAGCTCCCTGGTAGGTTTTTACTGTTTTGGTTGGAGCAGCCATTAGAACAGTGCTCACCTGATGAATTTCACTAAGCAGGAGATGGGAGCAAAGGGGCAGATGGAAGGCTCCCGTGCAGGCAGTCAGGTCACCATTTTTCATCACCCGCCTTCCTCTGTGCCCAGGAAGGACACATCCATCACTTGTAGCCAACATCAGCACAAATAGTCTAACCTGCTTGGATGATTGAAACAATCTCAGGCTTTCCAGGGTACCCAGAAGGCACCATCTATAAGAAGTCTTTTTCTTTTTGAGACAAAGTTTTACTTTTGTTGTTGTTGTTGTTAGGCTTTAATTCTCAAAACACAATTAGGACTTCCTAATTGTTCATTCTAGCTACAAGTGAACACCGAGGCTGAACGGTGTAAGCAAATGGAATGATATGCCACCAAGATTAAATACGTGTGTCCTCAAAGACAATGTTTCGGAAGCATAGAGTCATTCTAACCAGGAATTGATTTGGCTGTACAAGTATACTTCTATTCAAATAACTCAACATAACGGAGCTTAAAGAAAAATGCCATTTTCTACCTCAGCAGAGCATGTAATGGTTTGCCACTCACGTAAAAGTTTAATTTGTACAAAGGCTCAATGTCTCTTCACGCAGGCCTCCCTCTGAGACCCACACTGGGTTATCTGGACCTCCTTTCTCCTTCTGTCTGCCATGAAGTTTTAGGAATGAACGACAGAATAGGAGACTGTAGGTCACCAACAGAGCTGCTTTCAACTCCACTTAAACTAAAAGAAAGGAACTTGCTCTGAGGTCCAGTGGTTAAGCCTTCACCTTTCAATCCAGGGGGTGTGGGTTCAATCCTTGGTGGGGGAGCTAAGATCACACATGCACATGGCTCTAGCCAAAAGACTAAAACATAAAACAGAAGCAGTGTTGTCACAAATTCAATGAAGACTTTAAACAAAAATTAAAAGAAGATTAAAGGTGGATCCTAGGGGCAAATTCCCAAACCCCACAGGGATTGCCATGCCTCAGTTCAGTTCAGTTCAGTCACTCATTCGTGTCCAACTCTTTGGCATCCCATGAATCACAGCACGCCAGGCCTCCCTGTCCATTACCAACTCCCAGAGTTTACCCAAACTCATGTCCATAAAGTCGGTGACGCTATCCACTCATCTCATCCTCTGTCATCCCCTTCTCCTCCTGCTCCCAATCCTTCCCAGCATCAGTGTCTTTTCCAATGAGTCAACTCTCCGCATGAAGTGGCCAAAGTATTAGAGTTTCAGCTTCAGCATCAGTCCTTCCAATGAACACCCAGGACTAATCTCCTTTAGGATGGCTGGTTGGATCTCCTTGCAGTCCAAGGGACTCTCAAGAGTCTTCTCCAACACCACAGTTCAAAAGCATCAATTCTTTGGTGCCCAGCTTTCTTCACAGTCCAACTCTCACATTCATATGTGACCACTGGAAAAACCATAGCCTTGACTAGATGGACCTGTGTTGGCAAAGTAGTGTCTCTGCTTTTGAATATGCTATCTAGGTTGGTCATAACTTTCCTTCAAAGCAGTGTCTTTTAATTTCATGGCTGGAATCACCATCTGTAGTGGTTGCTTCCTGACCTGCACATAGGTTTCTCAAGAGGCAGGTCAAGCGGTCTGGTATTCCCATCTCTTGAAGAATTTTCCACAGTTTATTGTGATCCACACAGTCAAAGGCTTTGGCATAGTCAATAAAGCAGAAATAGATGTTTTTCTCGAACTCTCTTGCTTTTTCCATGATCCAGCGGATGCTGGCAACTTGATCTCTGGTTCCTCTGCCTTTTCTAAAACCAGCTTGAACGTCTGGAAGTTCACAGTTCACGTATTGCTGAAGCCTGGCTTGGAGAATTTTGAGCATTACTTTACTAGCGTGTGAGATGATGCTGTGAAAGTGCTGCACTCAATATGTCAGCAAATTTGGAAAACTCAGCAGTGGTCACAGGACTGGAAAAGGTCAGTCTTGATTCCAATCCCAAAGAAAGACAATTCCAAAGAATGCCATGGTTAGGAACTAAGTAAAAGTTTGCTAGGGGCTTCCTTGGTGGTTCAGTGGTAAAGAACCCACCTGTCAATGCAGGAGATGCGGGTTCTATCTCTGGGTCAGGAAGATCTCCTGGAGCAGGAAATGGCAACCCACTCCAGTATATTCTTGCCTGGGAAATCCCATGCAAGAGGAGCCTGGTGGGCTACAGCCCATGGGGTTGCAAAGAGTCGGACAGGACTTAGTGACTGAACATGCATGCACACAAGAGTTAGCCAGACAGAGGGAGGGGCAGTGGAGGGAGCACGTAACACATAACATAACACATGCGGCCCCCCAGACGAGGGCAGCTGCTGACACGGCCAAGAGATTGCAGAGCATGGAGGCCAGGGTGCTTTCAGGGACTCTCAAAGGCTCCATGTGAGTGGAAGGTCCCAGAATACCCAAGGGCCAGGAAATGGGGTGGGCATGATGGAGGGCAGTCAGATCTCAAAGGGCCATCCTTAGGTGCCCCGCAAAGAAGTTGAGGTTTTCTTTCCCCTGAAGGCGATGGGAGACAGGCCAGTGACGGGTTTTGAACAGAGGAGGGACACGGACCATCAGAAAACCTAATCGAGCATGTCCCCCACACAGAAGAGGCTGACGTCCAGAATACCTGCTGGATCTCTCACTTCAGCACAACACCACGGTCTGTTTGGTCAGTTCATTGACATTTATCTCAAGGGTGTGAGTTCCATCCCAGGTAAACTGTCAGCTCCCAGGGGCAGGAGCCAAGTGTTCCTCTGAGTCCCCAGTGGTCCCCAACCTCACAGTTCACACTCTGTTTGTATGGAGATCTCCCATCTCCCTGCACACGTGGCCTTGGGTCACCCTCCAGCCTTGCTCCACCATTAGGGTGGTCTGTTCCCTTCCCTAGTTCCAACAATAAGCTGGACCTTTCTCAGGGAGCCAATGCCTTTGTTGTAATTATGAAAAAGTATCCCTCCATCCAAGGCATCTAGCCGGCATGCACGCAATCATGGCTTTTGCTTGGGCAACAGGACCTGGGCAGGTGTTCTTGGACAGAGCACAACCTGTACAGCCACATCCAGCAGTCCTGTTCCCCCACGTGTGGTCAGCTTTCCTTGCCTCCCTGCCCTCAGGGACTAGCCAGTCCCCAACCCACAGCCACATGCAAGTATTTGGTGAAAGACTGTTCAAAATCCTTCAAGCTAGTACACATGGTATAATCTTTAAAAGAAGAATAAAAATGACTTTGTGCTTTATTTGTGGTTCAGATGTGTGTTTATATATACATTTTAAAAGATCTGGAGGCAATACAAAGCAAACTGTTTCAGAGCAAACTGAAAGTGAGACTGGAGGGAGGGAGTTTTATTTTATCCTGTGGTTGTTTTTTATAAGAGACATATATAACTTTTATAATGTGATTTTTTTAAGAAAAAAAATCCTTTGAGACACATATGAGGTCCCAACTCCCACAGGAAACCTCCCGAGACTTACAAATCTGTTGTCCCAGCCTATCTCTGAACATCCCTTGAGCATTGCAAAGACCTCCAGCCAAGTCCACTGTCATGGGTGGTTTGATGCTACCCATTCATCTGTGCATGAACAGAAAGATAAGCGAGATTTTCCTGCTTAGCTCAGAATCACAGTCCCATGGCTGAGTGTCTTTAGTGTTAAATGCCTCTAATCATGGAGAAAGCCCTGAGGTGCTTATTAAGAAACAAGCTAGAGGTCCTATAAGACTGACCACAGCACTACACCCTCTCATGTACGCATATATGCAGCCCAGAAGGTCAAAGAAGGTCACTGATGGGACCCTTGGACTAAATGGCCTTGAAGAGGGACATGGGTGTCCTGATCCAACTGAGCCAGGTGAGGAGGGCTTTAGGGGTACTACTGGGAAAGGTGGAGGGTGCTGCCGAAAGGGAGCCTGTCCACCCCTTCATCCAGCTGGACTCCATCCCCAAGGCTGCCCTAGTGCAGAATGTGGGGAGACTATTCTTGGGAGGCTTGGCCAAGCATTGCCTGTACTTTCAGAGGGAGGGGCTGCTGTCTCCTAAGTGTCACCTGAAGAATTCTGAAGGTGGGAGGCTGAGCAAAACATCCCAGGACAGCCTCATGAGGTGAGAGAAGCACAGAGTTTGGAGGGACAAGGGTGCCCCTCCCATGGTCCTAACCAATGTCATGGGAGGAAGTAGGGAGCACCAGCCCAGCCACAGGCTACCAGGGCACGGGGCTCCACCAGAAAGAGACTAGGAGGGTGGGCAGGAATGTCACGAGAGGTCAGGGACCTGGGCACTGAGGAACCTCCTCCTGAGGGGCTTCAGAAAAGCCCACGCATTTACCTGCAAGACAGCCAGCATGTCTCTGCCTGTCCCTGGAGCCATCCACGCCCAGTCCTGGGAGCAGAAATGGGACCACAGGGGCAGGCCCCATTAAGCACAAGGGTTTGGGCCCTTGTGTTAATTCCCCTTTGCCTGTCTACTCCAGAAAAGCTGGAGATGAAGATGAAGAGAGAATAAAAGAAGACCTGTCATAGACCACAACTAAGCCTGGGGCAGGAGTGGCTTTGGATGGGAGGGAGGTTCAAGTGGGGATTTGACCAGAGCACTTGCTGCTGCCTGAATGTGTCTCGATTGTCAGGGTAACCATTTCTACAGTTAAAGGGACCATTAAATCACAGGGCCTGTGGGAACAATTGCCATGAAGTGGGGAAGGGGAATACAACAGAGCAGGTTTGAAGGCTGTGGTTAGAAAAAAATAAATTTTTGTTTTGTACCCCTGAGATTTCAGCCGGGATTTCAGTTACAGGTAAGTATATATATCCGCAACAAGACAAGATCTCTTAATGGGAAAAGATTATGTAGCCTGTGCCTCTGGTATCAGCTGGTCCAACATAGGGAGCCCATGAAATGCCTAAGAAATCTGTGTTGATCAGGGGCTGGCGATTGGATCCTGCAAAAGTCACCACCCAGATAACCTCCCCCCATTTGGATACCCTGACCTCAGTGAAAAAGTTTTTAACATTTTTATCTAGAGGAGCCTTTCCTATGGTGAGGTACATCTTAGGTCTCCTAGTGAGGAATGAAATATGTAACTTATTCAAACTTACCTACACACAAACTTTCCTTTTGTTAGAACCTTTAATAAGTTCTTCTAAAGCACCTGAGAAAATTTAGAAAATACTATTAATACCTTATGTATTATTGACCCAGCCTCTGCCAGAAGTGACAACTCACAGCCCACAGATCCTAGATGTGGGACCCTCCTGTCTCCTGTCATTCATTTACTGCAGAAACACTAGCATATGTCGTCCGTGGAAATGTACTAGAAACTAGAGATAGAGCAGAAGACAAAGCAGATGCTACTATTTTTCTTCTGGAGCTTATGCTTTTATTCACGAGCTGATCATGGCATGAATAATTGATAGGAATGGAGACATTCATGATGAGGAAGTGGAAGCTATGGAAGCCATTGACAGGATGACCTGATCCATTTGGGACTGTGGGGGAGGGCTCCCTAAAGAAAGGACATTCCAACTGAGAACTGAGAGGATGAATATAAGTGAAGAAAAGAGAGAACTGGAGGGAATTTCAGGCTGGAAAAGCAGTATGCACAGAGACAAGAAAAAACTCAGCTTCTTTCTGAAAGTGAAAATGCTAGTTTCTCAGTCGTTTCTGACTGCAATTTTATGGAAAATGGCCCGCCAGGCTCCTCTGTCCATGGGATTCTCCAGCAAGAATACTGGAGTGGGTTGTCATTCCCTTCTCCAGGGGATCATCCCCACCCAGAGATCGAACCTGATTCTCCTGCATTGCAGCCAGATTCTTTACCATCTGAGCCACTAGGGAGGCTCTGGCTTCTTTCTAAACCACCCCTAAACCCAGTGGAACCAGATACTCTGGAGGAAAAAAATACAAAAAAGGAAAACTTAACATTAGAAGCTTCTTGAAAGTTAAAATAAACATTAGCAATCTGTTTTGCAAGAACCACTAAGATTTTCCCATACTCTCCTTCCATGCAGAGTCTATCGATTTTACTTCCTAGTTGTCTTGGTGCCAGTCTGGGAATCTCATATCTTCTTGGGTGAGGAGGTCTGATGGATGCGCCATAGTTTTCCTTTGTGGTGTGGTTCAATCTATCATAATGAGTTTTATAAATTAGTATTCTTAAATTCCCATCGTACATCTCTGTCTTTTGATTTATATAATACAGATCTGATTTATGGATCATTGCAGTAATTTATAGCCCAGATAACTAATTTGTCGACCCAGCAACAAAGTGTATAAGTCACCTAGCAATTTTTTCTGTGACACAGATGGGTCCTAAATGATCCAGGTGATTTATATTAGCAAGGGACTAATTCAGAGCATGAAACCATGGGAAGCCTCACCTTTCGCTCACTCTGAGGAGCACTATCCTCCTCAAGTCCTCAAAAGAGGATGATCAAATGCCCTTGAACTCCCACACCAGACTCCCAGGAATTTACTCTATGGGAAATAAATAGCCTAGAAGAAAGAAATAGCTATAAACATGCCTCTTGTAGAGCAATGTAAAATGTTATAAATAATATAGATGTCCAGTAATAGGAAATAGTTTGGCAAAGTATGAGTCTTTAACTAAATGTAGATAATGTTAGGCAGTGGATAAAAATGATTCACAGAAATTGGTGGTCCTCAATCAAGGATGATTTTGCCTCTCAAGGAACTTCTGACAAAGTCAGGAAACATTTTTGATTGTCACAAAAAGGGGGTTGGAGACTACTGCTGCTGCTGCTGCTGCTGCTGCGTCACTTCAATCGTGTCCGACCCTGTGCAACCCCATAGATGGCAGCCCACCATGCTCCTGTCCCTGGGATTCTCCAGGCAAGAACATTGGAGTGGGTTGCCATTTCCTTCTCCAATACATAAAAGTGAAACATGAAAGTGAAGTCGCTCAGTCATGTCCAACTTTTAGCGACCCCATGGAACACAGCTTACCAGGCTCCTCCATCCATGGGATTTTCCAGGCAAGAATACTGGAGTGGGGTGCCATTGCCTTCTCTGGAGACTACTAGAACCAAGTAATTAGAGGTTAGGGATGCTGCTAACCTCTACAATTCACAAGAGAGCTCCCCACAAATAAGTCTGGTGCAAAATGTCAATAGTGTCAAGGTTGAGAAAACTTACCATAATACATGCAACATAAATAGGGTGTTTTACTAATATGAGTAAGACCAGAATCCAAAATTGTATCCATGTTATGATTTCAGCTACAAAACTGTTTATGAATAGGCACCAGGACCACAAAGGAACAAAATTTTTAAAAGGCAGAGGTATTGTTACAAAAGGGAAACTATGGGCAAATATTTAAATATTATTTTATTTTTGATAATTAGTTTTTTATGAAATAAAAATGAGAAAAGCACCTGATAACAAATTAATAATATTAGAGAGGAAGAAATTAGATGGATGTGAGAGGAAGAGAAATAAAAATGCAGAACACAAACAAAAACAATTGATTTAGGCAACAATTTTGATTGAAACTCAGAATCCTTATTAGAGATCTTTAAACCAAAATCAGTCCCTCACTATGAAATTACCCACTTTATTTCTGGTAAATCTTCCTTCTGGGGTAGAAATATAGCCACACCAGCTTTCTTGTGCTTGATATTTACATGTCATATATTTTCTTTCCTTTTATTTTAACCTCCTTGCGTCTTTGTATTTCAAGTGTATAACTTTTAAACATCATAGACTTAGGTCTTGCTTTCTATTTGGTCTAAGAATCTTTGCCTTTTAAACAGCATGTTTAGTCCATTTACAGTTAATGTAATTCTCATTTTTTATTTATCTACTCTGTTTTTTCTTCTTTTTCACCTTTAATTAGGGGTTATTCAAGCATTTTTCAGTTCTATATTCCATTGATTGGTTTTAAATTGTGACTGTCTATGATTGTTCTCATAATTAAAACACATATCCTTATCACATTCTGTCTGGAATCAATATTACATCACTCCTTTACAACAAAGAAACAAAGTATATTTATCTTTACACCCCCTCCTGCCTTTGTACTCTTGTTGTTATATATTTCACTCCTACATATATTTTAAATGCCACAATACACTTGTCATCATTTTTGCTTTAAACAGTCACTTGGTTTTTAGGAAGGTAGAAAATAAAGGAAAAACAGTATGTGCTACTTACAATTTTCAGAGTTCTTCTTCCTTATAGATTCATGTTTTCCCCTGGTTTCATTTCCCTTCCACTTGAAACTTTCTCAGCAATTGTTGTACAGATGTACTGACAACAAATTTTCTCTTTTACCTTTTTTGTTTCACCTTTTTTAAAAATAATTTTTCGCTATAAAATCTTTCAAATATACAAGAAAGTTGAAAAATGCATACTATTATTCACTACCTAAATTCTACCACTGACATTTAGTTATAATTGTTTTATTACAAATCTACCATCTATCCATCTCTCTACCCATATTTACCTTATTTTTTATGCAAATAAATTGCAGAAATCAGTAAACTTCACCCTAAATACTTTAGCATGTGAACTTTAATTAAAGTTAACATTAATTGACTATTTTTCTGTCTAGGTAAACCTATGTATAATGAAACTCACAAATCTTAAGTGTACCATTTGATGAATCTGACATGCATGTATACATTCAACCCAAATCTCTTTGAAGATAAGTAACATAAATATCACCCAAGAAAATCCCCTTATGCCCTTCCGGTTAAATCCCTGTCCCCTTCCCAATAAAGTAAAAAGCTGATTTTTTCCACCATAGACTCAGTTTAGAACTTCAGTACTTCATATAAGTGGAATTTGATAGCTAGATAGCTAGATGAATGGATAGATAGATATAGAAAATGAAGATTCACAGTATACATTCTTTTTTATTCTTATTCTAGACAAATTTAGAAATCCATCCATATTGTTCCATGTATCAATGATTCATTTATTTTATTTTTGAGTAGTGATTATCAATATAACTATATATGGGGCTTCCCTGGTGGCTCATTTGGTAAAGAATTTTTCTGTAATGCAGGAGACCCAGGTTTGATCCCTGGGTGGGGAAGATCCTCTGGAAAAGGAAATGGCAACACACGCCAGTATTCTTCCCTGGGAAAATCCCATGGGGCAGAAGAGTCTGGCAGAAGAGCTACAGTCCATGGGGTCACAAGAGTTGGACACAACTTAGTGACTAAGCCATCAAGCAATTTTATGTGATTTGTTTGTGTTCTCTTGTTTTTGTTCCTTTCTCCTCTTTTCCAGCTTTCTTTTGAAATAATTTAATAATTTTTATAATTCTTCTTTGGCTTTTTAACTATGTCTCTTTCAATTATATTTTTAGTGGCTGTTGTAGGGATTATGATATACATCCTTAAATTTTTCAGTCTACTTAAAGTTAGAATTGTATTATTTTATATAAAAATGTAGGAACCTTGCAATAATACAAGCCATGCCTTACCTCTCACTCCCTTCCTGTCTGAAAAAACCCTCATACAGGAAAACCTCAGTCAAATCTATCTATGGAATCCTGTGCTATCATCAAGACATGGTTTTTCCATCTAATTTGGAAATCTATGGAATAATAGGCTGTGGCTACTTTCTATTACTCTTAAGCAAAACTCATCAAAGACCTGTGTACTAACTCCCAGGAAACACAAGGCAAATGGAACATAGAGAAGGAGCATGTAATGTTCGTGAAGTTCATGCAAGCCCTCCTTGGTCTGGTGTCAAACGACATGACCCAAAATTTCTGCACCAGGAAAGCAGGAAGGAGAATGCCAACCACACACAGCTTTGAAGAGGTTTCCAGGAAGTGCTGGCAGAGACTCAGGGGCAGAGAACAGGACCAGAGAGCAGCAGAGACCTACTTTCCTGCCCCCTCCCTGAGGGCCAATTACTATGGCAGTAAATCCTTACACAGCACTTACTGTGTGCCAGGCACTGTCATAAGTATTCAATACTTTAGCTCATTGATCCCATTAGCAACCCTATGAGGTTGGTATAAATGTAAGTATCTCTATTTTACAGAGCAAATAAATAGAGACACAGAGATTAAGTGACCTGCCTAATGTCACATACTAGGAAGTGTCTGAGCCAAGATTTGAGCCAAGAGTCTCTGTTTTAAGTCCTGGACCAACCAAGTAACTGACTACTTGGCAGCATGAATGAGAGCCAGTTATGACTTGGCTCAGTTGTCAGTGTCTGTCCCTCTGTCTCCTAAATGGTCAGAAGGTATGACGTAGCCAGGAAAAGTGAGGTCTGAAGACCCCCACTGAGAGGTGCATGACTGGCAGACACCAGGGTAAAGCTTTTGCCTTTTAACTAGTGGGGACAGGAAGCTAAAGAGTTGAAAGGAATAGAGGGATTACAGCTATTATCCAGAAAAATCTGAAAACATTTGGGGTTGAGTCGGGGAGGGAAGAAAGGTTCTTATAAAGCCTACTGAAATCACCCCAGTGGGCAGGCTACAGCTGTGTTCACCATGACTGCCTTGTATGGATATATATTCATTTAACTGAATTTCACTATTTACATTTATGAGCATCCATTAGGTATTGGAAATTATATTATGTGTTATGAATAAGGCCCAGGACATAGTCCCTATGGAGTTCAGAATCCAGGGATAAGTAGACCTCTCAAACAGAAACACTTGCTTGTAGTAGCCAAACTGGAAATAAATTAAATGTCCATGAATGAGGATTAGTAAGTATGGTACATCCATGTAGTAAAATGCAGCTGTAGAAAAGAATAAGGATGTTTTCTATGCACTGGTATGGATAGGACTCCATGAGATATTAAATAAAAAGAACAAGGTATAAAATATCACATTACCTTCCACATAAAAATAGAGGGAGGACTTCCCTGGTGGCACAGTGGTTGAGAATCTACCTGCCAGTGCAGGAGACATGGGTTTGATCCCTCGTCCAGGAAGATTCCACATGTTGTGAGGCAATGAGGCACATGAGCTACCAACTACCGAAGCCTAATCACCGTAGAGCCTGCGCTCTGCCACAAGAGAAGCCACTGCAATGAGAAGCCCATGCACTGCAACTAGAGAAAGCCCATGTACAGCAACCAAAAATAAATAAATTTTTTAAAAATTAGAAATAAAAATCGTGGGAAATTAGAATATATATATATATATATATATATATATATATATATCAATGTTTGTACATATAAGTACAAGGACACTCTGGAAAGCACCCAGAAATCTAATCACAATGGCTCTTGTGGTTGGAGGATGGGGGACTGGGCAGGGGCTAAAAGTGGAAAAGGAAGTTTCACTTGTTTATTTTGCTTTATTTTGGACTTGAATGTTAGAACTACTGAAAAAAAAATTAAAAATAGATGTCATTGGACTTCCCTGGTGGTACAGTGGATGGGAATCTGCCTGTCAATGCAAGGTTCACAGGTTTGATTCCTAGTCCAGGAAGATCCCACATGCCACAGAGCACCTAAGCCTGTGCTCCACAACTGCTGAGCCCGTACTCCAGAGCCCACAAGCCACAACTACTGAGCCTGAGTGCTAAACTACTGAAACCCGTGCACTAGAGGCTGTGCTCCACAAGAAGAGAAACCACTGCAACGAGAAGCCGGCCCACCGCAACTAGAGAGTAACTGGAGAGCAGCCCCCGCTCTCTGCAACTAGAGAAAGCCTACGTGCACCAACGAGGACACATCACAACCAAAAATTAATTAATTTTTAAAAATAGATGTCATTACAGCCCATGGAAACAGTCTTAGCATCGCCTCCCCATATGAAGAACACTCTTTGTTTCTTCCTTTTCCATCAGCTCCAGTGCTGGGTCCCTGGAAGATTAACAGTGGTGGGGAGACTCAGTAAATAACAGGGAGCCTGCTCTTCTTCTTGCAGGGAGGGATTAGAGTCCCAACAATCTGACACGCCTAGTGACTGTCAGTTTGAAATGTCGCACCAACTCTCTTCATTAACCTCCTGCCCCTGTCAACAGCTTAAAGGGATGATTTCAAAGCAAACCCTCAGACCCTTCCTGGACTCTCAAAGGCAACAGAGGACTCTGAAGGCTATGCTTAGCTAAACGTTTTTGCTTCTTGCCTCTTTCCTCTTTAATTACAGCATAATTTGCATTTATATGATTTCATCTTGCCATTTTGTGGGCAGCGTTGATGATGATCGACACTCCATAACTTCCCATCATAGTTGGAGAGTCAGGAGGGCGGCCGCCATCTCCAATAAAATCCTTTCCAATTAAACAGTTCATTGGACACGTCATGGTTTGGGGTTCTCGCTATCCTCTGATGTGCACGTCTCATGGATATTTCTTTACATCATCATAATAAGGCCTTAGTGGCAGAAGATGCTTGGAAAATTATGTTCCCCCACTGAGTGACTATAATGACATTGACTTGAAAATAGGCCTCCTTAGACTTGCACACAAAGTAGAGCTATTTCATTAATTGGATCATTTGGGGCTTTACTTTCCCAGGTCTCATGTCCAAATGGTATCAAATGCTCCATAGGATGAAACACACCAGTGATATTGACAAAATGATGTCAGACAACTAAGTGAGGTCACTCAGTAGTGTCTGACTCTTTGTGACCCCATGGACTACACAGTCCATGGAATCTCCAGGCCAGAATACTGGAGCTAGTAGCCTTTTCCTTCTCCAGTGGATCTTCCTGACCCAGGAATTGAACCAGGGTTTCCTGTATTGCAGGCAGATTCTTTAGCAGCTAAGCTACCAGGGAAGTCCTAACAGGGTGCATCTACTAAGGGGCAATGTATCTGAAAATTTCTCCAGTCAACAGTACAGCTGGAGATCTGCTCTGGATGGTAGCTTACCTGGCTGATACAGTTCATACCTACCCAGCATGGCTCACCTGGTCAGCTCACCTGGTTGAAAATATATGTTCAACAATTGTTTCTTTGCATCCAAATACCAATGCCAGTTATCTCTGGGCAACCTTATTCCTGGTATATTTTTATTTTCTTCTTAATTCTCTTTTATGCTTTTGAAGTTGTTATGCTTTTTTTTTTAACCATTCAGCACATTTTATTTGTATAAAATAATATGTTAAAACAATACTTATAAACGGCAAAATGTACAAGTTGAAAATATTGTTTATTTACAACAGATTCTACAGCCATAGGGCTTCCCAGGTGGCCCAACAGTAAAGAATCTGCCTACAACACAGGAGACACAGGTTTGATCCCTGGGTGGGGAAGATCCTCTGGAGGGGGAATGGCAACCCACTCCAGTATTCTTGCTTGGAGAATCCCATGGAAGATGAGTCTGATGGACTACAGTCCATATGGTCACAAAGAGTCAAATACAACTGAAGTGACTGACCACACACGCCATAGCCGCAACCATGACAGAGAGAGGGAAATAAACCCTGAGAGTCCACCTCAATATTGTCTGACTGGATCCTCTACCTTTAGGAACACCTAACAAGCCTATTTACACCAGTCCCCAACTCTATTCCAACAAACAAAACTAAACTTCACCCACACCAGTGGCAGCCAGCAACCACCTAGGACCACCTCACTTTGTTCCAGAAACACTTCCATTTCTTCCACCCCAAGTCTGACCTTCAATGTTCACTCAAGCCATCTTTTATATTCCTCCCCCTGTGCCATGGTCTTGGTGTTAATATTGGCTTTGACTCAAAACACTGGTCTTTGGTTCTTCCTACCCCAGACCACTATAAGAAGCCCCCTCCCAGCACTGTCCCTCCCATTGGCACTCTGTCTTTTGTTTGGGGGCGTGGGGTGGGGACATTTTAATCCAAAGGTAAGTGAAAGTGAAGTCACTCAGTCGTGTCCGACTCTTTGCGACCCTGTGGACTGTAGCCCACCAGGCTCCTCCGTCCATGGGATTCTCCAGGCAAGAGTACTGGAGTAGGTTGACATTTCCTTCTCCAGGGGATCTTCCCAACCCAGGGATCGAACCCAGGTCTCCTTCATTGCAGGTAGACACTTTAACCTCTGAGCCACGAGGGAAGCCAATCCAAAGGTAATCTTGTGCCAAATGACTTGAACCATGCTGTCTGGGGACTCTAATCAGTAAGGGGCTTGGTCAGAAGAAAAAGGCATAAAGACAATTTTTTTTTTTAACTTTCTCCTTCAAACATTCATTATGGTGCTTCTTTAAACCTAAGCCCTCCATTAGGATTCTCATAAGAATGTTGCCTCGGGAGGGACTTTAGGGAAAGAAAGAAAAGTTTGGGAGGCTTAGACACGTCCATCAACTCTGGGGCTGTCCCTCTCCCTGGACCAAATTGTACTTCAATTATTTTCAATTAGGATAAAATACAAGTTTTCAAAGCCGTAGATGACAGAGACTGACCAAGGTCTCACATGCCTTTTAGATCTGTCAAACACAAAATCCAAGCAACACCTAACTATAATCTGCATTCTACCCAACCATTTCCCTAACTAGCAAAATGTCTCCTTATCTTAAGTCCTTGACCACAGTTCTGAACTTTCTCCCTCACTGACCAAAGCCAGTGACAAAGGGGTTGCCTGAAACTTACATCTGAATCCCCACAGGCCCAAGCAAACTGTCTCAGAAAAAGGCAGACTTGAATGTTATGACCCTTTGTATTAATCTTCAGGGAAAAAATAGTGAGTTTAAGGCAAACTCCAACTGCAATTTCCCTTTGCTTTATTTGTTTTTTTCGTTTGTTTGTTTCTTTTTTTTTAATTTTAATTAATTTTTATTTTTTAGTTTGTTTGCTTTACAATACTGTATTCGTTTTGCTATACATTGACATGAATCAGCCACGAGTGTACATGAACTCCCAATCCCGACCCCCACCTCCCCCCTCCCGCCCCACACCTTCTCTCTGGATTATCCCCGTGCATCAGTCCCAAGCATCCTCCATCCTGCATCGAACCTAGACCAGTGATTCGTTTCACTTATGATATCATACATGTTACACTGCCACTCTGCCAAATCATCCCACCCTCTCCCTCTCCCACAGAATCCAAAAGGCTGTTCTATACATCTGTGTCTCTTTTGCTGTCTCATGTACAGGTTTATCATTACCATCTTTCTAAATTCCATATATATGTGTAAGTATACTGTATTGGTGCTTTTCTTTCTGGGTTACTTCACTCTGTATAATCGGCTCCAGCTTCATCCACCTCATTAGAACTGATTCAAATGTATTCTTTGCTTTACTTTTTTCTCCCAGGGAGTTGGTGTGCCTACACACCACCCAGGCTCTTCTGTCCATGTAATTCTCCAGGCAGGAATACTGGAGTGGGTAACCATTTCTGGGTGGCTCAGATGTTAAAAAGTCTGCCTATAATTCAGGAGGCCCCAGTTCGACCCCTAGGTCAGGAAGACCCTCTGGAGATGGAAATGGCTACCCAAACCAGTATTCTGACCTGGAGAATCCCTTGGACAGAGGAGCCTGGTGGGCTACAATCCATGGGATGGCAAAGAGTTGGGCACGATTGAGCAACTAACACTTTGGTTTATTTAGGAGTCAAAGGATCATATTTCTCTTTAACATTTTTATTTGCTTCATTGAGTGGTAAAAGCCAAATATAAATTCTTTTTTATTAAAAGTATACATATGTCAAAACACTAAATAAATAGTAAGAAGTGAAGTAGCTCAGTCATGTCGACTCTTTGCAACCCTGTGGACTGTAGCCCACCAGGCTCCTCTGTCCATGGGATTCTCTAGGCAAGAATACTGGAGTGGGTTGCCATTTCCTTCTCCAATTGCTAAACAAAGGAGCTTTAAACAGGAGGATGAGAATAATGTTCTCCCTCTCTAGTGTGGATATGCAAGAAACTTTCCAAGCTGGGGTACAATGGTTTTGGCCTCTGTTCCATAATGACAAGAGTCATTATTATTTTATTTTTATTATTATTACAATTATTACTATTTTTTCTTTTTTAAAATATAAATTTATTTATTTTAATTGGAGGTTAATTACTTTACAATATTGTATTGGTTTTGCCATACATTGACATGAATCTGACACGGGTATACACATGTTCCCCATCCTGAACTCCACTTCCACCTCCCTCCCCATACCATCCCTCTTGGTTATCCCAGTGCACCAGCCCCAAGCATCCTGTATCCTGCATCGAACCTGGACTGGCGATTTGCTTCATATATGACATTATACATGTTTCACTGCCATTCTCCCAAATCATCCCACTCTCTCCCTCTCACACAGAGTCCAAAAGACTGTTCTATACACCTATATCTCTTTTGCTGTCTCGCATACAGGGTTATCATTACCATTATTCTAAATTCCATATATATGCATTAGATTACTGTATTCGTGTTTTTCTTTCTGGCTTACTTCACTTTGTATAATTGGCTCCAGTTTCATCCACCTCATTAGAACTGGTTCAAATGTATTCTTTTTAATGGCTGAGTAATACTCCATTGTGTATATGTACCACTGATTTCTTACCCATTCATCTGCTAATGGACATCTAGGTTGCTTCCATGTCCTGGCCAGTATAAACAGTGCTGCGGTTAATATTGGGGTACATGTGTCTCTTTCAATTCTGATTTCCTCTGTGTGTATGCCCAGCAGTGGGATCGCTGGATCATAAGGCAGTTCTATTTGCAATTTTTTAAGGAATCTCCACACTGTTCTCCATAGTGGCTGTACTAATTTGCATTCCCACCAACAGTGTAAGAGGGTTCCCTTTTCTCCACACCCTCTCCAGCATTTATTGCTTGTTGACTTTTGGATCGCAGCCATTCTGACTGGTGTGAAATGGTACCTCATTGTGGTTTTGATTTGCATTTCTCTGATAATGAGTGATGTTGAGCATCTTTTCAGGTGTTTGTTAGCCATCCGTATGTCTTCTTTGGAGAAATGTCTATTTAGCTCTTTGGCCCATTTTTTGATTGGGTCATTTATTTTTCTGGAGTTGAGCTGCAGGAGTTGCTTGTATATTTTTGAGATTAGTTGTTTGTCAGTTGTTTCATTTGCTATTATTTTCTCCCATTCAAACACCACTAAAATCTCCTGGGTAATTCTTTCAAAATAAATACCTGTGACCTTTTTCCCAAAGACTCTAATTTAGTTTGCCATTTCCCAAGCTACTTCAATTGTGAAGACTCTCTTTTCTAATACAAAAATTTTATGGCTGTAAATGGCTACTTCCTCCTTTAATGTAATTTTTATGATTTTTATTAATAGTTACATTGAAATCATCTTATTAGCTAATCACCTGAGTTTGTTAGAAGATTTCTGCCTTTGCCTTGAGCTCTTTGTAGAGTTCTTCCTGGCTTCATAAAGTTTTCATTATTCTTAAATGGACACCCTAATTAATGGCTTTTTCTGAAACTTTTCCTTGTCTGTAAGAGGTAGCATCCTGTCTCAATCTCCTGCAAAGTGCCTTACTAACCCGTCTATCATAGCTTTTAACACACTGTGCAGCCATGATCTATTTACACTATGTCTCACCCAGTAGATTATCAGTTTACAGGGCAGTAATTAAGTTGCTAAGCATATTACTAAGTAGCAGCAATAAAAATTGCTTTGCAAAATTGGTTAAAATAAACACTGGCAATGACATCCTGGCTGCAATAATATCATAGCAATTCAATTAGTCGCACTGTGATTTTCAGACAATATCAACTTCACTTCCTTGTATTGTTTCTTGGCAGCAATAGCACTTAAAGGGCAATTTTGAGAAAACTCAGCTAATATTCTTGGTAGATATTTAACCTTATGAAAGGAAATCACTTATCCAAGACCAGTATTTTCATTTCAGTGACATTTAAAATGGAAATGAGTCCATTTTCTTTTCAGACTTTTTGAATATGCTTTTGGTTCAAAATTAAATCCATACAGAGGACAAAATCAGAATGTAAGGAAATTGCAGAAGCAGATTTTTTCAGTGTGACTCTCATATTGGATATAACCTATACTCTACATTAAAAGTACCAACAGGTAAAATATACCAATTGCTAATTGATAAAGTAGATAAATTACTTCTAGTAGACAATGAATTTTTCACACAATTGCAGCATATATTTGTGCCCTTTATCTTCTCAGGAAAATAAGTCATTTGAAAATATGTTTTCATTGTAGTTACATATTTTGGTACTAATGGATAATAGCTTTAAAATCTTAGCCAATTTTTTACAATATTATGATACTAAAAATTGTATACGTTTGAAAATAATGTAAGCAGAATTAATCTCGAAGCCATCTGATATACTTTTTATTACAGACTCTTTTTATTGTTTTATAACAAAGAAATGAGTTAAAGAATGAATGTAGTAAGATAACTTTTGACAATCTAATAGATTTAAGGTGTATGTGGCTAGATTGTCTTGAAAGTGAAAGTGTTAGTCAGTCAATTGTGTCCAGCTCTTTGCAGCCCATGAACTGTAGCCTGCCAGGCTCTTCTGTCCATGGGATTTCTCAGGCTATAATACTGCAGTGGGTAGCCATTCCCTTCTCCAGGGGATCTTCCTGATCCAGGGATGGAACCCATGACTCCTGCATCTGAGCCACCAGGGAAGCCTTGGTTTTGTCAATTTCTCCATGTCTTGTGATGAATCCCAAATTCATCAGAACTAACTATTGAATCCAAGTACAAAAACCTTTTGGGCAATGTAGATGTACTGAGGCTGGGGATATGTTAAACTTTATATCTTACCTAACACATTTATCTTCTAAAAGTATTTATAATCATTTTGGTCTTTATTCATGACTCCCTTTACTGTATATCCTGCCTCAACCTTTACTTTACTATCCATCACTCATCTCCATAGTTTACAAAATGAACCTGGTCCAAGCAATCGTCCCATGTTTTCTATTCTGTTGCACTCGGCACTCAGCAACCCAACAGGACCACTGTTTTCAAGCAAAAGAAACAAAGCAAAACAGGTTGTCTTTCCCAGGAAATGCTTTTCCTCATGCATACTCTTTAGGATTTTCAGTTTATCCCTTCACCTCTGGAGAAAGCCAGTGTCAAACCCCCATATATAGAATTCATATTTCTAAGGAATAACAGACAGTAAGTTGGTAATTGTTTAACAACCAACTGACCAGCTGACCGTAGGACAACAAAAAGCATTGACAGTACGTAATAGTGTTGATTTCTGTGGTGTGAATATCTCCAAAATGACCACTTTGAATTCAGTGTGTCATCACTGTATGCAAGGTTAGAATGTGATGGGCTATAGAATGGCATTATTTATTTCTCCCTTAGAGATTAAGTAGACAAAATAACTTCAAGAACATATATGATAATAAAATATAGTAAAATAATTAGGATTTAACTAGCTTTTAGCATTTGTTAATTGAAAAAAATACTTTGAGTTAAAAAAGCTTAAAAATAATTTGATATTATTTTCAATATGATTATTATATTAATAATATTATGATATTATTTTCAAAATGATAATTTATTTAAACATTTATCACCTTTCTTTAAATTGACCAAAAAAAAGTCATGTCTAAAGGTAATCAAACAGACCTAGAAGATTACATGATTTTTCCTCTACATTGTCCATTTTCATTTATGCTATTTTTATGTAAATCTCTCTGTATGAATGCCTTTCTAACAATGTGTAGTTGTGTGAAATTGAAACACCATGGAGGCAAGGGATTTCACTGCTAGTTTTCTCTTTCAGCCTGATAAAACTTACCTTGACAATTGCCCTCACCTGTCTCACTTATGTATGTGGAATGGAAGAAACCAAAAGTCAGGTATTTTTCTTGGTACTATGTCCACATAACTAAGTTTAAGCCAAAAGAGACAGTAATAAAAGTGTTCAAAGTTTTAAAATCTTGAGACTAAAATGGTATATATCTGGAGTCATATAAGATCTCATTCTAAGATTACACTACAAGAAATTTTCCTGGAAATTTTCTCTAAGCCATTTTAGTCCAGCATGGTTCATCCTCTTGATCATTTCTAATTAGAAGCAATGGACACCTTTCCAAGTTTTTTTCATCATCCTGTATCTCCCTGAATTTGCAATTAGGACCAATTAGCCAGTTCAAAAGGCTGGGATTATAATACATAAGGTAGGTTACTATAAGAACAGGCATATTTTGCCATGTGGTCTAGAGAAGCAAAGAAGTGTCTAGAAAGGAAAATATATAAAGAGAGATAAATAGGGAAACAGAAAATACAAAGGGCAAGGGCTTTACATTGCTTGTTTCCAAAGCTCGCATACATTCCTATATTTGCTTTCTATGAAGTACATTTAAGCTGGTCCTGTTATATATTTAAAACCATTAAATAGCATAAAGTTCAGGAGTATCTGAATTTATGGCTCTGTTCATCTCAAAACAAGCTACAGTATTATGGATTTCTGAAGATCCATTTCACTATTCACATGTATGCACTTCAGCCTAGTTCTTCAATCCAGATATAAGAATTTAAAAGAAAGAAAAGAGAAGAAAGAAAAATACACATAACAAACTTTTAAAATCACAGATTATGCCCAGCAGTGGGATCGCTGGATCATAAGGCAGTTCTATTTGCAATTTTTTAAGGAATCTCCACACTGTTTTCCATAGTGGCTGTACTAATTTGCATTCCCACCAACAGTGTAAGAGGGTTCCCTTTTCTCCACACCCTCTCCAGCATTTATTGCTTGTTGACTTTTGCATCGCAGCCATTCTGACTGGTGTGAAATGGTACCTCATTGTGATATTTATTGCTGGACCTATACAAAACAAAGCATATCCCCAAACTTTAAACACTTTATACATTGTACTAAAGCAAAGTTCAAAATAATTCTTTCAAAATATAAAAATACAGAGATGACATCACAGTTCAAACAATAGTAGTGCCTAAAAATCTAGAGTTGTAATACAACTTCTGTTTACCAATAGAAGGTAGTAATAGTCTAATTTCAATGGTTTGAATGGGAAGAAAAAAGCTGCAGCTTTGGAAATGATCAAAATTAAGCAAAACTTCAAGATAATAGTATTGAAAACTATCTAAGGTAGCATCATAGTATGGTATATTCCACTACAAGATCGTAAATTTTACTTAGACTTTACAAAATTCATTACAGTTGGAAACAGTAGCATCAAAAACATGTTCTATTTCAAATTTTATACAATAGATATGTTTTTAAATCTAGCAAAAACAAAATATCTTTAATAAGACTACACACTAAAAATTATCTTTTTAATTTACATTTTATTTATTTTATCTTGGTGTGATTAAATCATGTATAATAATGCAGTAGCTTGTTCATCTGATAGGGACTGAAGCTCTAGTATACATAACAATAACCCTTATATATTTCCACACTATTCTATTTGCTAACAATTTAATATGTAACATTATAAATATGATAAGACAAATTTTATTAAACTTTAATTTATATTGGTGATTAAAGTATGCACAAATATAAATACATATAAAATTTTGTATAAAAATGTATTAATTCATATAAAATTGAATTAATAAAACTTAGAAATAAAATAACATTGTAGTAAATTAAACCTTTTAATATCGGGATCTTCTGAGGGAATTTTTGCCTCTTTAAATTGTTTCTTGATGCATCAATGTTTTGAATGACTTATCTAAATAATTACATGTAGAACTCATTAGATCCCTTTTTACAAGATGTGTATAAGAGACAGGAGACACAGTTGTATAGAATGGCCTTTTGGACTCTGTGGGAGAGGAAGAGGGTGGGATGGGTTGGCAGAGTGGCAATGTAACATGTGTGATATCATAAGTGAAACGAATTGCCAGTCCAGGTTTGATGCAGGATGCAGGATGCTAGGGACTGATGCACGGGGATAATCCAGAGAGAGGGTGTGGGGCGGGAGGGTGGAGGTGGGGGTCGGGATTGGGAGTTCATGTACACTCATGGCTAATTCATGTCAATGTGTAAAAAACGAATACAGTATTGTAAAGCAAAACAAACTAAAAAATTAATTAAAAAAATAAATAAATAAATAAATAAAATCACAGATTAGATGTGTTCTGAAAAAGAGTGGGAAAGGACTAGGCAGTACCCTATGGATACTTCAGAAATAGTTTCCTGCTCTCAAGGTTTCTCCTTGTGTTTTCCAGTGAGTATTTAGCAAGAGAGTCAGTTAATTAACATTTATCAATTATCAGCAGACTAATTAATTCAGAGGGATCAGAATGCAAAATATTATCCTTGCCCTGTGTGAAGTCAGTAAATTCTTGAGACAGTGATAAACACAGGGAAAAAGAGTTTCTAAAAATAATAAATGTAGCTCTTAACTTTGTTCTCTGTGTATCATGCCATTCTTTTTCATCTTCAGATCCATTATTCTTGTCTGTTTAAGTTTTCTGTGCATTAGGACTCATATCCTTGAAGAGTCAGCAAGCCAAATGCCAAAGCAGATTTGATCACAAGTTATGCAGATGGTGATGATTTGATTAGGAATTTGCACACCAGGTTGTCAGCTGTGCTCTCTGTAGGACTTTTCTTCTTCCTGAGGTATAGTTTGACCAATTGTATTGAATGATATTTTGAAAATATCATGGTTTGATCAATAATGCAGTGGTGTACAACTTTTGAATTTTAAAACTCAATCTTTTTGTCTTCTCAACAAAATTACTGGTCATTTTTATTTCTTTTTAACTTCCATCACATGTGTACTTCCCATATAAAAATATACAACTACCTAACTAGTTACCATCTGCCACTGTAGAGAAAAAATATTTTATGCTTTTCTTCTGAGTTATTGTGTATCAATGCACTAACTAGTATGTATTCTCAATAAAGGAGAGAAAAAAAAAACTGAGAAGAAAATGATGTATTATACATTACAGACATAATGTTTCTACAAAAATGGGTTAAATTCTTAAAAACTTGATAAGTCAAAAGGCACTATGAATAATTCTTATTTTTGTACAATTGCTTACTAAATTCTTGACTTAAAAAATATATTAGCATATATCTGAGAAAGCATACTTGTAATTGATTCTATAGACTAGAAAATAATTTGCAGATGTCATTTCCTTAATTTTTCAAAATGAAACTGAATGGATATTTGTAAGATGATTTAACATTCAATTTTATTTTATATTCATGGCTCAATTATTATTCACATATTTTATTAATTTCCAAATAAAAATATTCACTGTTAAAATTATTAGAACTGACTTTTGCCTTCAATCTGGTACTCTAACATTAGCCATACTTTTGGAATGTATTCTTGGTTATTTGCCTATCTGTATTTCAAGATGGTGTCTTCCAATATGAATGTTGCCTCTTGGCTTTAGGAATAATGTCTTTTATGTTCCTAAAATATCTTATCATCCTGCAAAGATATTGCATTCATATAGTCTCTACAGAAAATAAGATGCTTTCTATGTATCTTTACCATTCTTGATGCACTATCAAGTTTAACCAATGAAGAAAATGATTATTTCCTCCAAGATACCACCTCATTAAGTTGATAATTTATATTTACATTGGTTCATATGGAAATGTTAGCAGTATTACCTTTGTAGAATTTGTTTATTGTCATTTCTCAGGGTTCAGAAATGGACATCTCTCTGTGGCCTGAAACTATTCATGAGTCTACATCTATCTCCTGCAATATCATAGCAAGCTTGAATGTTTTGCCTTTCTTTAATGACAAGGAACATCTTATGATTTGTAGACTGAAAATGATTGCAATAACTATGTATTGCCTTATATTGCATGTGATAGTTTTGCCACAAATTTAGAAGCTTAAAATAACACTCATTTATTATCTTACACCATCTGTAGTTCCAGAGTCCAGGCTTCAGCTAATAGAATCCTCTGCTTCAGCATCTTAAACTTGCAGTCAAGGTGTTGGCCAAGGTTTCAGTCTCATACAAAGTCTGACTAAGGAGAAATATTCTTCTAAACTCCTGTAGTTGTTGACAAAATGCAGTTCTTTGCAGGCTAGTGGACTGTGGTTCTCACTGTCTTATCACCCTTATCTCCTTGGCTTTCTAATGTGGTGAATTAGAATTGCAACTTGCTTCTCTAGGTCATCATAGGAGAAAGAATGTCTTCCTAATATGTGTGTTGCAGTATTATATGGCAAAACCATGTACATGTAATCACATGTATCCTGTCACCTTTGCCAAGGTCTTCTATCGAATCAAAACAAGTCATGGTCCTGCCACACTCAAGGTTGCAGGGGGCTGGGGAGTAATAATTTAATGATGCAAAAGGCAGAAATCATAAAACTTACCTGAAAATCTCTGTCTCACAAAGAACCTCATTCCCTCAGATCTAGCTGAACCTCCTACTATTTGGCCATATCACCTCCTCCAATTTCTCAGTCTGTTGTTCTTTGGACTTTGGCTGGATTCGTTCTGGAACTTTCTGTACCTGCTTAGACAAAATGACATTGCCTGAAAGTTCATTTACCTGCCCTGTGGAACTGCTTATAACATAAGATGATTCCTGGAGGATATTATTCTAAAAAAATAGACATTTTTATTCCAGCTACTCTTTTAGTGGACAGGTATAAAGACCTACAATGGCACCCCACTCCAGTACTCTTGCCTGGAAAATCCCATGGACGGAGGAGCCTGGTAGGCTGCAGTCCATGGGGTTGCGGAGAGTTGGACACGACCGAGCAACTTCATTTTCACTTTTCACTTTCTTGCATTGGAGAAGGAAATGGTAACCCACTCCAGTGTTCTTGCCTGGAGAATCCCAGGGACAGGGGAGCCTGATGGACTACCATCTATGGGATCACACAGAGTCGGACACGACTGAAGTGACTTAGCAGCAGCAACAGCATGAAGACAGAGTCAAACTATATTCAGCATGTCTTCCTCATCAGATATTACCTCAATGACATACATTCTAGTTAAGATTATTTTTTCCATTTTGAGAACAGATGTGAACCATCTGTTTCTAATCAAAAATCCATATTAAATTACACCTTTAATTCTAGTGAGAAATGGGGAAACATCTTAAATGTAATTTGACTTGGTATATGATTTCTCATTAGATTTACTTTCTTTTAGATATTTCAATACCTCATTATCATGAATCCTGGTGACATACTGAAAAGATCAATAATCTGTACACCATGTCAACCACTAAGAGCTACAGGAGTGAATCTGAATTTTACAGGTGTGTGCAAAGTGGGTCACTAAGCAATTTGATCCATGTTAACATTATATGCCCATGTGACTCTTCTGTATTTTGAAGCAAGAATCAATTTAAGACAACTTTTGAAGTTTTTTACTCGTCTATCTGACTTTATGTATCTACCTGAAGAGTTGGGGCAAAAAATTAGAACTTTTTCTATGTCCAATCCACAAAATCTTTAAGGCAAAGATAAAAAGGTAAAGGTAACTCTGATGCATGATGTGGAAAATTTTCCTTTCTTTCCAATTTTTACAGACAAATTCATTGGCTATATAGAGAGAATTTATTCTATATGATCAAGAGCTTTTGTGTCAAAGAGGGGATGTACCATCTATTTTCAGACAGAAAATAGCCTTAGTAGTCAGACAGCTAGGCTAGTCTTATCATAAAAGTATCTTTATCATTCCAAGACATATTAGAGGATGATTTCTCTTCCTGTTCATTAGATGTAATGTCAGCATAGCTCTGCAGTAACACAATTCCAGGAGATGAAAGAGAGAAGAAAGGAGAAAGCAGATTAGCCTCGCTGTGATAATCCTCCTCTGGAGAAAGCACTGTTGTCCCTTTGATGGTACCTCCATCCATCAAGGATATCTGGCCTTTTGCAGATATCCACAATCTCTAACACAGCCTTGACCTGAGTCCCAGGCAGTCCTATCTGTCCAAGTCACAGTCAGAAATTTCTAGCAGGACTTTACTTGTAATAGATGCAAAATTACACTCTATCAAAATCACACATTTTTCTTTGCCTTTCATATTTTTATCATGTTAACAGCATGACATATTCCCAAATGTTCAAAACATTGATCTTAGAGAAAAGTGTAAGTTGAAAGAGGTGGATCTTTGGGACTGGAGAAGTCGAGATGTCAGAGTCTTGGATGGGAGCTAAGCAGGAACTAGTCTCATTTGTTCATGTGCCCCCACTCCTCAGGTGAAGCACTGAAAGACACTTTGCATGGAGTGTGTGGCCCAATCAAGCAGGGAGATGCTGGCCAGGTTTCTCTTATAGGCCAGAAAATCAGGTGAAGAACGTTGTACATCTTAGATGCCAAAGATGACGACTATTGGCAGAAAGATCTCCCTACCTTAGCTTATGGAGAGTGGGGGTAAGAATGAAGTCCGTGCTGGAAGCTTTGCCTCTTAACACCACCAAATGCTGGGGACAGTTGTGTCATACTATGAGCCCTCAGGCACAAAGACACATCAGACTTTCAAAATGCCTCCTACTGAATGCCTGAAGGCAATGGAAATCTTGTCAGATCTGACTTCTGCTCCTGTCTAGTAGAGAGAGGAAGGCTGGGGTACCTCAGAGAGAGTCAGATAACACAAAATTTACTGAAAGACAAAGAATAATACCGCATGTGGGTGTGTATGGTGGTGGTGGGGGGGAAGCGGAATTCCAGAAGATAATGCTAAAAAGATAAAACAAAATATCAGTGTTGTATGTGTCTGAATACACATTATGTGATGGGACTCCTCTACAGGCTGAGGATGCATCAGATTCTGAATTCTTAAGCTCAGTTGGAAGAAGATGGGCCACAAACAAAACAGCTAAGTAAGTGATGTTTTAAATTATACGAGGATGCTTTTTTTTTTCCCAAAGAAAATTAAAGTAAACAAAGACAATAATGAAACTGCATTTGTGGGATACAGGAATAGGGTTGAAACTTTAAAAAGAGCGGTGGCCGTGACCTTTCTAGCGAAGGTGACATATGGCGCATTGATAAAGAAGATGACAGAGTGAGCAATGCGACTAGCTACCTGGAAGCAGAGTCTGTTAGGCAAAGTGAGCAGCGCTTAAAAGTCCTGAAATGTGAATGTGTCAGGAGAGGAAACAGTAAATACGAAGGTTCTGCGGTGAGATCCCCCTTGGTAAATGCTAAACAGCCAAGAGGCTAGTGGGGTTGGTAGAGAATGAGCAAGCCGGTGACTGATAGGGAAGGGGGTAAGAGATGCTCTTTTAAGTCACTGTTAGAACTGAGAGCTCATTGCCTGAAAAATGAGAAAATACTGAAAGTCCTAAAAAACAAGTGAGATGACATGTTTTAGCAGAAACAATTCAACTACTGTATTGAGTGATTTTTTTTCTTATTACAGTGATTCTTTTTTCTTTTTCTTTTCTTCTCTAAATGTTCTATATTTCTCATATCATAATTAAAATTAAATTATCATTTTTGTTGTTGTTGTTTTTGTTAAGGCTAGTGCCAGAAACTGGGAAAAAAATCTCATTATTTTCAGGTACTCTGAAAGAAAGACCTGGCAACAGTAAGGCATTGCTATTATAATGTAACAATAGCTCCATCACACATACACACACAATGGGATCTATGGCTGAGATCAAGCAAATGTTACCTAAATTTGGGGAAACTATTGACACATATATTTATACAAGCTTATGTATAGTAAAGATACATCATCTGTTGGCAGCTGTGTGGAGGTAATAGTTCAAATTATGTAAAAAATCTCTTTTTCAGAGAAGATCATGAAAGTAATACTGCCTCAATCTGCTCCCTGGAAAAGGACATTTTTCAGAGGCACTTATCACATTCCTCCTACGATCCTGAAAAGCCATGATTGCTCCTCAAGGAATTGTTTTGCTTTTTTAAAAATCACTGTTGTTATTCTGTGAAGCAAATGGAACTCACAGGCTGTGAACAGAGTTCCTTGTTCTGAAGTAAGATTCCTCTGAAACGTTTGTATTCCTGATGTAGATTATCTATTACAACAAGCCAGGGGTTTAGCATACTTGCAAATTACCTATGAGAGTGTTCACTCTATCTACAATTATTGTTGCTTGCTTCTAATGTTTCTGTACTAACAACAATAAATCTGGAAACACATTGCTGCCATATTAGTTAAGTTATAATTGAATATCTTGGCAAATCCCCGATTTCTGTCCCAGTCAGTTGTTGTTAATGTTCTTGGGTTTTTGTTGTTGTTGTTGGTAGTGAGTTCATGTGTGGGTCAGTACACAACTAAAAATGAGTAAGCTGACCAATAAATAAGTAAAAGACTATGTTTGAACCAATAATGATAGTATTGTATGAGTTAAAGATCATAATTAATTTTCTACAGTATAACTGGTCTATTGAAAGAAAAATATGATAACAGTAAAAGTTAGTAAAACCATTTGATGGGCCTCTGTTGTTGGTGTACTGGATATTCTTCCCCATCATGGCTAAAAGAATCTAAAATATTTAATACCCAGCCAGTATGCTCTAATTAAAAAAAAAAAAGTGGCAAAGTTTTAATTAAAATAAAATTCATTCTGAAAATCAAGTTTCTTTTTTGTTTTGTAGTTTCATTTATTAAAATATTTTCAGGACTTCCCTGGTAGTCCTCATTCTGAAAATCAAGTTTCTTTTTTGTTTTGTAGTTTCATTTATTAAAATATTTTCAGGACCTCCCTGGTAGTCCACAGACTAAGACTCCACACTCCTAATGCAAGGGGGGCTGGATTCCATCCCTGGAGGGAACTAGATCCCATAGGCTGCAACTAAGAGTTCACATGGCACAGCTAAAGATTGTGCATGTCACAACAAAGAGTGGAGATCCCACCATATGCTGCAACTAAGACCTGGCACAGCCAAGCAAATAAATAAATATTTCAAAAAATGTTTGCAAAGATGGGACACAGTATCTGAAAAAATGAAAGCAGTCATCTTTTTCAGTATTATATTTCCCCTGGAAATGTAAATATGTTAAAGTCAGAAGCTAAGTAGCACTGCTTTTAAATGGATAAGAAATTGAAACCTACCAAGAAAATTTATAAATTGTTAGTGAATGTTAACTGAGTAAATTGACTAGCATTAATTGACTAAATTAAACATAAACCTTTAAAAGTAATAAAGATTATACTTTCTGACCTCTACTTCAATTCTATATGGGATAATTTCTAGAGTCTAATTAATTTTCATGTGTCATATGAGTGGAGATTTCTAAAACATTTATAAGTCTGTGAGCATTGTAGGATGGATGATTAAGAATGAAGAATGAGTATCCAGTTTGTGAATTTAAGGGAATTATTATGAGAAAGTTAAAGCAACAGGCCTCAACTCTTTAGAAGTATTTCCCTCAAGATTTTTACTTAGTTACTGGTGCTACTAAACACTTTCTCATTCAGAAAGCTGAATGAAGCAGTTGAAGCAAAATAAAATAAGCCCAATTTCCACTGAGAAAAGCTCCCACATATACAAATCACGTGGTCTATTGTTCCTGAATTTCATTGAGTTAGACCAGGCTATGGTCCTTGTGATTAGATTGACTAGTTTTCTGTGATTATGGTTTCAGTGTGTCTGCCCTCTGATGCCCTCTCACAACACTTACCATCTTACTTGAGTTTCTCTTACCTTGGACTTGGGGTATCTCTTCATGGCTGCTCTAGCAAAGCACAGCCACTGCTCCTTACCTTTGACAAGGGTTATCTCCTCACTGCCGTCCCTCCTGACCTTGAACGTGGAGTGGCTCCTCTCGGCCCTCCTGCACACGTGCAAAAACCGCTTCTTGGATGTGGGTTGAGCTATTTCTGATCCTGAAAGATAATGCTGTGAAAATGCTGTACTCAATATGCCAGCAAATTTGGAAAACTCAGCGGTGGCCACAGGACTGGAAAAGGTCAGTTTTGATTCCAATCCCAAAGAAACGCAATGCTACAGAATGCTCAAACTACCGCACAATTGCACTCATCTCACACACTCGTAAAGTCATGCTCAAAATTCTTCAAGCCAGGCTTCAGCAATACGTGAATTGTGAACTTTCTGATGTTCAAGCTGGTTTTAGAAAAGGCAGAGGATCCAGGGATCAAATTGCCAACATCCACTGGATCATGGAAAATGCAAGAGAGTTCCAGAAAAACATCTATTTCTGCTTTACTGACTATGCCAAAGCCTTTGACTGTGTGGATCACAATAAACTGTGGAAAATTCTGAAAGAGATGGGAATACCAGACACCTAACCTGCCTCTTGAGAAATCTATATGCCTGTCAGGAAGCAACAGTTAGAAATGGACATAAACAGATTGGTTCCAAATAGGAGAAGGAGTATGTCAAGGTTATATATTGTCACCCTGCTTATGTAACTTATATGCAGAGTATATCATTAGAAACATGGGACTGGAAAAAACACAAGCTGGAATCAAGATTGCTGGGAGAAATATCAGTAACCTCAGATATGCAGATGACATCACCCTTATGGCAGACAATAAAGAGGAACTAAAACTCCTCTTGATGAAAGTGAAAGAGGAAAGCGAAAAAGTTGGTTTAAAGCTCAACACTCTGAAAACGAAGATCATGGCATCTGGTCCCATCACTTCATGGGAAATAGATGGGGAAACAGTGGAAACAGTGTCAGACTTTATTTTTTTGGGCTCCAAAATCACTGCAGATGGTGATTGCAGCCATGAAATTAAAAGACACTTACTCCTTGGAAGGAACATTATGACCAACCTAGATAGCATATTGAAAAGCAGAGACATTACTTTGCCAACAAAGGTCTGTCTAGTCAAGGCTATGGTTTTTCCTGTGGTCATGTATGGATGTGAGAGTTGGACTGTGGAAAAAAGCAGAGTGCCGAAGAATTGATGCTTTTGAACTGTGGTGTTGGAGAAGACTCTTGAGAGTCCCTTGGACTGCAAGGAGATCCAACCAGTCCATGCTAAAGGAGATCAGTCCTGGGATTTCTTTGGAAGGAATGATGCTAAAGCTGAAACTCCAGTACTTTGGCCACCTCATGCAAAGATTTGACTCATTGGAAAAGACTCTGATGCTTGGAGGGATTGGGAGCAGGAGGAGAAGGGGTCGACAGAGGATGAGATGGCTGGATGGTATCACCAACTCGATGGATGTCAGTTTGAGTGAACTCCAGGAGCTGGTGATGGACAGGGAGGCCTGGCGTGCCACTATTCATGGGGTTGCAGAGTCGGACATGACTGAGTGACTTAAATGAATTGAACTCAACACTGTTTCTGACTCATGACCTTGTGGGTGATGGGCAGGGTTGCCAGGCCTCCCATCTGAGATTATAAGAACAAATGTGCAATCACCATAAAGAAGATTTTCTTTCATAATATACTTGCGCTGTTGGGTACTCGGTCCGCATGTTCTAGGCTGCTTTAAGGCTTTATTAAAGAATGAATGCATGCAAACGAATGCCCATGAACAGAAGAGTCATGTTTTGAAAGAAGACGGTAATACTTGTCGATCAGCTGCTTTTCTTTTTTGCAGCTTTATTGAGGTATCACTGACACAATGTAAGATACTTTTTGATATATGAATACATTTTGAAAGGATTTCCCCCCATCAGCTTAATGAACACATCCATCATCTCATATATTTACTTTTTTTTTTTTTTTTTAGTGAGAACATATAAGATCTACCCTAGGACTTCCCTGGTGTTGAAGTGGATAAGAATCTACCTGCCAATCAGGTGATCTGGATTTGGCCTTTGGTCCATGAAGACTTCCCGGGCTGTGGAAACACTGAGCCATTGTGCTGTAACTAATGAAACCAGTACTCCCTAGAACTTGTGCTTGGCAATAAGAGAAGCCACCTCAGTGAGAAGCCTAAGCACTGCAACTAGAGAGTAGCCCCCACTGACTGAAACTACAGAAAGGCCCGTGCAGCAATAGAAGTTCAGTGCGACCAAAAATAAATAATTAATTTAAAAATATCTACTCTCAGCAAATTACAACTATAAAATGCAATGTCACCAACTTTAGTCACCTCTAGAAAGTGTGTATCCTGTTTCAACCTTTCTCTGTTTCTCCCATCCCCATCTCCCAGGCAACCACTTCTATTTTGTCAGCATCACAGGAAAACTGCAAGGATATGTGAATGATGCTTTCTTTAGGAAAAAGGTGAGAAATTTGGTTAATGAAATAAATGTATATGTTTCAGGTTTATTAGAAAAGAAAACAGAACTTATCCACTTTACTTCCTTGTGGAAACTTGGTCTTAGTTGTTCATTTACTGAACCCATGTGAAGGGGTGTGGGAGTGAGATAAACTGATTTTGATTTCTCTATCCATAGTTTCCAGAGCAATGGACCATGTTTCAAAGAGAAGTTATTTTGGTTGGCAGGGAATGGAATTACAATCTCATTATACTCTATGTTTGTGCAGCAAATCTGTTCTGGAAGGAGACGTCATCTCCAAAACCCTAGTAAACATCACACAGTTATGAGCATACTTTGTCCTACTGAAATCCTTGAACTTCTTGGAGAGTCAAAAATAACTTTTCCTCTGAACCATGTATACAACTCATGTTCTTTGCTGGGAAATTTCACTAGGAAGAGCAAAACTCCTTTGGGTTGCCTGGTTAGCAGAGATGGGAAAGCCTTTCTAGAAACATACAGAAGACATTAGTTCTCACTGAGACCTTAGTTTATGTTAAAAGATTTTACCAACACATTTCTCATTCCTTTGTCATAAATCATATCTTTTCTATATGTTGGTCTTACAATGGCTGCATTATATTTATATCTGTCTATTGATCTCCAGAACCAAGAGAGGAGAGGGAGAATGAGAGACAGTGAGAGAGTGTGAACACTTTACCCTTTGGTGGCAGGATAAAAAGAGAAGAGAATGCTTAATTTGTTTGCTTATTCACCTGCTAACTTCTGTTCTCAAACTTGATGGAACCATCACTGTGCAAAATTTTCTTGACTGAATTTCTTAGAAAATCAGACTCTTCCCAAACCACACACTGTTCAGAAATCCTTTAGCAATAACTGGTTATTTTTGCCATTAGTCCAAGGAAATGCTCTTCTCTTTGCCAGGCCCTCAAGAAAACTGTCTCTTCTCAAGAGACAGTGAATGATCATTTCAGTTGTTAATAGATAGATACTATCCAGAAAAGTAACAGTTCTCTTCCAGTTCTATTTCCAGTTTAAGATAATTATTGGTTATTCATTATCCTAATTTCTTAGTAATCTGCTGTTTAAATAACTTTTTTTTTAATTTTACTTTATTTTACTTTACAATACTATATTGGTTTTGCCATACATCAGCATGAATCTGCACGGGTGTACACATGTTCCCAATCCTGAACCCTCCTCCCACCTCCCTCCCCATACCATCCCTCTGGGTCATCCCCATGCACCAGCCCCAAGCATCCTGTATCCTGCATTGAACCTAGACTGGCAATTTGTTTCTTACATGATATTATACATGTTTCAATGCCATTCTCCCAAATCATCCCACCCTCTCCCTCTCCCACAGAGTCCAAAATTATGTTCTTTACATCTGTGTCTCTTTTGCTGTTTTCCATACAGGGTTATCGTTACCATCTTTCTAAATTCCATATATATGCATTAGTATACTGTATTGGTGTTTTTCTTTCTGGCTTACTTCACTCTGTATAATGGGCTCCAGCTTCATCCACCTCATTAGAACTGATTCAAATGTATTATTTTTAATGGCTGAGTAATACTCCATTGTGTATATGTAGCACAGCTTTAAATAACTTTTCTAGAATTCTTTTTTCCAGAAATGTGGACAGCAATAAAGCCCTTCTTCTTTCAGTAACACCATCTCTTCATAATCTCTGATGAAGCACAACAGAGAGATCTGTTTATGGTCAAGCATGGAACACACTGCCCAGTTGCTCTCTAGCCTTGGGCCTATTGAGTTTGCTGTGCTCTCTCATACCTTACATGACTGATAACATGTAACATTATGTAATAATAACATTATTTTTTTCATCATGATAACCAGTATCTTTTATTTCTCTATTCAAAATCTTTGCAAGTAGTGAACATGCAACACTTCTTATGGTATATGCAGGGCAGGAAGCAACAGTTAGAACTGGACATGGAGCAACAGACTGGTTCCAAATAGGAAAAAGAGTGCATCAAGACTGTATATTGTCACTCTGCTTATTTAACGTCTATGCAGAGTACCTCTTGAGAAACACTGGGCTGGAAGAAGCACAAGCTGGAATCAAGATTGCCAAGAGAAACAATAACCTCAGATATGCAGAAGACACCACCCTTATGGCAGAAAGTGAAGAGAAACTAAAAATCCTCTTGATGAAAGTGAAAAGGAAAGCGAAAAAGTTGGCTTAAAGCTCAACATTCAGAAAACAAAGACCATGGCATCTGGTCCCATCACTTCATGGGAAATAGATGGGGAAACAGTGAAAACAGTGGCAGTTTTTATTTTGGGGGGCTCCAAAATCACTGCAGATGGTGACTGCAGCCATGAAATAAAAATATGTTTACTCCTTAGAAGGAAAGTTATGACCAACCTAGAGAGCATATTCAAAAGTAGAGACATTACTTCGCCAACAAAGGTCCATCTAGTCAAAGCTATGGTATTTCCAGTGGTCATGTATGGATGTGAGAGTGGGACTGTGAAGAAAGGTGAGTGCCAAAGAATTGATGCTTTTGAACTGTGGTGTTGGAGAAGACTCTTGAGAGTCCCTTGGACTGCAAGGAGATCCAACCAGTCCATTCTAAAGGAGATAGGTCCTGGGATTTCTTTGGAAGGAATGATGCTAAAACTGAAGCTCCAGTACTTTGGCCACCTCATGCGAAGAGCTGACTCATTGGAAAAGACCCTGATGCTGGGAGGGATTGGGGGCAGGAGGAGAAGGGGACGACCGAGGATGAGATGGCTAGATGGCATCACTGACTCGATGGACGTGAGTCTGAGTAAACTCTGGGAGTTGGTGATGGACAGGGAAGCCAGGCGTGCTGCAATTCATGGGGTCACAAAGAGTAGGACAGGTCTGAGCAACTGAACTGAACTGAACTAACTGTAGATGTAAAAGCTAAAAAAAGAAAAGTCCAATGATTTTCTTGCTTCCCATTGATGTAACTGATTCAACATACCTTCATAGCTATTGAGAATGGTTTAAGTATTGATGTGTCATGCAACATCAGGGACAATTTTTGAGCCAACTGTTTTCCCTGATGAAGGAAAGATCCTCACACAGCACGTGGCAATGTAGTCCTGGCCAGCAAAACAGCAGTTTTCAGATTCCTTACTATCTCCTCCTCTTCACAAACTCTTTACTCCTGAAATCATATATTTTCATTCAAACAATTTTTATTGAAAATTTGCCACAGGAATGGGGTAGGGAGGGAGACAGAGGAGCTCAGGATGGGCAGATATATGTGTATCTGTGGATGATTCATGTTGATATATGGCAAAACTACCACATATTTTAAAGTAATTATCCTCCAATTAAAATTAAGTAATTAAAAAAATTGCCAGGAAGTTCTAACATGGATGTTAAATTATGACAGGGCAAAATTACTTTTTGTTTTGGTCTTCAGTTCAGTTCAGTTCAGTCGCTCAGTCGAGTCCGACTCTTTGCGACCCCATGAATCCCAGCACGCCAGGCCTCCCTGTCCATCACCAACTCCCGGAGTTCACTCAGACTCATGTCCACTGAGTCCGTGATGCCATCCAGCCATCTTATCCTCGGTTGTCCCCTTCTCCTCCTGCCCCCAATCCCTCCCAGCATCAGGGTCTTTTCCAATGAGTCAGCTCTTCGCATGAGGTGGCCAAAGTACTGGAGCTTCAGTTTTAGCATCATTCCTTCCAAAGAAATCCCAGGGTTGATCTCCTTCAGAATGGACTGGTTGGATCTCCTTGCAGTCCAAGGGACTCTCATCCTTCTATAATCATCTGTGAATCTTAATTGTTCTTTCTTGAAAAGATCATCTCAATTTCTGCTGGTGTAGAACATGGATTTGCTATTGTGCTGTAGACTACACTTTTCTTGAGTTATAACTTACTACCCTGTAACCATTCCCCCACCCCCATATACACATGTCCTGGTCTGAATGTTTGCCAGTGAGGATTCTTTACAACAATGTGAAAAATAAAGATCTTCCTTAGTCAATCAATTAGGCACGCAGTCATGTCTGACTCTTTTCAACACTTTGAATTGTAGCTCTCCAGTCTCTATTCATGGAATTTTATAAACAAGAATACTGGAGCAGGTTGGCATTTCCTATTCATCGGGTCTTCCCCAACCAGGGATCACCTATTACCTTTCGTATAGGTTTAAACAATTATTTTTTGTATGAAGACAAGAGATTCTCTACTCTTGTTATTTTTAAGTATTTTTACTGCATGTTTTTACATGTTGTATTGATCCCGGGGTCAAGATAATTCTGTGGAGGAGGTAATGGCAACCCACTTCAGCATTCTTGCCTGGAAAATCCCATGGACAGAGGCGCCTGGCAGGCTACAGCCCATGGGATTGCAAAAAGTCAGAAATAACAGTACACACACACACACACACACACACACACACACACACACATGCAAAAACAAGGCATTCGCTTTATAGAAAGCATTTAAATGCAAAAATAGAAGAAAATCCAATGATATTTAGAGCTGAAGATGTAAGTCATCTCATCTGCATTTTGTTCTGAGTTCTACATTTAAGATGAAGGTAGATACTTAAATGTTATCAATAACAGATACAAGGACATAGGATATTTTAGTTGAAAGAATATTTGAAGGTCCCAAATATGTCTTCTGTGTTGGGTTAGTCAGTTCCTAGGTTTGCTAGTACTTCAGTCATAAACAATGACTACAAGGAAGAAACTAGAAGTGAGTGCAATTCAGGTGTAAGAGGAGTCATCCAACCACGGGACTAACCCTTCATTACAGATAGTAATCTGCAGAGGAGGGGTTGCCTTCGGACTTCATTTGTGCAAATGCTTTTATCTAGAGTGTCTGATTGGAGAATGGTGTTAGGCTGCCAGGCATCACATGGCACTGAACACACCACAAACCAGCATGTTACAGAATTCTGGCTCGCAGTGGTAAGACCCATTTGAATGAAGAACAGTACCAAAGCCAAAGGTGACAAAGAACAGGATTCAATATTTTTAAAGGAGGCTGGAAACAACCAGTCTGTCTTGTGAGGGATCTGGCCAACCTTGCTGTGCTCAAGTAGCGTGTGCTGTGAGATTTTTAAAAATAGAACAATAAGGAGCCTAAGCTGAAAGCATACCAAGGACAGGAAAGTCATGGCCAAACTCAGAGATGTTAGAAATGACGCAACCAAGACATGGTCATGGGACATACTACATCTACAAATCATCTGGATATCACTTAAATATTCATCAAAATTTCTATATTCAGAGTCTGAACAAATGGAAACTTTTGTGAATTAGGAAAACATTTATTATAGAAAGCAAGAAAATGAAACATACAACTGTGTGTCCAACAACAAAGTTTCAAATTTTTATGGGAGGGAAAGGGTTTAGCTAGGTAAAGCCTTAGAAACAATTCTCTTTCAGGGTCTTAAGCCTATTTCAAAGGTCTCAGCATGACAATCTATAAATATGAAAAACACCCTGGGTGTCTGCTGCTTTTGTCTCAGACCTGGCCAAAATCTCTGCCTGTAATATCCTGTTAAGTTAAATAGGAAAAACCTTCCTTGAATAAATAAGGCTATGTTAACATTGAAAAGATTTCAAATTAAGTTTGTAAAACATTAAAGAAAATAAAAATCAAACATTTTATTTATATTTGTGAGTTAAAAAACTGTGCATATTTGGTATTTTGTATTCTTGTGACATTTAAGAAAATTATGCCTCAGTGTATCAACTGTGTAATTCCAACGTGCTGGTACAATTAAAGAATTGATTAAAACTTAAGATATTAAATGAAGCTCTTCCTAAACTTCTTAATATCAATATAATATTTTTGAGAACTATAAAAATCACCACATTTACTCATATGACTTCATTACTTAAAAGAGAATACAACACATTAGGTTACAGTGCAGCTTAGAATTTCTGAAAATATTGTCAGCAAATGGATGAGACTTTACTCCAAAGCTTCTCAAGGTGAATAAAATTTGATACATTTAACAGAGAATTAAAAAACTGATTTTCTGAATTGTTTAGTAAATTAAAATACAGTTTTTCATAAGAAAAATAAATCTTGTTGAAGACTCCTTTACTTGCACAAATCATCCTTACAGGTAATAATAAATCATGCCATCAATGGAAAGAAACACAATTTAGTGTTTCTGCTGAAAATTATTCTAGAAAACCAAATGCCAGGTTCCTGGCAAATGGCTGCTGCTGCTGCTAAGTCACTTCAGTCGTGTCCAACTCTGTGCGACCCCACATACGGCAGCCCAACAGGCTCCCCTTCCTTGGGATTCTCCAAGCAAGAACACTGGAGTGGGTTGTCATTTCCTTCTCCAATGAATGAGAGTGAAAAGTGAAACTGAAGTCACTCAGTCGTGTCCAACTCTTCACGCTAGAGGACTGGATATCAGTTTTCTGATAGATTTTTATATCAGATAATAGGAGACATAAACTGCACTTATAATAATATGTTAATATTAGGATTTGGGAAAGGTATGGCATCCCACTCTAGTACTCTTGCCTGGAAAATCCCATGGATGGAGGAGCCTCGTGGGCTGCAGTCCATGGGGTCGCTAGAGTCAGACAGGACTGAGCGACTTCACTTTCACTTTTCACTTTCATGCTTTGGAGAAGGAAATGGCAACCCACTCCAGTGTTCTTGCCTGGAGAATCCCAGGGATGGGGTAGCCTGGTGGGCTGCCGTCTCTGGGATCGCACAGAGTCGGACATGACTGAAGCAACTTAGCAACAGTAGTAGCAGCAGCAAGAACTTATATAACCACATATGGGCACACATTGCATGGGGCTTTTCAACATCTTCCTTTAACCAAATAAATGAAAGGTGTGGAACATCTTACATAGTTATCTCTGCTAATATTATTTTTGTTTAAATGAAAATGAAATACATACCAGAGAAGAATTCATATAAATAACATATCTCCAAATATCTTTAATAATTAAAATATATATCTTAAATTACCTTGTATTTTAAATAGTTATTTCAAATCTTAAAAGATGATGTTGTGGAAGTGCTGAACTCAATATTGCCAACAAATTTGGAAAACACAGCAGTGACCACAGGCCTGGAAAGGGTCAGTTTTTATTCCAATCCCAAAGAAAGCTCAAACCACCACACAATTGCACTCATCTCACACGCTAGCAAAGTAACGCTCAAAATTCTCCAAGCCAAGCCTCAACAGTATGTGAACTGTGAAATTCCAGATGTTCAAGCTGAATTTAGAAAAGGCAGAGGAACAAGAGGTCAAATTGCCAGTATCCACTGGATCACCAAAAAGGCAAGAGATTCCAGAAAACATCTACTTCTGCTTTATTGACTATGCCAAAGCCTTTGACTTTGTGGATAACAACAAACTGTGGAAAATTCTTAAAGAGATGGGAATATCAGGCCACGTGACCTGCCTGAGAAATCTGTATGCAGGTCAGGAAGCAACAGTTAGAACTGGACATGAAACTGCAGGCTGGTTCCAGATAGGAAAAGGAGTACATCAAGGCTGTATATGGTCACCATGCTTATTTAACTTATATGCAGATTACATCATGAGAAATGCTGAGCTGGATGAAGGACAGACTGGAATCAAGATTCCCGGGAGAAATATCAGTAACCTCAGATATGCAGATGACACCACCCTTATGGCAGAAAGTGAAGAAGAAATAAACAGCCTCTTGATGAAAGTGAAAGAGGAGAGTGAAAAAGTTGGCTTAAAGCACAACTTCAGAAAACTAAGATCATGGCATCCAGTTCCATTGTTTTATGGCAAATAGATGGGGAAACAATGGAAACAGTGAGAAACTTTAATTTTTTTGGGCAATGGTGCAAATGGTGACTGCAGCCATGAAATTAAAAGACTCTTGCTCTGTGGAAGCAAAGTTATGACTAACTTAGACAGCAAATTAAAAAGCAGAGGCATCATTTGTCCGCCTACTCAGAGGTGTGGTTTTTCCAGTAGTCATGTATAGATGTGATACTTGGACTATAAAAAAAGCTGAACACCAAAGAGTTGATGTTTTTGAACTGTGATGTTGGAGAAGACTCTTGAGAGTCCCTTGGACTGCAAGGAGATCCAACAAGTCCATCCTAAAGGAAATCAATCCTGAAAATTCATTGGAAGGACTGATGTTGAAGCTGAAGCTCCAATACTTGCCCACCTGATGTGGACTCATTTGAAAAGACCCTGATGCTGGGAAAGATTGAAGGTGAAAGGAGAAGGGGATGACAGAGGATGAGATGGTTGGATGGCATCATTGATTCAATGGACATGAGTTTGAGTTAACTCCAGGAGTTGGTGATGGACAGGGAGGCCTGTTTGCTGCAGTCCATGGGGTTGCAAAGAGTTGGACATGATTGAATGACTGAACTGAACTGAACCCTGCACTTGCTTAGTGAAAATATATATTATTTAATATAAATATTGATTCATCTACAAGTCATTAATGCTATATTCTGAATAAAGTCTGTAATTTAAAATAAGTATATATTTTTAGAACTTTAGCATGGAAAACAAGCTCTGAAATCCTTAAAAGTTATTTCATAACTATTTTAAAAGTATAGCTTCTATATATTTTTGCTTTTGATATTCCTCTTAATTACTACTCTTCTTGATATAAAATGTCTAATGTTTCCATACAATCTGAACAGAAAAATGGGGAAAAAATGCTTTAATTAAAATGTTATGTCATTTTTGAACAAGCTAGGCATAAAAACTTGGCTTAATTTTGATGTGCCAAACTTTTGTGATTGTAAAGATAAAAACTGTTTAGCCTAAAATTTTATGTATAGCCTATTTAAAAAAAGTCAAAGTAAAATAAAATGTTTCCATGAATGTTTTTAGCAGAGAGTAATTTGGGGACTTTTAGCTATATATTTGAATTTAAAACCCTTATTTTTAAAATGGCTATTCAAGGCACCTGAGTTAATATTTTTATGCTTTGAATCAACCCTAGTGTCTCAGATGATAAAGAATATACCTGCACTGAGGAAGACCTGGGTTCAATCCTGGGTCAGGAAGATGCCCTAGAGGAGGGAATCACTACCCTCTTCAATAATCTTGCCTGGAGAATTCCATGGGCAGAGGAGCCTGGTGGGCTATAGTCCATGGGATCACAAAGAGGCAGACACACTGAACAATTGTCACCATCATTTTCTTTTAGTTTAGTACACTTATATGTTCTTTTTCATTCTTTTCAAAAATGTCTTATATTATACACTTAGATGTGAATACCAGACCACCTAACCTGCCTCTTGAGAAATCTATAGGCAGGTCAAGAAGCAACAGTTAGAACTGGACATGGAACAACAGACTGGTTCCAAATAGGAAAAGGAGTACGTCAAGGCTGTATATTGTGACCCTGCTTATTTAACTTCTATGCAGAGTACAGCATGAGAAACGCTGGACTGGAAGAAACACAAGCTGGAATCAAGAGTGCCGGGAGAATTGCAGGTCAGGAAGCAACAGTTAGAACTGGACATGGAACAACAGACTGGTTCCAAATAGGAAAAGGAGTACGTCAAGGCTGTATATTGTCACCCTGCTTATTTAACTTCTATGCAGAGTACATCATGAGAAACGCTGGACTGGAAGAAACACAAGCTGGAATCAAGAGTGCCGGGAGAAATATCAATAACCTCAGATATGCAGATGACACCACCCTTATGGCAGAAAGTGAAGAGGAACTAAAAAGCCTCTTGATGAAAATGAAAGAGGAGAGTGAAAAAGCTGGCTTAAAGCTCAACATTTGGAAAACTAAGATCATGGCATCTGGTCCCATCACTTCATGGGAAATAGATAGGGAAACAGTGGAAACAGTGTCAGACTTTATATTTTTGGGCTCCAAAATCACTGCAGATGGTGACTGCAGCCATGAAATTAAAAGACGCTTACTCCTTGGAAGAAAAGTTATGACCAACCTAGATAGCCTATTCAAAAGCAGAGATATTACTTTGCCAACTAAGGTCCATCTAGTCAAGGCTAGGGTTTTTCCTGTGGTCATGTATGGATGTGAGAGCTGGACTGTGAAGAAGGCTGAGCGCCGAAGAATTGATGCTTTTGCACTGTGGTGTTGGAGAAGACTCTTGAGAGTCCCTTGGACTGCAAGGAGATCCAACCAGTCCATTCTGAAGGAGATTAGTCCTGGGATTTCTTTGGAAGGAATGATGCTAAAACTGAAGCTCCATTACTTTGGCCACCTCATACGAAGAGCTGACTCATTGGAAAAGACCCTGATGCTGGGAGGGATTGGGGGCAGGAGGAGAAGGGGACAACAGCAGATGAGATGGCTGGATGGCATCACACACTCAATGGACGTGAGTCTGAGTGAACTCTGGGAGTTGGTGATGGACAGGGAGGCCTGACGTGCTGCGATTCATGGGGTCGCAAAGAGTCGGACACGACTGAGCAACTGAACTGAACTGAATCAATGCTGGGGAATATTTTTTCCTAGTATTCCTAGACACCTGGTAGGAGAATTTGTAATGTGCTGCTGCTGCTGTTGCATTTATGCACAGGACTGTGATGTGTTCAAGGAAACTTCAAGCAACAAAAATCCAAGAAATGAAATTCCTAGCCATGAGAATAACATGGCTACTGGAGAAAACCGTGCGTGCAACCATTAAGTATTTTCTTGGGTTCAAAAGGACGTTAATACAACTTCTCAGGAGAAAAAGAAAAACTACCTAGGATAATTGCACAGAATTGACTAATTTTCCAAGACAAGACAGAATTTTCTTCTATGTCTATATGTCTGCTCCAAAAACTTAAGGAACTAGTTTGCCAGCGAAAGTCTTTGTTGATGTGTTAGGTTGTTTTCCTATTTCTATCGTGCGTACATTTGAGAAAGGACAGAGCCATGGAACATACACATGATAGAATGAAAAGTGAAAGTTGCTCAGTTGTGTCCAACTCTTTGCGATCCCACGGACTATACAATCCATCAAATTCTCCAGAATACTGGAGTGGGTAGCCTTTCCCTTCTCCAGGGGATCTTCCCAACCTGGGGATTGACCTGGGGTCTCCTGCATTGCAGGCAGATTCTTTACCAGTTGAGCTACCAAGGAAGCCCTGTAAAATGAAGAGGGAATTGCTTTCTCATTATTTTGTTAATTCGGTGCTTAATGCCCTATAAGCAGTGATGTTTGTGTCTCACTTAGGGGAAATGGCTTGCAAACATGGCTGATAATTTGTCTCCATGTTCATACCCTCAGGCAGCCTCCTCCCACACTGACTTTGAGTACAGCCACCAGTGGAAAGATAGTAAATGTGACTCAAACAGACTTGACTGAGTTGCATCCGCTTGATATCCCCAAATTCCCGTGGGCATGAACTCAAGTGAGCTTGCAGGGGGATTAGCCACCACAAGGAACAGAACCACAGTGCCTGGATACCCACCTGCCCTCCGACCACAGATTCGTGGGAGAGCCCAGCAGAGACCACTGAGTTGGCCCCACGGTCTCTTAGACTTGTAAACAGTAGAAAATAACTGATGTTTTAAACTCTAAATTTCGGGATGCTTCTTGTGCAGCAAAAGCTAATAGCACAATTCCTCGCTTAAGCTGCTTCTCTAATGAGCAGTTCAATCTTCACCACCACCACCCCCCCAAAAGAAACAGTTAGTTTCCTTTTAGGAAGATATAGCTACAGAGTCACAAAGAGCAAAACTCTCACCACTCAAATATTCTTCCAGAATCCAGGTGAGAGGATGACAGAACCAGCAAGTGAGAGCTCAAAGGGAGCTCTTGTTAACAGGAAAAGATGTCAAGGCCTCCCATACGGACATATGCTAAACATCACTGTCCTGCACAGGTTCACGTTTGCTGACAACCACAACTGTTGTCATCTTGATCATGGTTAGGAATCACCTTTAAAAACAGCACCTTCTCAACTGTAAAGAAGACTCTTGAGAGTCCCTTGGATTGCAAGGAAAACAAACCAGTCAATTCTAAAGGAAATCAATCCTGAATATTCATTGGAGATACTAATGCTGAGGCTGAATCACCAATACTTTGGCCAACTGATACAAAGAGCTGACGCATTGGAAAAGACCCTGATGCTGGGAAAGATTGAAGGTAGGAGGAGAAGGGGATGACAGAGAATGAGACAGTTGGATGCACTCCAGGAGCTAGGGAAGGACAGGGAAGCCTGGTATGCTGCGGTCCATGGGGTCACAAAGAATTGGATATGACTGAGTGACTGAATAACAACTGAGAGAAAAGCTTATGTGTCACCAGGTGCTCTGTGCAACAAAGTCCATTCAAAACATGCTTTGATCAATTTGGAAACAAGGCATTCACAAACAAATGAGCTAAAAGAGTTACCTCATTTAAAATCACCAACATTCACCATTAAGTTAAAAAAACTAAGTGATACTATTGACTTGGCCAAAAAGTTCATGTTTTTTCCATAAAATGTGCAGAAAACTCATTTGGCCAAACCAATATTTGCTTGTATTGTCTTTGACTCCCCCCGGCTTTGGAGCTCATTGATCAGGAACTGAGCAGAAGCTGCATCCTGCCCAGGCCTCTCCCATTTCCTCGTTGCTCCAGTTACCATCCTCCCCTCCCCACAGCGCTTGAAGACAGAAGGTTTTCCAGGAGGGATGGGCAGTGGCAGGCCTGGAAAACTAAACTGTCAGATGGTGGAAGTCAGTGCATTTAAAGGCCAGTGTTGGACTTGTACTAATTACAAAGGTGCTGCTGCTGCTAAGTCGCTTCAGTCGTGTCTGACTCTGTGCGACCCCATAGACGGCAGCCCACCAGGCTCCCCGTCCCTGGGATTCTCCAGGCAGGAACACTGGAGTGGATTGCCATTTCCTTCTCCAATGCATGAAAGTGGGAAGTAAAAGTGAAGTCGCTCAGTCGTGTCCAACTCTTAGCGACCCCATGGACTGCAGCCTAGCAGGCTCCTCCGCCCATGGGATTTTCCAGGCAAGAGTACTGGAGTGGGGTGCCATTGCCTTCTCCTACAAAGGTGCAGATAACCTCAACGAGGAAAGCTTGGCAGGCCCACCTTAACAGGTGATCCAAGTTGGCACCGGTGGTGTGACACCAACATCACGGGACTCACAGCATGATGCACTGGGGAGGAATATGTATGATATTCTCACCCAAAATGCATGACCTAAATTGAATTGTGAGAAAATAGCAGACAAACCCAAATTGAGGGACATATGACAAATCCCAGCCATTGATCTTCAAAAGTCTGATGGTTGTGAAAGACAAAGAAAGGCAGAGGAACATTCCAGACTAAAACAGCCCACAGACACATGATGACTAAATACAACATGTGAGACTGGGCTGGGTGCTGGCCCAGAAAAAGATCTTCGTAGAGCCATGGATGATATCTGAATGAGGTTCATCATGATGCACTGGGGAGGAATATGTATGATATTCTCACCCAAAATGCATGACCTAAATTGAATTGTGAGAAAATAGCAGACAAACCCAAATTGAGGGACATATGACAAATCCCAGCCATTGATCTTCAAAAGTCTGATGGTTGTGAAAGACAAAGAAAGGCAGAGGAACATTCCAGACTAAAACAGCCCACAGACACATGATGACTAAATACAACATGTGAGACTGGGCTGGGTGCTGGCCCAGAAAAAGATCTTCGTAGAGCCATGGATGATATCTGAATGAGGTTCATGAACTTGTTCACCGTGCTGCCCAAGGGCAGAGTCCCTGGTTTGACCATTGTCAGGGACTAATCTGTTCTCAGTTGCATCTGACTCCTTGCAGCTCCATGGATTATAGCTCCTCTGTCCATGGAATTTTCCAGGCAAGAATACTGGAGTGGGTTTCCGTTTCCTACGCTAGGGAATCTTCCTGACCCAGCGGTTGAACCCATATCTCTTGCTCTCCTGCATTGGCAAGCAGACTCTTTACCACTGAGCCACCTGGGAAGCCCCACATAACTCACGCAACATGCTAACACTAGGGGAACAGATGGAAATTCTCTCCTCTCATTAAGCAACTTTGAGTCCAAAGTCAATTCAAAATAATGTTTTTAAAAATTTTTAATAAAACCTCTTCAAGTTTTAATAAGAAGAAAGGAGAGAGGAGAAGGGGAGGGGAGGAGTAGCAGAAGGAGGAGGGGAGGAGGAAAAGGAGGAGAAAGAGCCACGTTCAGCTGCGTTTCATCCGCTGATGCAAAGTGAAGGAAGACTCGCTGACTCCCCAGGGTGTCCTAGTGCTGAGCTACGGAAAGGCAGCCTCACTGAGGGTGGTGATAGGAGGGGACAGAGACCACCTGTGTGTGTCCCCCGGCTTTGCCTTCTGACAGGGACAAATGTAGCACATTCGCCTACTTGCCCAAATCTCGATGATCCGAAACCCTCCCCTCCACACACATAGCAGGAAAGCCAGTCTTTGGTCCCCAGGCCCCCTCTTCCCTTCCTCGGTTCCTGGGCGGGGATGTAGTGACCGTCCAGCCGAAGCGGACTTGGGCTGCCCACCTCCTGTCTGCTGGGCTCAGCTCTGTGTACACAGGCCCTCTGCCCTGCCCACCCTTGTCCAGACAGTCTGGATGAAGCTCACCTCTCTGAAGCTGTCCGCTCTACGCCCTGGACTCGTTAGGTTCCCTCCATGGATTCCAGAGTGAACAGCTGACCCTCTGAGCTGGCTCCTCGCTCTGTATGCGCTGCTCTGGGATGGAGGCGGCTGCCCGTGCAGCGGCCACCAGGGGGCAGTGTGAACACGCCACAGGCCAGCCCTGCAGCGTCTCAGGTCACGCCTCAGATTCCACACAGGAAGCCAGCACTCCCAGGAGAAGAAAGAGCACCGACGCGCTGGCCACTGGTGGGCCTGCAGTTCAGTTCAGTTCAGTTCAGTCGTGTCCAGCTCTGCGACCCCATGGACTGCAGCACGCAGGCCTCCCTGGCCATCACGGACACCCGGAGCTTGCTCAAACTCATGTCCATTGAGTCGGGGATGCCATCCAGCCTCTCGTCCTCTGTCTTCAGTCTTTCAGGACTGCAGGTTATGTCTATTCTCTTTCTGTCTTCTTTTGTATTTTCCACATTTTCTATCATTAATAAATAACTTTCACAACCAAATCAGTTTCAGGCTAGGTCAATAGAGGCTTTTTATGCGTCATCCATACCCACATGTTTCATATACACACAAAGGCCCTGAGTGGGGCCGTGGGCACTGCAGACGTTCCCCGCTCAAGGGGAGCCGCACACCTGAAGGGCCGTGCCAGGCTGTGCGGGGCCACCTGGATCCAGCAGCCCCTCCCTTGCCCAAGGTTGCTCTGTCCCCAGGTGCCCAGTCACCTTGTTGTAGGTGAATCCCATTTCTTCTTATAAGTTAAAACCCCTGCCGTTTGCATTCCTGAGGATTCTTCTGGGGACTATTCTACCCATCTTTCCTTCAGAGCAATCAGTTCCCAAATTTTTAGTCATTTTCTGAGTCTTCCCGATTTCCCGCCTTCCACCTCATCTGGGACAAGGCTGGAGGCTGAGCCCCACGGGGACTGGTAGCCATGCTGGGATAGCCCGAGTCTCTCACAGCGGCCTCCTGTGCGGCAGCCAGCCCTGTACTCAAGGTCACCGGGTCCCCTCAGGCCCTGTGTTCTCCTCGGAGGCCTCACACCAAGAGGCTTCCCCAACGTCCTTGCGGGGCATCTGTGCCCCTGTCCAGGAAGGCACCAAAAACACCCCCACACCAGCTGCCCCCGTGGGCTCTCAGGGCTGGGAAGGAGCGCGAGGTGTGTCCACCCCTGCTGGCCTGGAGCCCCTGTACCCCACGGTGCCCCCCAAGATCAGCTGCGTACCCCATCCTCACACAGGAGATGACAGCTTCACCCCGGACAGCAGGTGTGACCTCAGACCCACCTCACTGAGTGTACAACCAGCCCTCTCTTCACACACAGGCAGCAGCTGCGTCCCCTGCACTTTCAAAGGCAAAACGATCTCATTTCTCCTCCAAAATAACACAGTACTGATACAGAGATGGTGCTCAGGCTGACTCTTAAACTCTAACTTAGACCTTGAAGCTGCAGTAAGCCATGAAGTGTGAGGGAAAGCCATTAACAGGGGGAAATAATCAGAAAGGAAAAGAACCTTAGAGTCATTTCTTCATCCTAATGCCAAGAACTCAGAAATGCATGCAGTTCAGTCTCTCACTTCTAGAGGGGGATCCCAGTGACCCTGAGAACTGGGCTGACTGCTGCACAGGAGGCCACTGTCTAGGAACCCGACAGGCACTCCCCGTGACCGGTGCAGTGTCAATGTATTTCAGCATGTTTCCGCACAACTGTCTCCTCCTCTCCTCCCCTCCCTGCTTCCCCATCCTTCCCTCTTTCTGTCCCCCATTTGCCCTCCCTCACACCCCCCTCTGCGACCATCCTTCTCTCCTACCTTCCTCTGTCTCTCCTGCCCCAGGCTCCTGGTCCCCAGGCTCCAGCCCACCTTCCCGCCCTCCTGCCCGCCCCCCAGTAGCATCCCAGCCGCCTCTGGACGGTGCAGTGTGGGTCACACAGCCTCTGCCTCAGCATCTGCCCGTGAGGTCTCGGCCGCAAGCCTAAATGCAGACTGATTTCAGGTGGGAAGCTGGAACCCCGCCCACCGCTGTGTGAGGGGACGGTTGACCCTTCTTTGCTGAAACTCCTTCCATGTGCCCAGGTCAAGAGGCATGGAGACACTCTGGCAGGGTCATGACAGGATGGGGTCCTGAGGAGCCCCGCAACCCCAGACGCCCGCACCTAGGCAGCCTCAGAAGTAGAGCAGAGGCCACCCTGCCTCCCACGGCCCAGGCGCTCCCAGTCGCCCACCGTCCCACAAAGAACAGAACTCTGCTTGTTTCTCATTTCTGGGGGATGCCCTTGCACCATGTGAGAAGCCATGAGTTGAACAGAATCTTCCTAGGGCAGCTGGGACTTCTCCACACACTCCAGCCTGCAGCCTCCAAAATGAGAAAGGAGGACCCAGCCGCCGAAGAAGGTGCGAAAGCTGAGACACCAGGTGCGCCCCAGCCCCACCCGTGGCACCCTCTCAGGAGGGCCCGGCAGGCCTCGCTAACATCCCTGGCCAGGGGGCTCAGGTGCTTCCTAGGCCAGGAGTGGGAGGGCCCGTGCTTCCCCTCTGCTTCCTTCCTCACTCCCTCACCTGAATCACGAGAATGAAAGGGGAACTGAGCAGCAAATCTTTCGGTAATCTTTTTTAAGCTTCAAAATGTGGTTTAAAAAATCAGTTAAGGAACTCTACAAGAAAAAAAAAATGGTTTCAAGTAAGTCATCTGACACGAGCAGGCATGAGCCAGAACACCAATAAAATCTCTGTCCTTGGGGTCTTGCCCTCAGGTGAAAACATCGGTGCTCAAACTACCCAGCCCCTGTCAGGACCTTCACTCCAGTTTGCAGAACACATGGGGCGTCTCACTCAGCCTTTGCAGGAGCTCTTTCAAGTCCAGAAAACACTGCCACCAGGCTGGCAATTTCCCTCCATTCAGATTAGCCAAAAAGCTCTTCTTCTCAGGGACTCAGCCCTGAATAACTGTTTAAGAAAACCACTATCCCTCATACCCTATTTCCTTATTCACTCCTTGGGCAACTATTGGGCTTACTTACTGCTTATTCTTGTACAATCACAACCTCTCTGCTATGAGCTGTCAATTGAGAGCTTTCTCTCTCCCCTCAGACCTCCCGAAAAGCAGATGAATAATGACAATTTCTTTTATTTTTTAGTTTAGTTTTATTTTTAACAGTCTTATTAAGATACAATAAACATACCATATGATTCACCCATTTAAGTATATAGATCCATGGATTTTTGTATATTCACAAAGACCCAATCTGTCACCCCCAAGAGAAACCTTGTATCCATTGGCAATTATATCTCATTTCCCCACATTCCCTTTCCCTATCCCTGTCTTAATAAACCACTTTATTTCTGTCTCTACAGATGTCAAATTCTGAACATTTTACTGTAAATGAAATCATACAGTATCGTCTTTGACTGGCGACCTCCAGTGAGCATGTTTTTAAGGTTCATGCATGTCTTATGTGTCAGTACTACAATCCTTTTTACTGTTGAATAATATTCTGATGTGCACATGTATCAATACCACATTTAATTATCTGATCATCAGTTGGTGGGCCTCTGGGTTGCTTCCAAGGGCTGGCTTTGATGAATAATGCTGCTATGAACATTTGTGCACAGACTTTCCCATGGACATCTGTTTCACTTCTCCTGGGTGTGTACATACAAGCGGAATTGCTGGACCATGTGGTAAACCTATGTTAGCTTTCTAAAGAAACTATGAGCTGTTTTCAAAGAGGCTGCGTACTTTACACCCCAGCCACACTGCGAGGTCTCCAGTGTCTGCACCTCTCCCCAGTCTTGCTACTAACCACCCAGCATCTATTACAGCCGACCTGGTGGCTGTGATTTCAGTCCTCCAGTGATGAGTCACTTTAGCACCTTGCCATGTACTAACTGACCCTTCGGATATCTTCTTGGGCTTCCCTGGTGGCTCTGTGGTAAAGAACCCGCCTGCCAATGCAGGAAACTTGGGTTCAATCCCTGTGTTGGGAAGATCTGCTGGAGCAGGAAATGGCAGCCCACTCCAGTGTCCTTACCTGGAGGATCCCATGGACAGAGGAGCCTGGCGGGCTATGGTCCATGGAGCAGCAAAAGAATCATTCAAGATTCAGCAACTAAACAACAACCATGTATCTTCTTTGGGAAAATGTCTCTACGGATCTTTTGCTATTCTCACTGGGGTAAAATATTCTCAACTTAAAATGTACCACCTTAACAACTTTTAAGTGTACAGCTCAGCAGTGTTAAGGATATTCACACTGTCCTGCAATGATCTCCAGAAATTTTTCGTACCCATTAAATGACAAAACCCCATTTCTGCTTTCTCCAGGCATGGCAGCCTCCATGCTACATCCCTTTCCAGGAGTTTGACCTCTTGCTCATGAGCACGCTAACTACAGTTCCCTGAGTAGCATGATCCTGGGTAAACCATTTCCATTTTATTATGGAACGCTTCTGGGCATTGATCTATTTATAAGAATATTTGTCAGACATTACCCAAGACATCAAGGGTATTTCATACGTAAAGATTAAGTCCTTCAGTCATAAAGGCAGTTTCAATTCATGCCTGGTAGAAGCTAGTCTGCTGCTGCTACTGCTAAGTCACTTCAGTCGTGTCTGACTCTGTGCGACCCCAAAGATGGCAGCCCACCAGGCTCCCCTGTCCCTGGGATTCTCCAGGCAAGAACACTGGAGTGGGTTGCCATTTTCTTCTCCAATGCATGAAAGTGAAAAGTGAAAGTGAAGTCATCAGTCTTGTCTGACTCTTAGCAACCCCATGGACTGCAGCCCACCAGGCTCCTCCGTCCATGGGATTTTCCAGGCAAGAGTGCTGGAGTGGGGTGCCATTGGCAACTCTCTGGTGCAAAGTCCCACTAGATGTCACTGGGTGGCACAAGCGGGCTTTTGTCATAAGCCCCAGCCTACACCCCATGCAAGGCTACTTATTCCACAGAGAATTTGTTCACATCAGCACCGTTCTACACTGTTTGAAATTAACAACCTGTGACGACTCAAGCCATCTTATTAGTTCCCACTGACATGTCCAATTAATACTGATAGAAGGACAGATATACCCGCCTTCCATTTTATAATTCTAGGGAGAGGCAATATCCATCCCCATCACACATTCAGATGAAGAGATATAGACACTTCATAAAGAACCCATACAGACAAGCCAAACTTTGTCCAAATCTTCATCTTAATCCATCAACCCTTGCATTCCTGACTACTGAACTTCACCAACAGGACTTGGCTTTACGATACCAAGCAGGGAAAGTGTTCCCCAGCTAGACATGATGTCCATGCCCAGAAAACACTCAGGTGAAGGAGATACAACTTCTTCACGTAAAGCCTGTTAAACATTCCTTTTTTTTTTTCTTTTCTCCTTCTTTTTTTTTTTTTTTCCTTGCTGCACAGCTTACAGGATCTTATTACCCTAACCAGGGATCAAAACGGGGACCCCGGCAGTGAGAGTTCCAAGACCTAACCACTGATGGCAAGGAAAGTCCCATATTCATCTGCGTTTTGCTTTGGGTACCCAGCAGGAGACTGAACCAAGAGACTCTGGCTTTTTTGTCACTCTTTCTCTTGATTCAATTGCAGAACCATCACCACAGGTTAACCTGGTGATTCAGACAATAAGAATCTACCTGCAATGCAGGAGACCTGAGTTTGATCCCTGGGTTGGGAAGATCCCCTGGAGAAGGGCATGGCAACCTACTCCAGTATTCTTGCTTGGAGAATCTCATGGACAGAGGCGCCTGGCAGGCACAGTCCTTGCGGTCGCAAAGAGTCAAACACAACTGAGCGACTTTCACTTTCACCACAGATGACAGCTGATATGATTTTTTCCTGTTGCCATTTTTGGCTTGGACCTTTCCAAATTCCTCCAAATTGGAGTATATAGAGCAGCTTTGTTCAGGGAACCAGCGGGGGTTCTCACTGGTCCAGTCACCCTCCAAGAGTGCTGCAGAAGACCTTCATTTAGACATCAATAGCTGCTTTATTCACTCCATTTCTTCATAACTGTTTCAGGATTTCCATTCCATGGCACAAGTTCTGTGGCTCTCTCCTCATCTATGCCCCTTCCTTTGGCCATCAGCCTAGCCTTCCTTGTCACGTGCTATTTTGGCACACCTTTTTCCCTTAGATATTGCTCTGAAAGTAGATGCAATAATCTGAATTGGGTCTGCATCTGAATCCCCAGCATACCCTCCACTGAGGGCCCTGAGACAAGAGGCTGTGGTTCCCCAGCCATAAGCTAAGCTTAGCATTTTCATTTTTAGCTCTCACATAGAACAATAACCAAGAGATTGTATCTTTTAGTCTTTTCATAGTATTTTGCATTTCCTTACAAATCCACTGAGCCAACTTCCCAGAATTTGGATTCATCATCTCTAAATTCCACTGGGAACTTCTACCTCCAGGAACTGACATCAGCATAGCAGCTGCTCCATACCACGGGCAGAGACCCACAGCCACTCAGGAATCAAAACTTCCTTCTTCCCCACCCTTTTATCTTTTCTCCCCAAAACCATATTTTTCAGTGATTTGAGTCATGCTAGCTAATTCCACTTTTTCCTAGCAATAACCCTTCCATCACCATCCCACCTCGTAACCAACCAGGCTCCAGAGTCCCACTACATGTCACTGGGTGGCATAGACCCCACAGATTAGAAAGCATGGTTCCCAACAAGACTATCCCTTACTTCAGAATTCCCCAGGCCACCTAAACATCAGTCCAACTGGCTACCAATCTGAGGGCTTCTCAATGACCCCCACCCCCAAGTCTGTAACTCACTAGAAACTCATAGAACTCAAGAACACACTACACTTCTGGTTAAGTTTTATTATGAAGGATACAGATCAGGACAAGCCAAATGAAGAGATGCATAGCATGAAGTCTGGGAGGGTCCCCAACACAGAGCTTCTGTGTAACACTCTTCCTGTATGTCAAGCTACACCATGTCCTAGCACATCCGCATGTTCACCAACCAGGGAGCACCAGGAAGCTTTGGCTTCCAGAGTTTTCACTGGAGTTTAATGACATCCTCATGACCAGTTGAATCATTGGTCAGCCAGGTGGTTGAAACCAATCTCCAGCCACTCCCGTCCCCCTGCCCTGGAGGGTGGGAAGTCTGGCTGATGAGGGCTTTAAGCCCCAACCCTCTAATCATGTGGTTGGTGCTTCTGGATTGACCACCCCATTCTGAAACTATCTAGGCATCCATCATGAGTTGCCTCAGTAACATAAACTTATATGTGGTCCAAGGGCTCATTACCAATAACACTCCTACCATTCAGGAATTCCTAAGGGTTTAGAAGCTCTGTGCCAGGATCCCAGGACAAAGACTAGATGTACCCTTTATTATGCAACAGGTACTTATCCCTATGGCAGTACTCTTTCCAGTACTCTTGCCTGGAAAATCCCATGGACGGAGGAGCCTGATAGGCTGCAGTCCATGGGGTCGCTAGAGTCGGACACGACTGAGCGACTTCACTTTCACTTTTCACTTTCATGCACTGGAGAAGGAAATGGCAACCCACTCCAGTGTTCTTGCCTGGAGAATCCCAGGGACGGGGGAGCCTGGTGGGCTACCATCTTTGGGGTCGCACAGAGTCAGACACGACTGAAGCGACTTAGCAGCAGCAGCAGCACTTACCCCTAAGGGCTTCCCTGGTGGCTCAGTGGTAAAGAACCCACCGGCCAATGCAGGAGACCCAGGTTCAATCCCTGGGTTGGGAAGAGCCCCTGGAGAAGGAAATGGCAAACCTCTCCAGTATTCTTGCCTGGAAAATCCCATGGACAGAGGAACTGGGGTCACAAAAGAGTCAGACACAACTTAGTGACTAAACAATTTACCCCTAAACCCAACCAGAGAGTCTGCAGCCACAGAGGCTATCCAAGAAGGCTGCTGCCTCAGCCTCAAGAACACATTTCTCTGTGACTAGACATGATCTGACTCAAGTCTGCAAGAAGATGTGTGTAGGTGGGGTGTGATCCTGAGGGAATCTGTGGCCTGCGGCTCCGGCAGCAGTATATCTGGTGTGATGTCCCCCACATTCTCAGGGCTTCCCAGGTGGCACTAGTGGTAAAGAACCCACCTGCCAATGCAGGAGATATGAGACTGGGTTCGATCCCTGGGTTAGGAAGATCCCCTGGAGAAGGGCATGGCAACCCACTCCAGTTTTCTTGCCTGGAGAATCCCCATGAACAGAGGAGCCTGGTGGGCTACAGTCCATAGGGTCGCAAAGAGTCAGACAGAACCGAAGCAACCTAGCACGCACACATGCCCTGCGTGCTCAAGGCTAGATTCCGAGGTGCCACCAGATGGTTCAAAGCCCTTGATGAATTTTCCAGGACAGGACTAAATGCTCTGACCTGGGAGTTAGCCACTGAGTTAACTTGACCCTTGCCTGGAAACGGCAACTCTGCCATGACAACCACCACAACAGGCCCCACTCACCGCACTCACATCCAGGTTACCCAGGCAGCCGACAGCCTCACATGGTGGGAGGACAGAAGAGGGTTTCAACCAGCAAGGAAACACTAGTTCCAAATCTGCTGGCTGGCTCAGCGGCTTCTACAATTTTCCCACCCGCAGGCCTCAGTGCTAGACTATACAAGAGGCCCTTTCCCACACACATCCAGCTCTGAGCATTTAAAGGCATCAAGCCAGCTCAGGGTTCCTCCAGTTAAACTTGACATTCTGTGAAGAATGAGAGAATCATAATGAATGAGCATTATTCATTTATTAACAAGTGAATAACAGCATTGGTCAAAAGAATAGCAAACACTTACATAATATTTGTTCCTTACTGGATGCTGTTCTTCCAGCTTGTGTGTATTGTTCATCCATTTAATCCCATATAGCCTTATAAAAGAGGTCTGATAATATTGCAGTTTTACAAATGAGGAACTTGAGGCCTGACAAAGTGAACAAAGACACCTAAGAGGTTCTGTCTAAATACAGATTTTAACCCCAGGCACCATACTCCCTGGGGCTTCCCAGATGGCGCTAGTGGTAAAGAACCCTCCTGCCAATGCAGGAGACAAAAGATACTGGGTTCAATCCCTGGGTCGGGAAGATCCCCGGGAGGAGGGCATGGCAACCCACTCCAGTATTCTTGCCTGGAGAATCCCATGGTCAGAGGAGCCTCTCGGGCTAGAGTCTATAGGGTGGCAAAGAGTCTGACATGACTGAAGCGACTTAGCATGCACACCACACTCTCTACTTGCCAAAAGAAAGCACACTGAAAGGTATAAAAAGAGCACGACTGAGTCACCGGTATGAAAAGCTGGCCCATGTACACTGTCTTGGAGAGCGGCGCATTCACAGGCGGCATGCTGCTGGGCAGGGCAAGACGCAGAGCACAAGATGAGCAGATTTATATGTGAATATCTCTGCAAATAGCCTCAATAAAATATTAACAAATTTAATTCAAAATGCTCATTAAAATAATAATAAACCACAGCCAAGTAGGATTTACCCCTCAGGAATGCAAGGATAATTCAAATTAGGAGATCAGTTCACACAACTGACAACATTAGTAAGTCAAAGAAGAAAAACCACATAATTATCTGCAGAGAAGTGAAAATGATATTTTAGAAAACTCAGCATCCATTCCTGATTAAAATTTAAAAACACTTAACAATAAGTATTTTCTTATTATGATTTAAAAGCATATTTTAAACCAAAAATGAGTACCAATCTTTATAATGAAATACCAAAATATTCTTATTATGTAAATGTTGGTTTAAGATGAGAGAGGAACACAAGAGCTAAAAACAGTGAAGAAGGCAAAGCTGAAACCACCACCATGAAAACTGACACCACCACGTGCTCGGGAAATCCAGTGCAACTTCAGCTCAGCTCAGTTCAGTTCGGTCTCTCAGTCGTGTCCGACTGTCTGCATCCCCATGGACTGCAGCACGCCAGGCCTCCCTGTCCATCACCAACTCCAAGAGTTCACTCAAACTCATGTCCATTGAGTCGGTGATGCCATCCAACCATCTCATCCTCTGTTGTCTCCTTCTCCTCCTGTCCTCAGTCCCTCCCAGCGTCAGGGTCTTTTCCAATGAGTCAGCTCTTCGTATGAGGTGGCCAAAGTACTGGCATTTCACCGTCAGCATCAGTCCTTCCAAAGAACACCCTGGACTGATCTCCTTTAGGATGGATTGGTTGGATCTCCTTGCAGTCCAAGGGACTCTCAAGAGTCTTCTCCAACACCACAGTTCAAAAGCATCAATTCTTCGGCGCTCAGCTTTCTTCACTGTCCAACTCTCGCATCCATTCATGACCACTGGAAAAACCATAGCCTTGACTAGACAGACCTCTGTTGGCAAAATAATGTCTCTGCTTTTGAATATGATATCTAGGTTGGTCATAACTTCAAGGAGTAAACGTCTTTTAATTTTATGGCTGCAATCACCATCTGCAGTGATTTTGGAGCCCAGAAAAATAAAGTCTGACACTGTTTCCACTGTTTCCTCATCTATTTCCCATGAAGTGATGGGACCAGATGCCATGATCTTAGTTTTCCAAATGTTGAGCTTTAAGCCAACTTTTTCACTCTCTTCTTTCACTTTCAAGAGGCCTTTTAGTTCCTCTTCACTTTCTGACATAAGGGTGGTGTCATCTGAACATCTGAGGTTATTGATATTTCTCTGGGATATCTTGATTCCAGCTTGTGCTTCTTCCAGCCCAGCATTTCTCATGATGTACTCTGCATAGAAATTAAATAAGCAGGGTGACAATATGCAGCCTTGATGTACTCCTTTTCCTATTTGGAACCAGTCTGTTGTTCCATGTCCAGTTCTAACTGTTGCTTCCTGACCTGCATATAGATTTCTCAAGAAGCAGGTCAGGTGGTCTGGTATTCCATCTCTTCCAGAATTTTCCACAGTTTATTGTGATCCACACAGTCAAAGGCTTTGGCATAGTCAATAAAGCAGAAATAGATGTTTTTCTGGAACTCTCTTGCTTCTTCCACGATCCAGCTTTTCTAAAACCAGCTTGAACATCAGGAAGTTCACGGTCCACATATTGCTGAAGCCTGGAGAATTTTGAACATTACTTTACTTGCGTGTGAGATAAGTGCAATTGTGCAGTAGTTTGAGCATTCTTTGGTATTGCCTTTCTTTGGGATTGGAATGAAAACTGACCTTTTCCAGTCCTGTGGCCACTGCTGAGTTTTCCAAATTTGCTGGCATATTGAGTGTAGCACTTTCACATCATCATCTTTTAGGATTTGAAAGAGCTCACCTGGAATTCCATCACCTCCACTAGCTTTGTTTGTAGTTATGCTTTCTAAGGCCCCTTGGCTTCACATTCCAGGATGTCTGGTTCTAGGTGAGTGATCATACCATCATGATTATCTGGGTCATGAAGTTCTTTTTTGTACAGTTCTTCTGTGTATTCTTGCCACCTCTTCTTAATATCTTCTGCTTCTGTTAGGTCCATACCATTTCTGTCCTTTATTGAGCCCATCTTTGCATGAGATGTTCCCTTGGTATCTCTAATTTTCTTGAAGAGATCTCTAGTTTTTCCCATTCTGTTGTTTTCCTCTATTTCTTTGCATTGACTACTGAGGAAGGCTTTCTTATCTCTCCTTGCTATTCTTTGGAACTCTGCATTCAGATGCTTATTCTTTTTTGTACAGTTCTTCTGTGTATTCTTGCCACCTCTTCTTAATATCTTCTGCTTCTGTTAGGTCCATACCATTTCTGTCCTTTATTGAGCCCATCTTTGCATGAGATGTTCCCTTGGTATCTCTAATTTTCTTGAAGAGATCTCTAGTTTTTCCCATTCTGTTGTTTTCCTCTATTTCTTTGCATTGACTACTGAGGAAGGCTTTCTTATCTCTCCTTGCTATTCTTTGGAACTCTGCATTCAGATGCTTATATCTTTCCTTTTCTCCTTTACTTTTCACTTCTCTTCTTTTCATAGCTATTTGTAAGGCCACCTTAGACAGTCATTTTGCTTTTTTGCATTTCTTTTCCATGGGGATGGTCTTGATCCCTGTCTCCTGTACAATGTCACGAACCTCCGTCCATAGTTCATCAGGCACTCTGTCTATCAGATCTAGTTCCTTAAAACTATTTCTCACTTTCATTGTATAATCATAAGGGGTTGATTTAGGTTATACCTGAATGGTCTAGTGGTTTTCCCTACTTTCTTCAATTTAAGTCTGTATTTGGCAATAAGGAATTCATGATCTGAGCCACAATCAGCTCCCAGTCTAGTTTTTACTGACTGCATAGAGCTTCTCTATCTTTAACTGCAAAGAATATAATCAATCTAATTTTGCTGGTGACCATCTGGTGATGTCCGGGTGTAGAGTCTTCTCTTGTGTTGTTGGAAGAGGGTGTTTGCTATGACCAGTGCATTCTCTTGGCAAAACTCTATTAGCCTTTGCCTTGCTTCCTTCCATACTCCAAGGCCAAATTTGCCTATTTCCAGATGTTTCTTGACTTCCTATTGTTGCATTCCAGTTCCCTATAAGAAAAAGACATTTTTGGGGGGTGTTAGTTCTAAAAGGTCTTGTAGGTCTTCATAGAACCATTCAATTTCAGCTTCTTCAGCATTACTGGTTGGGGCATAGGCTTGGATAACTGTGATATTGAATGGTTTGCCTTGGAGACAAACAGAGATCATTCTGTCATTTTTGGATTGCATCCAAGTACTGCATTTCAGACTCTTGTTGACCATGATGGCTACTCCATTTCTCCTACGGGATTTCTGCCCCCAGTAGTAGCTATAATGGTCATCTGAGTTAAATTCATCCATTCCATTCCATTTTGGTTGGCTGATTCCTAGAATGTGGATGTTCACTCTTGCCATCTCCTGTTTGACTACTTCCAATTTGCCTCAATTCATGAACCTAACATTCCAGGTTCTTATGCAATATTGCTCTTTACAGCATTGGACCTTGTTTCTATCACCAGTCACATCCACAACTGGGTATTGTTTTTGCTTTGGCTCCATCCCTTCATTCTTTCTAGAATTATTTCTCCACTTATCTCCAGTAGCACACTGGACACTTACTGACCTGGGAGTTCCTCTTTCAGTATCCTATATCTCTCAGGAAAGTCTATAAAGGCTTAGTCACTTGGTACCAACTAAAACCTGCCTCAAGATATTGCTAATTCTATGTTGTTCTATCAGCTGAACCCCTTCCCAGAGAACAGAAGGAGTACAGAAAGGGAAGATACTATTGGCCCAGTTATCCCACTCTTTATAAACCTTCAGGGACAGGAGGAGCCAAAATGGTCAAGATTAAAGAAGCCTTTACTATCCTAAGCCTCCTATTCAAAGACCAAGTCCCTCTTTTAAGAAATTGATCACTTCCTCCTACAAGTCTCTCAATGTCCTCAACTGTCTCCACCCTTCTTGCTTGTTGCGGGGGTTGGGGGGGTGCATCTTATAAGGTTGTTAGCAATAGCAACAATTTTAACATCATTATAACTTCACTGACATACAGGCTGTTTTCACTCTTACCTTAGGTCTTTGAATCCTTACAACTCAGGGGGATTATTAGCCTCTCTGCTGTACAGATGAGAGACCTAGAAAAGGGTGTATGAGTAATCTGCTAAATGTTAAAAGTAAGAATGGGGCCCCATTTTTCTGGTTTTAAAGCAGCACAATATTGTGGTTAGATTGTGTGTTCTGGAATTGGACTCTAGATATGAGCCTGGCAACATTCAAATAGCTGTGCAATCCCGAGCCAGCCACTCAGTATCTCTTAGTCCAGTTTCTTAATGGGTATTTGTACCCATACAAATGAGAATTCAAGACTTTACCTTATTGGACTGCTGGGATTATAAACTAATGTATATGGCATGCTTAGTATAATACCTGGAATATGTTAAGTACTCACTAAGTGTTTGGCTTTACAGCCATTATCATTCCTTCTATACTGTGCTATCTCAGGCTTAATGTCAATTTCTACAAAAAATGAAGGCTTAATATAGTGAAAATCATCACTTGTATAGCATCATCAAACAGAACAAAGGTGGTTAGTTTGGGCCTTTTTTATATTCTTTTTGTGGGTTTCAAAAGGCACAGAGCTAAAAACCTTCTTGGAATCTCTGAAAGCTTCAGATATAGACAGCACTATAGATTCATAGACACAGACTTCTGTACATAAAGTAGTACTAGCCTAGGTATTTTAAGAAGAAGGCAACAAACATGTGAGGACTCAGACACACAAAATCTTTAGAAGGGGGAGGCATGTGAATATAAGAATGATTGAATTCAAGAGCTTATTTCTAGGGCTGCAATCAAGAACCAGGAAACTGCTGCTGCTTCTGTGAGAACTATCTGATGACACTCAGGAAGCTGCTGACTAAGTCCTGAAATCTATATCCAGACACCCTGCCTCTGCCTCTAGACACCCCTGAGTTAGCAGATGGGAATTAGAACCCTGAGTCTGGCTGCCACAACTGCCTCATGGCTCCACGATATTGTCTGTCTCCACAAACAGCACCAGGAAGTATGCATCTGTCTCATTTCCACAACTCAAATTAGTGGAATCTTACTTGCATGAAGAATCCTGAGAGCAAAGGGGGCTGGGAGATGTGATTTTAAGCTTTTCAGACCCTCACAGGTAGTTGGAAAGAGTTAGAAAGTGATACCCAGCATAGCCCCTCTCTTTGGCTTCTCCACACCTATATATATCATTTGATATAAAATAAATTCTAAATAACAATAGTAAAACTACATTTTTCCCACATAATATAACATAAATATTGCATATAGAGACATTAAATAGTTTAACATTAGTAGAAACATTAATAGTTCATCCTTTCCACAAAAGAAGAATCCAAAGATTTCAGTCATCTTTGGATGATGTTTCTTTTTCTTTTATTTCAGTCACAGTCTGCCTTTGATATTCTGTTACCTAAGGACCCAGCTATAAATTTAACTATCATCACTCAACATCAAAAAACAAACAATCCAATTAAAAATAGGTAGAGAAACCTGATCAGACATTTTTTCAAAGAAGACATACAGATGGCCAACAGGCATATGAAAAGATGCTCAACATCACTAATCATCAGGGAAATGCAAATAAAAACAATGAAATATCCCCTCACACCTGTTAGAATGGCTATTACCAAAGACAACAAATAACAAGTATTGGCAAGGATATGGAGAAAAGGAAACCCTCGCGCACTATTGGTAGGAATGTAAATTGGTACAGCCACTATGGAAAACAGTATGGAGAGTCCTCAGAAAAATAAAAATGGAGCTATCATACAATCCAGAAACTTCACTTCTGGATATTTATATAAAGAAAACAAAAACAGCAAATTGAAAATATACATGCACCTGTATTGTTTATCACAGCATTATTCATGATAGCCTAGGTATGGAAACAACCTAATTGTCCACAGATGAATGAATGGATAAAGAAACTGTGGTATATGTGTACAATGTAATATTATTCAGCCAAAGGAAAAACAAAGACTGAGATATTGCCATCTTGTGACAGAGAATGGGAGAGATGACCTAGCCCTGAAGTTAGATGCATAAACAATGCTCTTATCAAGTTAAGAACAAAGAGCTTCTGATGCCCCCTGCTTGGGGAGAAAAGGAGAAAAAGTATTCACCATAATTATAGATGCATGCCAAAGACTATTGATTTGCTCTAGCAATGAAACTAATTGAAATCACCACTTGATTAAAATAATAACCTTTTATCCTCTAAAGCCAGTCTATATCTATTCTATCTTGGTGGTAGCACCAATCTCTGTGATTCTTTCCCCCAGAGATACAGAAATGCTTTTGATTTACTACTTTGAAAAGCAGAGGCAGTTCCAATAGTTTTCACATGGCTTTTAATACCAAAAGAACCCTTATTATACTTATCATCTGATCCTCAATAAGTTTATTTTAACCTGAGGACCATAGTGTTTTCTAGATCTCTAAGGATTATCAATATTTTAGAGTCATTAATCAATGATCCTTAAAATAACATTTTTTTTTCAATGATCAAGTGTCACGAAAATGGCAAATCACTTGGGAAAGTCTAAGAAAAAGATTTATTGAACACACTAACAAAAGCATTGCAGGTACACTTTCAAAAGGAACCATGAGTCAAGAAGCTGTGGGTGTATAAACTCTCTCTAGTCTTGAGATTTGAATAGGGGTCCTTGTCTCTACATCTTGTCAACTCAAACCAGTTTCCATTCACTAGATATAAAGATTTTATTTTAGATGTTTGAGCTATAAAGATAAACAGGATCCCTACAGTTTGCCCATTGATTTAACATGGAAAACATAATTGTTAGTCACCATAAAGGTCCCAGCCAGTCAAATAATTCTGATAATTATCCTTACTCTGCTCCCTACTGAACTAGTTGAACTGTGCTCCCCTCTCCAAAATGTTTACATTGAAGCCCTAACTCCCAGTATCTCAAAATGTGACTATATTTGGAGATAGGGCCTTTAAGAGGTTATTAAATTAAAATGAGGCCATTAAGTTGGACCCTAAACAATCTGACTTGTGTTCTTTAACCAGAGACACCGGGGTTGCCCATTAACAATGTTGAACCCAATTCCAACATGTGAGGTTTTTCTCCATGATTACCAAGCAATTCTCCAATGCTAGACAGGTATCCTAAAATCCAAATTCAGTTATGACACCATCCATTCAGAGATAGCGTGAGATTCCACAGGTTAAGAGCTTGGTCCTCCAAGATTTCCCCCCCCATCACACACACACACACACACTTCAGATGCTATTCAAAAGTTAGGTTGTCACCTGGGTTCTGATTAACTAGCTATAGATCTAAGATTCCAGCTACCCCTGCTAGGGTTCAATTAATTTGCTAGATTGGCTCACAGAATTCAGAAATATTTTACTTATTAGATTACCAATTTAGTATGTGAAAGTAAAAGTGTTAGTCACTCAGTCATGTCCAACTCTTTTCAATCCCATGTATAAGCCTTTTACTTTGGATCAGACATTGTAATGCTCCTGAGATATGCTAAGACTGGCATATCAAGGTGGTGAGGAATTGTTGGGATGCTTTCTGAGGAGAGTTGACATGCCCTCTCAAGGCAATTGCCTCGTGAGAGACAATTAAGTTGTCCACCGGATACAGGACCAGTTCCAGAGGTAGGAAGGAGAGGCTGCATCGACAGGGAAGGGAGACTCAGAGGAGTTTGGGTGCTCAGACTACTCAGATTCCCTCAAGTCTACTCAAATGTCCCCCATCCCAATTCTTAGTGTCCCAGTGAGAGGGTAACAGGCAGGAAGGCCAGGAATCTCTAAACAGAAGAAATAGGCTTCAAGTGTCTCTTAAAATTCTGTGTTTCTATGACGACACCTGGTTCCACCTGAACTTAACTTTTCTCAAACCTTGAGCTAACCAATGCATTTTTTTTTGTTTTTCTTAAGCTATGTTAATGAAACTATATATTTGCTTCAGAATTTGCCTTTCTTCAAAATCGTTCCACCTAAGATTAACTTTATTTTTCTTTTCTCAAACCTTGGGCTAATAATAGTTCAACAAGCCAGTATTCATAACAATTGTTTTATGGCTGGGGGATGACACACCTCATGCCATCCTATCTCAAAAATGCATACTGTGGGAGAGGGGCCTGGTGAAACTCCCTCAGCCTGGAGGTGTCTATCTTACCTGATTAATAGCTTTCTAACAGACATAAAACAGCTTGCTAAAACTAGCAAGTGGGGGCACTCACCATCCCCCTTCTGATGTCTATGTCAGAAGATTTCTCTGTCTTTTTTCACTTTAATAAAACTCTGCTACCAAAGGTCTTGAGTGATCAAGCCTAGTCTCTGGTCCTGATACTAAATCTTCAGAGATCATGAATCTGACATCATTTACTAGAAGCTATCACCAGTCCTGACCCTGAAAAAAAGAAGACTTGGAAAGGCTTCGAGTTCAACTTTTGCTATAATTTAGCAAGTCAAAAGAGCAGATTGCAGTATTATCAGCCTGCAACTTTAATAAATGTTTTTAGAGGAGCCACAGAAAATTCCTGATCCCAGCCACACCACCCCAGTCTTTGCATTTCTTTTTCCTATCATAGAAGTCTCTAGTGGAAATCCTTCAGTCTTCCAGAGACTGCATTCCATGGGCACTTTTTCCCTGGGGACCCAAGGTTCAAGAACTCTTGCCACTGCATGCCACCGACTACCAGGATACAATCATCTGGCAATGCCAGAAATATCACTGCCTTTAAATCCAACCAAGTCAAATAATCAATCCAAATTCTCATCAGTCATAATTTAGGCCAAAAACCAGACTTATTATGTTGATGCAAACATAATTTCAGTTTTTGCATTGCCAAATTTGCCATTAGATATTGGAAAACTGTTAAATGTGGTTATGTTAAATATCATTTTAATGTGCATTTCTTGCTTAATTTTTTTAAATATTGACTTATTGCTTGCTATTGATTGTACACATATTTTAGACTATGGAAATGATGTTAGACAAAAGGCATATTTAAGCAATATTTTTATTCAAGTTCAAAATGGGTCATAAAGCAGCAGAGACAACTTGCAGAGACAATAAGTCATTTGGCCCAGGAACTGCTAATGAACTTACTGTGCAGTAGTGGTTCAAGAAGTTTTGTAAAGGAGGCAAGCACCTTGAAGATCATATGTAGTAACTGGCCATTGGAAGTTGACAATAACCAACTGAGAGTAATCATCAAAGCTGATCCTCTTACACCTACAAGAGAAGTTGCTGAAAAACTCAACATCAACCATTCTATGTTTATTCGGCATTTGAAGCAAATTGGAAAGATGAAAAACTCAATAAGTGGTGCCTCATGAGCTGAGCAAAAACTATGGGAAAAAAATCATTTTGAAGTGTTGTCTTCTCTTATTCTTTACAACAATGAACAATTTCTCAATTGGATTGTGACGTGATGAAAAATGGATTTTATACAACATACAATGACCTAGTTCAGTGGTTGGGCCAAGAAGAAGCTCTAAAGCACTTCAAAAAGCCAAAATTGCTCCCCAAAAAAATCATGGTCACTGTTTGGTGGTTTACTGCTGGCCAGTCTGATCCAGTACAACTTTCTGAAACCCTGCAAAGAGATCTGAGAAGTATTCTCAGCAAATTGACAAGATGCTCTAAAAACTGAAATGCCCAGAACCAGCATCAGTCATCAGAAAGGGCCCAATCCTCTGTGACAATACCCAACCACACGTCACACAGCCAACACTTCAAAAGTTAAACAAATTAAATTACGAAGTTTTGCTTCATCTGCCATATTCGCTTGACCTTTTGCCAACTGACTACTACTTCTTCAAGCATCTTGACTTTTTCAGGGAAAACACTCCCACAACCAGCAGGAGGGAGAAAATGCTTTCCAAGAGTCTGTCAAATTCTGAAGCATGGCGTTTTATGCTACAGGAGTAAACTTCTCATTGTCAAAAATGTATTGATTATAATGGTTCTTATTTTGATTAATTTAAAAATATGTTTGATCCTTAGTTATAATGATTTAAAATTCATGATCCAAGATCACAATTACCTTTGCACAAACCTAATAATATTTTTAACTGGTTGGAACTTCATATAGAAAATCAGATGTTCACAAAGCTCTGATTAAACCTGGAGTATCAGGAGTCAGGGTGATGTCACTAGAGATTTTGAAGTTACGAACACTGAAGCTCCATTCATGAATCAAAAAATCGCCACTACTCCTCCCACGACTCTTTTGACACCCCCATAGAAAACTATGACTGACTCTGAAACACTGATCCAAGCACTATAGCTGCCTTCCTATACTCACACCTCCATGATCTTGCTTGCCAGCTAAAATGGCACCAGGATATGATCTCTGCCTCACTTGCAATCTTCCAAATTTCAAATTTCTCAAGTTTCCAAATTTCTCTTATGCTGCTGTCACAGCATAATTTTCTTCCAGTACCACAGCCTGCAATAGATTCTTTTAAAAATGTATTTTTAATTTTCCAACCTGTGTAATTCAGGAAGGCACATAAGAATAAGTGGGACACCTGAGTCAAAATTGACTAAATCCAGCAGAATTTCAACCACTTAGCTTTCCTGGTCATCCAGAACTTCTCTTCAACCCAGCAAGATAGCTGCTGCCTTCTCCTCAGCATCATTGTAACCAGGGCTACCCTGACAAGAACAACAGTCTTAGATGTGAGAGTTTCTTACAAGTTAGGGAGCCACTGGTTTTTTAACTGTTTTTAGGTTTTCAAACATCTCTTTCCCAGCCTGCTTTAAAAGCCTCTTTTGAAAAAAAAGAATACAGTCAACCCTTCACTGGCTCACAAAGTTGCTTTGTTTTGTATGCCAGCTTGCAAGCCTGGACTTGAGTACTAGAACTTATTTTGTGTATTAGAGGAAAAAAAAATTAGAAAGAGACTGCCACAACAAAGCACCAAAAATTCGATGCCTTAAAGCAACAAAAATGTATTCTCTCACAGCTCTGGAAGCTAGAAGTACAAAATTTGGATGCCAGCAGTGTCACGCTAATCTTTGAGGCACTGAGTGGAATCAGTCTTTGCCTTTTGCAAGCTTCTGTGGACACCAGTCCTTGGCACCTGTTGACTCGGCTTCACCACTCCAATCTCTGCTTCTGTCATCACACAGCACTCCCTCCATGAGCCAGCATATCTCTTCTTATAAGGGCCCACTCTAAACAGTATGACCTCATCTTACAGCTCTAATTACATCTGCAAAGACCCTATTTTCAGATAAGGTCATATTCACAGGTGCCAAGGGGTAGCAGACACACTTCAACTCACTACAGAGACAAAACATAAGTCCCACATAGAAAGTCAGAATAATTAGCATGAATGTTCCCTGAGAATTTCAAGTAAATGGCAACTGACGATATGTCAGACTTCAAGTGTGATCATGGGCTGAGTAACTTACATTTATATATGCAGTTATATAAATAAAAGGCAGGTGTATAAGATGCCAAAATTGTAAACTGATTTAAAAAGAGATCAGTCCTAAGGAAAAAAAGAAATTCTTATCTAGACGATATAACCCTGCTCACATGACAAATTTCATTTAAGATAAATATAAAAATTTCTCTAAAAAGAGATTGATCAATTGTGGAAATAAGGATTTCCAAAAAGATAAGATTTTAATTATTCTATTTTTGTACAGATCTTCTCTATAAATTCCTAGCTTCTAAATCTAACCTTCAGTTCAGTTCAGTTCAGTTGCTCAGTCATGTCTGACTTTTTGCAACCCCATGAACTGCAGCAGGCCAGGCCTCCCTGTCCATCACCAACCCCAGAGTTTACTCAGACTCACGTCCATCGAGTTGGTGATACCATCCAACCATCTCATCCTTTGTCATCCCCTTTTCCTTCTGTCCCCAATCCCTCCCAGCATCAGAGTCTTTTCCAATGAGTCAACTCTTCACATGAGGTGGCAAAAGTACTGGAGTTTCAGCTTTAGCATCATTCCTTCCAAAGAAATCTCAGGGCTGATCTCCTTCAGAATGGACTGGTTGGATCTCCTTGCAGTCCAAGGGACTCTCAAGTGTCTTCTCCAACACCACAGTTCAGAAGCATCAATTCTTCAGTGCTCAGATTTCTTCACAATCCAATTCTCACATTCATACATGACCACTGGAAAAACCATAGCCTTGACTAGACGGACCTTTGTTGGCAAAGTAATGTCTCTGCTTTTTAATATGCTATCTAGGTTGGTCATAACTTTCCTTCCAAGGAGTAAATGTCTTTTAATTTCATGGCTGCAGTCACCATCTGCAGTGATTTTGGAGCCCAAAAAAGTAAAGTCTGAAACTGTTTCCACTGTTTTCCCATCTATTTCCCATGAAGTGATGGGACCAGATGCCATGATCTTCGTTTTCTGAATGTTGAGCTTAAACCAACTTTTTCACTGTCCTCTTTCAGTTTCATCAAGAGGCTTTTTAGTTCCTCTTCACTTTCTGCCATAAGGGTGATGTTATCTGCATATCTGAGATTATTGATATTTCTCCTGGCAAACTTGATTCCAGCTTGTGCTTCTTCCAGCCCAGCATTTCTCATGATGTACTCTGCATATAAGTTAAATAAGCAAGGTGACAGTATACAGCCTTAACATACTCCTTTTCCTATTTGGAATCAGTCTGTTGTTCCATGTCCAGTTCTAACTATTGCTTCCTGACCTGCATATAAGTTTCTCAAGAAACAGATCAGGTGATATGGTATTCCCATCTCTTTCAGAATTTTCCACAGTTTATTGTGATCCACACAATCAAAAGTGTGAACCGTTAACTTTCAGATGTTCAAGCTGGTTTTAGAAAAGGCAGAGGAACCAGAGATCAAATTGCCAACATCCACTGGATCATCAAAAAAGCAAGAGAGCTCCAGAAAAAATTAACCTTAGTGTACTAAAAAAGGTACAGAGTCTGTGATTCATGTATTCACTCAACAAGTTTTTATTGACCACCTACTAGGTGCTAAGTATTGGATCTCGGGATTCAAGTTTAAGTAAAGCATGGTCTCTGCTCCTAAGACACTTTGTGACAGTCTAGGAGGATGAATAAGTGAGTCAATACACAATTAAAGGGTCATTCTATAAAAGCTACACAAATGTTAAATATAGGGTGACATCAGATCAAGAGAACAGCTAAATAACCCAAGTTGCAAGTGGGGTGATCAGAAAAATCTTTGTACCCAAAGGAAGCAATTCTAGAACTGAATTATAAAGAGTACAAAAGAGTTCACAAAGGTGTTTCAGACAAAGGAAACAGTATATACAGATATAAATTGTGAGCAATAGCTCAGCACATCCTATGAACTACAAGCAGTTCAGTATGACTAGATTAAAAGGAAAAGTGGGGATGGCAGGAGGCAGGAGGTAGGGAGAGGGCAGAGGTAGTTATTGCTAAAACAAGGTCCAATTATGAGAAACTTACATGACAAGGGCAATGAAGAAGGTGGCAAACTTAACCAGTATTCATCAATATGCATTCTCCTCTCTTCTGAGCACAAGGAAGACCATATTCCCCACCTCTTGGGGCTAAAGTGGATGGCAGAGGTGTCTTTATAACTAGTTCTGATCAATGGACTGCAACAGAGTGATATACATCACTTCTAGTTCAAAGCCTGGGAAAGCAGTTTGGCACTTCATGCACCTTCTACCCTTGCTGCAGCCAGCAACAATATCTAGATGGCAGGGCCTCCACCAGCCTAGATTTTCAAGCAGCTGTAAGGCAGAGCATGGACCCCATCTTTCTTAACTTAGAGAACATGCAGAATGAATAAGACTTAAACCTTTACTTTGTGAAGCCATTGAGGTCTGCAGCTAAGTTGTTATCATAGCCTAACATAGCATTAACCTGACTAAGTAAGGGTGCAACTGCAAGAAAATTTCATCAGGAGAGTCACTTTAACAGACTTGCCTTTTAGAAGTATCACATTGGCTAGGAGGTAGAATTTACTGGGTCCATGGTTGGATACAAGGAGACAAAGTCTATCCCAATAATTTGGAGTCAGTGGACACTGTCTTCCACATTAGCCTAATTTCTCTCTTTCCAACTAAACTTTAGGATACCAAACACTGGGTAATCCCAGGCCACAGCATGACAAATGAGACTTCCTTGGGCCCAGTCTTCTGGGCCCTCCTCCATCTTCACTGCAGAGATTCCCTGACAAACTCTTGTACTCATGCAAAAAAAAAAAAAAAGTCTCATTAGGATAAGAAAATCTGTGCTAGTAGAAAAGGTGCACATGACAACTTGCCCTAAATTACTCTGAAAATCCCTTCTTTTGTGCAGCACTTACTCTGAACATGTTAGCATTCTGAATAGAAGAACCAGAGGGAAGAAAGCCCTCAGGTACCATTCACTGTGTGCCTGTCCATAAATTGTTCAAGTATCTGGCCAAGCTGTCCCTAAGCATCACATGAAACATAAATAAGTTATAAGATGAAGGTACCATAGAAGCCAGTATAAACGACCAATATGTTTGGGTGTTTAGTCTAACAAACAATAAAAGTGCACCACGGTGATACCCTACACTGTTACTGAACCAGCTGGAAAGAGCATATATTTGAAGACAACTCCAGTCTGGGATTGAGATCTCCAGACTACTTGGCTAGTCTGATGGTAAGACTTTAATGACCTTGAACAAACTATCCACCTTCAAGGTCTCATTTTCTTTCACTAACATAACAATGAGAAGATTACACTTCCTCTCAGAGAGCTCACCTGAGAGGCTGTAACAAAAGTATTTTTTAAGAATTTTGAATCTCTTTCATACACAGAGCCTGAAGTTCAAAGCAGTTTCATATATGCCCAGCCAGGGAGCCATAAATGCATTTGGTCTATACCAAGGGATGATTCTGCCATGTGTTACTGTTGAGAAATGAAGGACTTGAATTAAAAATGCATAACTTAATCAAGAGAAAACTGCTAATTAGTGGGAAATACGCAACCTTGATGTTATGGGACTTTTTAAAATGTTCATGTTATTAGAGCTGCCACGATTTCTCATGAATTTATTGAAATGAAAATTAATGGAAGGGGGAAGTTTTGAAAGATAAAATGGGATCAAACCGTGAGGTCCTCAGGAGAGTCTGGCCCTCCTTAAAAGCAAATGCAGAGAAGTAAAAGCAGTATGAGTCACAGAGGCTAATTTTTCAGCTTCTTTTTCCATTTGAAAATTACAGATTTGCAAGCTATGTTGTACAATCCAGAGTTCAATAAACCTTGCGGTCATTCTACCGAACCAGGGTGCAAGCAGTGGTAGACTATAAAGGCTGCCTGTAATACGGGTTTGTCATGCATTCTCTGACTTATGTGTAGAGCTGGCAAAAAATCCCTAAAACTTTTAAGTGATCTTCTCAGGCCTTCCCATGGGTCAATAATTAGGTACAATCTTCCAAACAAGACTTTATGAGACACAGCAGAAGTCCTGTTTGAATCCTATTCAGTTATGAAAGAGACTTTTGACAATTCCATTAAAATTTCAATAGAAATACACCAGTAGAATCGTTCAGAGGTTTAGGGCTGGGGCAGGTTGTGGCTCAGATCATGAACTCCTTATTGTCAAATTCAGACTTAAATTGAAGAAAGTAGGGAAAGCCACTAGACCATTCAGGTATGACCTAAATCAAATCCCTTATGATTATACAGTGGAAGTGAGAAATAGATTTAAGGGACTAGATCTGATAGAGTGCCTGAGGAACTATGGAATGAGGTTCGTAACATTGTATAGGAGACAGGTATCAAGACCATCCCAATGGAAAAGAAATGCAAAAAAGTATTTTGGGTGTCTGAGGAAGCCTTATAAATAGCTGTGAAAATAAGAGAAATGAAAAGCAAAGGAGAAAAGGAAAGATATAAGCATCTGAATTCAGAGTTCCAAAGAATAGCAAGAAGATATAAGAAAGCCTTCTTCAGCGACCAATGCAAAGAAATAGAGGAAAACTACAGAATGGGAAAGACTAGAGATCTCTTCAATAAAATTAGAGATATCAACGGAATATTTCATGCAAAGATGGGCTCAATAAAGGACAGAAATGGTATGGACCTAACAGAAGCAGAAGATATTAAGAAGAGGTGGCAAGAATACACAGAAGAACTGTACAAAAAAGAACTTCATGACCCGGATAATCACAATGGTATGATCACTCATCTAGAGCCAGACATCCTGGAATGTGAAGTCAAGTGGGCCTTAGAAAGCATCACTACGAACAAAGCTAGTGGAGGTGATGGAATTCCAGTTGAACTTTTTCAAATCCTGAAAGATGATGCTGTGAAAGTGCTGCACTCAATATATCAGCAAATTTGGAAAACTCAGCAGTGACCACAGGACTGGAAAAGGTCAGTTTTCATTCCAATTCCAAAGAAGGCAATGTCAAAAAATGCTCCAACTACTGCACAATTGTACTCATCTCACATGCTAGTAAAGTAATGCTCAAAATTCTCCAAGCCAGGCTTCAGCAACACGTGAACCATGAAATTCTAATGTTCAAGCTGGTTTTACAAAAGACAGAGGAACCAGAGATCAAATTGCCAACATCCGCTGGATCATGGAAAAAGCAAACGAGTTCCAGAAAAACATCTATTTCTGCCTTCTTGACTATGCCAAAGCCTTTGACTGTGTGGATCACAATAAACTGTGGAAAATTCTGAAAGAGATGGGAATACCAGACCACCTAACCTGCCTCTTGAGAAACCTATAGGCAGGTCAGGAAGCAACAGTTAGAACTGGACATGGAACAACAGACTGGTTCCAAATAGGAAAAGGAGAAGGTCAAGGCTGTATATTGTCACCCTGCTTATTTAATTTCTATGCAGAGTACATCATGAGAAACACTGGGCTGGAAGAAACACAAGCTGGAATCAAGATTTCTGGGAGAAATACCAATAACCTCAGATATGCAGATGACACCACCCTTATGGTAGAAAGTGAAGAGGAACTAAAAAGCCTCTTGATGAAAGTGGAAGAGGAGAGTGAAAAAGTTGGCTTAAAGCTCAACATTCAGAAAACGAAGATCATGGCATCCGGTCCCATCACTTCATGGGAAATAGATGGGGAAACAGTAGAAACAGTGTCAGAATTTATTTTTGGGGGCTCCAAAATCACTGCAGATGGTGACTGCAGCCATGAAATTAAAAGATGCTTACTCCTTGGAAGAAAAGTTATGACCAACCTAGATAGTATATTCAAAAGCAGAGACATTACTTTGCCGGACTAAGGTCTGTCTAGTCAAGGCTATGGTTTTTCCAGTGGTCATGTATGGATGTGAGAGTTGGACTGTGAAGAAGGCTGAGCAAATAAGAATTGTTGCTTTTGAATTGTGGTGTTGGAGAAGACTCTTGAGAGTCCCTTGGACTGCAAGGAGATCCAACCAGTCCATTCTGAAGGAGATCAGCCCTGAGATTTCTTTGGAAGGAATGATGCTAAAGCTGAAACTCCAGTACTTTGGCCACTCCATATGAAGAGTTGACTCATTGGAAAAGAGTCTGATGGTGGGAGGGATTGGGGGCAGGAAGAGAAGGGGACGACAGAGGATGAGATAGCTGTATGGCATCACTGACTCGATGGATATGAGTCTGAATGAGCTTCGGGAATTGGTGATGGACAGGGAGGCCTGGCGTGCTGTGATTCATGGGGTAGCAAAGAGTCGGACATGACTGAGTGACTGAACTGAACAGAACTGAACTGAACTGATTGTATGTGTGTCTTTCTCTTTTATATTGTGTTTTGCTAACAGAAAATGCAGAATAATAGAAAAGGAGAAAACCGAAAGAACAAAATGGTGTCTCAGTAGCTCTCAGCTGGAACCATCCAGGCAGCCGCTGTGGATTTGGAGCTCAGGGACAAGGGACTGGAGGAATATGACATCAGCAGCTGTCAAGCAGGATTGATTTGAGGAGAAGGGAACACAATTCAATCCATAGCAGCTCTCCTATTTCTGAAGAACATAATTTTAGAGCTGTAAATTTGAAAATCCTACTTACCATGATAACTCTACTAAAGTGTTTTTGTGGGCAGCACTGGTGAGAATATTTGTGTGAGCTTTCATTAGCTGCATATGCAGAGCTCCTCTAAGTTCTAAGACATTGCCAATTTAGTCTCCCCAAGGGAGGATCAGGATCACTGGCCCTGATACATTTAGTTGTCCTTTATGTGACTCAATAAGTGCTTATGGAGCCCTGCAGTGTAAGTTCAAGGCACTTAGAAAACAGCTAAAAACAAGTTGCAATGCAATGCTTCAAATGCGGAAGCTATTCTTCATCACTGAAGCTTTAAAAAACATCTGTCTGGGAGAATGAAAAAGAGTGACAGGAGTAGATAGGCAAAATAAGTTATCTGTAATCTAAAAACATAAATAAATAAATACAAATAAACTTATTTACAAAACAGAAATAGACCACAGACATAAGCAAACTTGTGATTACCAAAGAGGGTAGGGGAGAGGACTGATAAATTAGGAATTTGGGGGAAACATGTATTATACATCAGTTCAGTTCAGTTCATTTCAGTTGCTCAGTCGTGCCCGACTCTTTACGACCCCATGGACTGCAGTATGCCAGGCTTCCTTGTCCATCGCCAACTCCCAGAGCTTACTCAAACTCATGTCCATCGAGTCAGTATATATACTACTATATATAAATTAAACAACAAGAAACTACCATATAGCACAGGGAACTATACTCAATATTTTGTAACAACCTGTATGGGAAAAGAATCTGAAAAGGTTATATGTTTCTGTATAACTGGATCACTTTGCTCTACATCTGAAACTAACACAACACTGTAAATCAACTGTATGTCAATAAAAAATTTTTTAATTTTTCTAAATAAAATATAAAAGAAATATATATGCCCTGATGGGAGTGATGAAACAAGAGAGGATAATGAGGGTGCTTGATAGAAAAGTGGGGGTCTTGAGTTGCAAAGAACTAATTTGTACAGTTTGCTAATTGCTGATCCTGATATTAAATAATTCATCTTAAATGTTGTTGTCAACCTCTGCTTTAAAAAGTGATGAAATTAATACACAGAGTACCTTGCTGTAAAAAAAAAAAAAATCACTAAGCTACCAAAGTTAAAGTAAAACTGGACTTTCTCAGTGGTCAAATGGGTCTTCCATGCGTTGGTCACATGGCCATACCCTTCTTAAAGCTACAAGGACTTCATCAGTGTGGCCCATACCTTCTGCTTTCCATCTTTTATAATGATACTTTATGAAGGAGACTTTAGTTAACTATGCAGGTTTGTTGGCAGAAGCAGAAGTTATTCAAAGAAGCATGATTCTTCTGTCACTGATAATCTTTCTATTTCCAGGACACAAGAAGTTCCTAGAAATTATATTGCCCCTGTAGTCCTAATTCATCCCAACTCATCCAGGAGAAATGGGACTGTGTGTCTCAGGCCTAGATTCCAGAATTAGGAAAACAATTGACTTTCTCCACCTAAGTGCATGGTAAATGAGACAATGCTAATGACTATTTAATGATTTCTTATAATATATTACACTGGCAATGTGTAATTCTGGAAGAAATTGGTATTGCATTTTTGCCTGTATTGCATTTTGCAAAGTGGTAATAGAAAAAATTTATCTTATCATATTCCTCAAAACAAATTTTCATACTTCCTTTTAATTTTAAATCTTTGTGTATTTAGGTTTTGTTTTCCCAATAAAAGATCCTAGAGCATAGGAATAAGACTCATAGCATAGAATTATGCATATACTGGCTGTATTAAAATATGATTTATTTTTGACTAGTCAAAGAAAGTATAACCTATATTAGTTAAACCTAACACAGAACATGGTAATCTTTTTTTAATTTAAAAAGTAAGTCAATGTCTGTTATAATTTACTCTTTGTTTTTAAGATACTTTTTCAATTCCCACCTAGGTTATTTTATCATTTCTCATGGTATTTTGTACTTTATGAAGAACTTTCCCATAGTAATTCTAGGAGGCAGAAATTATTCTTGTTTTATAGATGAGGTTCCTTAGATATAGAAATGATAAATATCATGTCTGAGGTAACACAACAATGAAGTAGTAGAGCCGGAACTGAACCCAATGTGCTTAAGTCCTGAAATGTTTCTCCTGAACTCCCTTCCTCCTCTCTCTCCCTCCTTCCTTTCTCCCACCTATCTCTATATCTTTCTTCCTTTCTGTTGCTTAATGATATCTTTTTTAACATTTATAAGCTGTAAGAATTATAGAGGGCTTAAACTTATTTTACTTTAATATCTTATCAGAAAATAAGAAGAAAAGAAAAATAAAAAGAAAGGAAGGGAGGAGAGAAGCAGGGAGAAGAAGGAAGGAAACTCTTGACCCAGCTTTTCCCTCTGGCTACTGTCCTTAGAGAAGATCTTGAGAGTCCCTTGGACAGCAAGGAGATCAAACCAGTCAATCCTAAAGGAAATCAGCCATGAATATTCTTTGGAAGAACTGATGCTGAAGCTGAAGCTCCAGTACTTTGGCCAAGTGGTGGGAAGAGCTGACTCACTGGAAAAAAAAAAAAAACCTTGATGCTGGGAAAGATTGAAGGCAAGAGAAGGAGACGACAGAAGATGAGAAGGTTGGATGGCATCACCGACTCAATGGACATGAGTTTGAGCAAGCTCCAGGAGATGGTGAAGGGCAGGGAAGTCTGGTGTGCTGCAGTCCACGGGGTTGCAAGAATCGGACGCGACTGAGCAACTGAACAACAAAAACTGTCCTTACTCTTTATAGTAAAATTCCTTGAGAGAGTTCTCTGTACTCAATTTTAATCCTTTCCTTCCTTCCTCTCTTCTTCTCTTCTGCCAAATATCTCATTCATCATGCCACTGATACTGCTTTTGTTAAGGCCAGCAAGACCCTCCACATGAACAATTCTCAGATCTCAGATCTCCGTTCTCACAACACTGAATACTGCTGGTCACTGTCTCTGCTTTAAAACACTTTCTTCACCCCACTTCTGAGCCAGTTCCCTGGTTTCCCTCTGTCATGTGTGTGTGTGCTAAGTTGCTTTAGTCATGTCTGACTCTTTGCAACTCTGTGAACTGTAGCCCACCCGGTTCCTCTGCCCATGGCAGTCTCCAGGCAAACATACTGGAGGGGTTGGCCACGCCCTCCTCCAGCGGATCTTCCTGACTCAGGGACTGAACCCACGTCTCTAACGTATCCTCCATTCGTAGGTGGGGTCTTTATCACTGGGAAGCCCCACCTCTCAGGTTGCTTTCTGTCAATTTCCTTTGCTACTTTCTCATCATTTTCCAACTTTCAAACTTGAAATTTCCAGTGGCTTAGTTTTTGCTTTTCTATCTTACAATTCCATCTGGTCTCATTGCTACACATGCCATGTGGCAATGTGTGCTAATAACTACCATATCTCGGTCTCTATCCAAGACTGCTCCCCTGAACACTAGTTTCATATATTCAAATGCCTATTTGACATCTCCACTTTGGGGCTAGGGCTTCCCAGGTGACACTAGAGGTAAAGAACCTGCCTGCCAAGGCAGGAGGCATAAAAGACACGGGTTCAAACCCTAGGTCAGGAAGATCCCCTAGAGAAGGAAATGGAAACCCACTCCAGTATCCTTTCCTGAAGAATCCCACGGACAGAGGAGCCTAGTGGGTTACAGTCCATGGGATCACAGAGTTGGCCATGACTGAAGAGACTGAGCATGCACACACAATTTGTGTCTAACATCTCAAAGGGAACACAACCAAAACCAATCGTTTGCTCAGTTCAGTTCAGTTCAGTCGCTCAGTCATGTCTAACTCTTTGTGCCCCATGAATCACAGCACGCCAGGGCTCCCTGTCCATCACCAACTCCCGGAGTTCACTCAGACTCATGTCCATCCAGTCAGTGATACCATCCAGCCATCTCATCCTCGGTTGTCCCCTTCTCCTGCCCTCAATCCCTCCCAGCATCAGGGTCTTTTCCAATGAGTCACCTTTTCATATGAGGTGGCCAAAGTACTGGAGTTTCAGCTTTAGCATCATTCCTTCCAAAGAAATCCCAGGGCTGATCTCCTTCAGAATGGACTGGTTGGATCTCCTTGCAGTCCAAGGGACTCTCAAGAGTTTTCTCCAACACCACAGTTCAAAAGCATCAATTCTTCGGCACTCAGCTTTCTTCACAGTCCAACTCTCACATTCATACATGACTACAGGAAAAACCATAGCCTTGACTAGATGGACCTTAGTCGGCAAAGTAATGTCTCCGCTTTTCAACATGCTAACTAGGTTGTTCATAACCTTTCTTCCAAGGAGTAAGCGTCTTTTAATTTATGGCTACAATCACCATCTGCAGTGATTTTGGAGCCCAGAAAAATAAAGTGTGACACTGTTTCCACTGTTTCCCCATCTATTTCCCATGAAGTGATGGGNAGGCGCACTGGCGGGCACACTGCCTGGCATGCCGGATGTCAGCCGCACTGACAGGCACCCTGGCTGTCATGCTGGCTGGCACCCGACTAGCAGGCGCACTGGCGGGTACACTGCCTGGCACGCCGGATGGCAGGTGCACTGACAGGCACCCTGGCTGTCATGCTGGCTGGCACCCGACAGGCTGGCACACTGGCGGGCACGCTCGCGTGCAATCTGGCTGGCACCCGACTGGCAGGTGCATTGGCAGGCACACTGCCTGGCATGCCGGATGGCAGGCGCACTGACGGTCACACTGGCTGCCACGCTGGCTGGCACCCGACTTGCAGGCACACTGGTGGGCACACTGCCTGGCACGCTGGATGGCATGTGAACTGTCGGGCACACTGGCTGGCATGCTGGATGGCACCCGACTGGCAGGCGCACGGGCGGGCACACTGCCTGACACACCAGATGGCAGGCACACTGACGGGAGCACTGCCTGGCACGCCGGAGGGCAGGCCCAATGGTGGGCACACTGCCTGGCACGCCAGGTGGCAGGCGCACTGACAGGCACACTGCCTGGCACGCCAGATGTCAGGCGCACTGGCGGGCGCACTGGCAGGCATGGTGGCTGGCACCCGACTGGCAGGCGCACTGGCGGGCTCTCTGGCTCACACCCGACTGGCAGGCACACTGGCGGGCGCACTGCCGGGCACGCTGGCTGGCACCCGTCTGGCAGGCACAGTGGCGTGCACACTGCCTGGCACGCCAGATGGCAGGCGCCCTGGCGGGCGCACTGGCAAGCACACTGGCAGGCAAGCTGGCTGGCACCCGACTGGCAGGCGCACTGGCAAGCACTGTGGCTGGCACCCAACTGGCAGGCGCACTGGCGGGCACTGTGGCTGGCACCCGACNTGGAGAATCCCAGAGACGGGGGAGCCTGGTGGGCTGCCGTCTATGGGGTCGCACAGAGTCGGACACGACTGAAGTGACTCAGCAGCAGCAGCAGCAGCAGAGTGACTCTAAAGAGCGGTTATGGTAATTTATTTCCCAAACATTTGCAAAATCATAACAGGATTACACTCACAGCCACACACACCCACATAATGTTCTAAGATATCCAAGCCCCATTCTACGAGCTGTGGTCAAGAGAATAAAATAAATTGGGCTCTCAGGGAGGTCCCTGTCTCCTAATCAATCTGAAGAGATTTTGACATGTGAGAAGCAAAACACAAAACAGAGACTGAAGCAACGATGTGCTCAGAATGGAGACCCTCTCCCTCCAAACCTAAATGTACTTGAGTCACAACTCTGAGAAAGAGTTTTTATTTTGCCCCAGTTTGTAAAGAATGCAATTACTAGTTGTTGTTTTTAAGAGTAAAATATGTTTTCTTAAAAGAAATTTTGTCAAACACAGGACATTCTGGTGAGAAAACTTAAAATGACCGAAATTCAAACATATCAGAGAAAATCAAGGCTCTTGTGTGGATGGACAACTTTGCTGGGATTTTTCTGTCTCTACATCCTTACACAGCCTATAAAAGTCTTCCTGTAAAACAATTTCCCTGGTTATACCACTATAAATTTAATGTGTTTTAAAATAGCTCTACTGGGATATAATTCACTCTTTTAAAGCATATGGTCAGGACTTCCCTGGTAGTCCAGTGGCTAAAACTGTGCTTCCACTGGAAGAGATTCAGGTTCAATCCCTGGTCTGGAAATTAAGATCTTACATGCCCAGTTCAGTTCAGTTCAGTAGCTCAATCGTGTTCAACTCTTTGTGATCCCATGAACTACAGCATGCCAGGCCTCCCTGTCCATCACCAACTCCCGGAGTTTACCCAAACTCATGCCCATCGAGTCAGTGATGCCATCCAACCATTCTGGTCTGGAAATTAAGATCTTACATGCCCAGTTCAGTTCAGTTCAGTAGCTCAATCGTGTTCAACTCTTTGTGATCCCATGAACTACAGCATGCCAGGCCTCCCTGTCCATCACCAACTCCCGGAGTTTACCCAAACTCATGCCCATCGAGTCAGTGATGCCATCCAACCATCTCATCCTCTGCTGTCCCTTTCTCCTCCTGCCTTCAATCTTTCCCAGCATCAGGGTCTTTTCAAAGAAGTCGGTTCTTCCCATCAGGTGGCCAAAGTATTGGAGTTTCAGCTTCAGGATCAGTCCTTCCAACGAATATTCAGGACTGATTTCTTTTTAGAATTGATTGGTTGGATCTCCTTGCAGGCCAAGGGACTCTCAAGAGTCTTCTCCAACACCACAGTTCAAAAGCATCAATTCTTTGGTGCTCAGCTTTCTTTATAGTCCAACTCTCACATCCATACATGACTACTGGAAAAACCATAGCTTTGACTAGATGGATCTCTGTTGGCAAAGTAATGTCTCTGCTTTTTAGTATGCTGTCTAGGTTGGTCATAGTTTTTCTTCCAAGGAAAAGGGCGGGACAAAAAAGTACAGAGAACTGCTTTGAGTATGTTCACAGACTTGTACATTCTTCACCATAGTCAACTTTAGAACAATTTTTTTTTTTCATATATCACCAAAAACAACCCTTTACCCATTAGCAGTCACCCTTCATTCCCTTGTGTCCCTGTCCCCTCTAGCCTTAGGCAATCACTAATCTACTTTGTTTCCACAAATTTACCTATTCTGAATACTTGCTATAAATGAAATGAAACAGTGTTACCTTCTGTGTCTGCTTTCTCTCACTTACATGTTTTCATTTAATTAAGTTTACATTTTACTCCAGGGCAGAAGGAATTATTGAAGAGTTCTGAGAAGAATGACAAAAATAGATTTAATTTTTAAACCTTCATCTTGGCTGCTTTGAATAGCACGGATTGAGGAAAGGCAAGATTAGAGGTGGAGAGTGTTTAGGTGACAATGGTGATTTGGACTAGAATGCCAACTGAGATGCAGCGGGTTTCTCTGGATTTCTGTGAAGAACTAGAGCTAGAGCCTCCAGTGCTCCTGACACTGAGGGTAGAAGTATCTTCTGCCTTGTTTGATCTTAGACTCCAGGGAGTGCTCCTCCCCATACTGACGTTCCTCAGTTCAGTTCAGTCGCTCAGTCGTGTCCGACTCTGCGACCCCATGAACCGCAGCACGCCAGGCCTCCCTGTCCAACACCAACTCCCGGAGCCTACCCAAACTCATGTCCATTGAGTCGGTGACGCGATCCAACCATCTGACTGACGTTCCTAGGTCCGCACAATTCTCCCGTTTGCTTCTTTCTCACATCTTTTTCTTGCCAACTCCTTTCATTTATCAGGAGAACGGCTTCTCACCCCTTCCAATGCTTTTTAAATCAGTCAGAACGCTTTCAACCAAATCAGCGTTAGCATTCGGTTTCCAGAACTGAGACTATCATAAGAAAGAAATAGCAAAAAGACTTTGTGTCATAGTGCCGCATCGCCCACCCCCAGCGAATATCAAACGCTAAAATCGCTCGGAGCTTCTCAGTTTATTCAGAAAAGAGATCAAGTGGAGAATGATCACTTCGCGAGGCCGACTGGGAAGGCGCGCAGTTCTCTCCCCTCGCTCAGACACCGCTGTTCCCGAGCCCTCTGGGAAGTGGAGTCCTTCCGCCGGGACCCCCGACCCGGCGCGGTCGCCTCCAAGTGCGCAGATGCGACTCCAGACAGAGCCTCGGGCTCGAGCCTTTTGTCTCCCCGCAGCTCGGTGGGTCCAGAAGGCGACGGTGCCCGCCTCCCCCGCCCCTCCCAGAGCGCAGCCCGGAGGGGATCCAGCCGTGGGGCCGGAGCCAGGTCCGCAACGAGTCCGTAGGTAAGAGAAAGCCCGGTCAGAGGCGCGAGTCTCCGCGACCCGTCCGCCAAGCGCGCCGCTCTGACGCCACCTGCTGCAGCGCGGGCCGGGCTCTCAGGTTCCGGCCTCAGCGGGAAAAGGGCTGGGCCTTGCCTGCCTCGCGGCCCCACCCACCGGGCGCTCCGCCGGCTGTTTCCGGCTGGGGAGCGAGCCGGCTACCTTTGTTCTGAGCTAAGGGGCGCCCCGGAAGCGAGGTTGCCGCTGTGCACTCTGGGAAATGGAGTCCGGGAGCCTGAAGGGGGCATGGCCGACGGGGGATTTGGGGAAGGGGAGAGTGGGGGTTGGAGGGCTCGGCTTCCGAGGTTCGGAGAGCTAGAGCGCCTCCCGCTGGTGTTGGCTTTAGGTCCTGTCACGCCACTGAAACACTACAGGTTCTGAACTCTGGGGACAGATAGAAAAGAATGGAGTCCATGTCTTATCATTTCTCTTCTGTGCTTGCGCTACTAGAGTTTGGTGGTTTAGCCATTAAATCGTGTCCGTCTCTTGTGACCCCCATGGATCATGGACTGTAGCCCACCAGGCGGCTCTGTCCTTGGGATTTCCAGGGACAGAGAATGGTTCTTGGGAATACCAGAGTAGGTTGCCATTTCCTCCTCCCAGGGACCGAACCTGAGTATCGCGCATTGCAAACCAACTCTTTTAACAACTGAGCCACGGGAGTGGGGGTGAGGAGAGGGAGGATGTCTGGATTAGAGTTTTCGGGGCTGCCTATATTTGGGGTCCAGAGTAAGGAGTTTGACTCTGAACCTGCAAGGGAATCCCGGCCTGTTTTATTTTCAGGGTCTTAAAGAGCGACTGAAGAATCAGATGTATAAGGACCCCACCTATCAACTGCCTTGTGTTTTATGAGTAGGAAGGATTGAGTAACTGTGGGAGCTCTACTTTTAGTTACTGCGACGCTAACCACAGGACACCTTATAGCCATTTCTGTGCTTCAGGGTCTTAGGAGAATTTGTGCATCATACAGAACCAGTGTGTGACTAAGGCTCACAGTCACTGCCCTGGCTCTCTCCTGTTTTTGCCTTGCTGTGGAACGTAGAGACTGACCTGGGGACTCCAAAGAAGGGTCTTCCAACTGTGAAGTTTAATCTAGGCTAAATTATGAAGGTTCCAAGTAAAACAGAGTTATTACTGAGGCCCTAGGACTTAAATGTGTAGGAATAAGCCGCCTAGGAGTAGAGGGAGAGGGAGATGCCCCAGGGAGTGTAATGAATTTCAGAGTGGGGCAAGGCTAACCCCAAAATCTCTCCTTGAAGCTTCAGGGTAGAGTTGAATGATTTATACAAAGAAGTGGATTATATATTGCTGAAAAGTCCATGTTTATCTCATCTGAAACAGTGAATTAAGAGGAAGTCCTAGCAATAACAAGAGGACAAGGAAAAGCTGATCATGGATTCTCTGACCATTGAAGTTGAGGAAAATGGTAAGAATTACGCGAATAACATGGAGTTGAAAGTGGGGACAAGTGGAGGAAATACCCTCGATAAGAATAAAAAGGTTAGGTGCCCCTGCATGATGGGAAAGGGAAACAGACACATGTCAGGAGAAGACCCCAAAGTAGAGAAACTCAGTAAGCCATCATGTTTGGAAATCACCAAGAAGGCTCTTTGTCATACATTCCCCTCTCTCATCTTCCTCTTTCAGCGCTTCTGTACACATTCTCTCTGATGCTGTGGAAGGGAGAATATTCCGCAGTGCTTGTTTTTGTGGTAAAGAACAGGTCACGCTTTTCCACTCCCATAGGAGTGTACCAAAATATTGACATACTATGTGTGCATTTAGCTTTTTGGTCAAAGTGCTTTCATGTTATTATCTGATCCTTTTGAGTTAAGTAGAGTAGGTCTTGTGTATATAATTTCTCTGGCTTGTGCTGGCTTTTGTCCTTGTGAATTTGTAAGTGGGAAGATAGTTTATCCCCTTCATGGCTTTACTGCTGCTCCTTCCAGCTATGACTACAGAAGATATTTCTTTGTCCCAAGAACAGAGCACAGAAGACATGGAACCTACTGGAGAGCTTCTTCCTGTTGAGTTCCAGGCAAGTTTGAGTTTCATTTCCCTCCCGTGAAATCTCAGTTTGGTGTTCAGAGTGTGTCCTCATTTCTTCCTTTCATCTCACTTCGGAGGTTCATGGAAATCTTATCTGGAGAACTGAACCAAAGTAATTTTTCCTTGAAGACTTGAAGCTCTGGGAGGAGCTTAGGCTGGAGCTTTAAATTTGGGAGGAATCTGTGTGAATGGTATTTCAAACATGAAGCTGTAATCACTAGCAAATAAATGTAGGTAGAAAAGAGATGAGATCTTATTACTGTAGCTTCCAACACTTTGAGGTCTGGGAGATAAAGAGGAAACAGCAAAGGAGACTGAGAAGATGTGGCCAGTGAGGCAGGGAGGGGAGGCCAAAAGGGTGGCATTCTGGTAGTTTTACAGACTCACAGATGTAAAAGGAGTGGTTACCAGTGGCAGGTTGGAGGGGGATACACGGTTGGGGAGTGGGAGGTACGAACTATTGGGTGTAAAACAGGCTCAAGAATGTATCACACAGGGTGGTCCAGTGGTTGAGAATCTGCCTTGTAATGCAGAGGATGTGAGTTCAATCCCTAGTCCAAGAATTAAGATCTTTTGTGCCTCAAATAAGACCCTCAACTAAGACCCAACACAGCCTAATAAATATTTGCAAAAAGAGAATGTATTGTACAACACGGGGAATATAGCCAATATTTTCTAATATTGGCTAGTAATCTGTAAAAATTGTATAAAAAATAAATTTAAAAAATGAGGCTAACTTTGATGTCAAGACTGCCTGGGTCTAAATCTCAGATCTGTCCTTACATCTGTAGATAATGGTACTTACCTAATATAGTTGTTATTACAAGAGGTTGTTAAAAGGACTTAATACATAGAAAAAAAAAGATAAATGTTGGCTATTATTACTGTTTTCCCTAACACAGACTAATACTTAGAAAATTTAGAATATTCCATTAAAATGGTTAAAATAAAGTTTTAACACTCAGGTTAAAAAGAACTTCCCATTCCAGATTGTTCTCTTCCCTCAAGGATCACCAAATCCTATAAGAATGTACTTATTCTTCTAGGAATTGACAACAGTCAAGGATGAGGAAATGGACTTCACCTGGGTGGAGGAGGAACAGATGAATTCTGCCCGAAGGTACATGGGCATGGATATGAAGGTGGAGAATTGTGGGAACCTGGTATTTTGGGGTAAGAAAGTTATTTTTCAATGCATACTGCTTACTGTGACATAAAACTTCCACTGTGACTAATCTAAATGCTGTCGTTTTACTTACGATCCAGAGAGCTCTGATCCTGTAGGGGAATCCCTGATTACTTTGAGCTCAGAATTGGGCTTCTTTTCTCTCCTGGCATGTAAAAGTTCACCATCTGTGGAACTGAAAAAGGACAGCTCCTTTACATATATATATATAATTGTGTTTATGTATTATTTCTATTTTTCTGGCTGTGCTGTTTGCTGCTCAGGCTTTCTCTAGTTTCGGAGAGCAAGGTCTACCTTCTCCTTGTGGTACGTGGGCTTCTCATTGCAATGGCTTATCTTGCTGTGGAGCATGGGCTCTAGGGCGTGTGGGCTTCACTAGTTGAGGCCCATGAGCTTACTGCCCTGCAGCATGTGGAATCTTCCTGGAGCAGGGATCAAACCCATGTCCCCTGCATTCTTAACCACTAGACCAGCGTGAAGTCTTGGATGATGTCTTTAAAGGAGAAAGTGGGAGGGGGCAGGGACCAAAGAAGGGAGCCTAAGACAGAACACTGAGAAACATCAACATTTCAGAAGAAACAGCAGGAAAACTCCCAAATAAGTAGGGATCAGGAGAAAAAACCTGGGGAGTTTAGTAATATAGAAGTCAAGAGAGAATGTATGTTAATTCTGTCTCAATAAGATGGAGAGAAAAGCACAAGGAAATGTTGTTAGGAGGAGCACATGGTGTCAAGTGCTGTTGAGAGGCCCAGGTGATCTACAGATGAAAAGGATCCACTGGATTTAGGTGACATATAAATGGTTAGTGACTTTAGTGAGAGCAATTCCAACTGAGTGGTGGGGAGAGAAGCCAGACTGTGGTGAGTCAGGAGCAAGTGTGTGATGAGATGATATCCAAAATCTGAGAAATCTGACTTTGGCAATAAAGAATGGAAGAAAGAAAAGTGAGAGAGAGGGAAAGAAGGAAGGGAGGAAGAAAAGAAGGGAAGGAAAGAAGGAAGGGAGGGAGGGGGCAGTGGTTAGTGGAGACACAAAATCATAGGGAAAGCATACGCTAAACAAACAAACAAAAAACCTGCTTTTAAAAAAGGACTAAAGATAATGATTTTAAAAATCAAATATGGTTGTCACTAATATATGTCTTCATGTAAGTGAATTTTTTGTCCAATACTTTTTCAAAACTGCCCAATCTCGACTGTGTTTTCATCCCCCCCACCCCGCCCACCTCCTCAGTTATTTTATTGACATTTGTTTTCATCCTGGCTGCTTATCTTCTTCCCTGGCTAGTCTGTTCAGTTTCCATTCTTTCAGGTGTAGCATCATCATTGTCTGACCTTGTATTGTGCTTCAGCTTCATCATTTTCCCATCTCTGTTATTCACTGAAACTTTGTCACCTGCCATTGCCATGGGGCTTTTTCTGAGAACATTCAAACATTTTGAAAGGACATCAATTTAATTTTATTTAACTTCTTGCCACCTCAGCAGTTTTCTTTCTCTCCACACAGAGAACACAAATATCTGTACTCTTTATTTATTTCAGATTCTGAATCTACACCTGAAACTAAAGTGTCCCTTTCAATGCAGGAAGTTTCTGAAGGAGTATCACCAGAAAGGGAGCTGATAATAGAAAGACTTATAAAGGATGATTCCTGGGACTCCAGATGGATAAAAACCTGGAAATGTGGAGGCATGTTAGAAAGGCAGCAAGGAAATCAGAAGAAAGATTTAAGGCAATCATAATTAAGCACAAGAGAAATCCTATGGAGGATTGTACTGAAATCAAGGAAAGTTCAAACCCAATTAAACATCAGAAGATTTACTCAGTGAAAAAGCCTTGGAAGTGCAGTGAGTGTGGCAAGTCCTTCAGCTACTACTCAGCTTTTATCCTACATCAGAGGATTCACACAGGAGAGAAACCCTATGTATGTACTGAATGTGGAAAGGCTTTCACCCGGAGCTCATCCCTTATCCAGCATCAGAGAATCCACACTGGAGAGAAACCTTATGAGTGTAATGAATGCGGGAAAGCTTTCAGTCACCGTTCAGCCCTTATTCAGCATCATATCATTCATACTGGAGAAAAGCCCTATGAGTGCAATGAATGTGGGAAGGCCTTCAACCAAAGCACGTACCTCATCCAGCACCATAGAATACACACTGGAGAGAAACCCTATAAATGTAAAGAGTGTGGGAAAGCTTTCAATGACACCTCCTCCCTTATTAAACATCAGAGGGTCCACACTGGAGAAAAACCCTTTGGGTGTAAAGAGTGTGAGAAGGCCTTTAGTGACAGATCAGGCCTTACGCAACATCAAAGAACTCACACAGGGGAGAAGCCCTATGAATGTAGTGAATGTGGGAAGGGTTTCAGTTACTGTTCAGCTCTTATTCAACATCAAGGAACCCACACTGGGGAGAAACCTTACAAATGTCATGAATGTGGGAAAGCCTTCAGTGACCGCTCAGCTCTCATAAGACATCAGAGAATTCATACTGGAGAGAAACCTTACAAGTGTAAAGAATGTGAGAAAGCCTTCAGCCAGAGTTCATCTTTGATGAAGCATCTAAGAACTCACACTGGAGAGAAACCATATAAATGCAATGATTGTGACAAAGCCTTTAGCCAGAGTTGTTCTCTTATTCAACACCAGAAAATTCATGCAAGAGAAAAACACTACTAATATAAGAAATGTGAGAAAACTTTCAGTATGTATTCAGCCTATCATCAACATGGAGAAATTCATGATGAATAGAAGCAGCGAATTGATGAAATAATTATGTACTATCTCCTGATTGTACAGACCTCCAAATATTGGTCTTCCCAAGTGGTGCTAGTGGTAAAGAAACTGCCTGCCAATGCAGGAGACATAAGGGATGGAGGTTTGATCCTTGAATTGGGAAGATCCCCTAGAGGAGGGCATGCCAATCCACTCCAGTATGGTTGCCTGGAGAATCCCTTAGACAGAAGAGCCTGGTGGGCTACAGTCCAAAGGGTCACAGTTGGATACCACTGAAGCGACTAGGATGGACCTAGAGATTGTCAAACTAAATTAAGTAAGTCAGACAGAGAAAGACAAATATGATTTATTGTGGAATCTAAATGATTCAAATAAACCTATTTACAAAACAAACAGACTCACAGACATAGAAAACAAACTTCTTACCAAAGGGAAAAGGTCCTGGAGGGGGCTAAGTTAGGAATTTGGAAATAACATATCCAAACTACTATATATAAAATGAGTAAACAAAAAGGACCTACTGTGTGGCACAGAGAGCTATGCTCAGTATTTTATAATAACTATAATGAATCTGAAAAAGTGATAACCAAATCATTTTGCTGTCTATGAGAAACACAATATTATAAATCAACTATACTTCAATAAAAATAATTTTTAAAATTCTCGTGTTAATCAATGTGCAACCAAGATGAAAAGTAGCACTGATTGAGATTCTTTCTGCACAAGGATCAACCTAATAGGATAAGAGGGTTATAGGCAGCCGAAAGGATATTAACAATCTACATTAGCTGTTAAGACCTCTTTGTGCCCTTGTTTCTGCTTTATCTTTCTCCTGCTAATAACATCACCTTTGAAAATTAATTAATAAGACTGCATTGGGTTTTAGTTGCTGCACACAGTGTCTTCATTGAGACGTGGGGTCTTTCATCACAGTGCACAGAATCTAGTTGTGTCACATGGGCTTAGTGCCCCAAGGCAGGTAAGATCTTCGTTCTCTGACCAAAGATCAAACCCCTACCTCCTGCAGTGGAAGTGCAGAGCCTAACCATTGGGTCACCAGGAAATTCTCTGTAGGCTTATTAATGATGGCCATTCTGACTCATGTGAAGTAGTACCTCATTGTAGTTTTGGCTGAAATGTTGCTATGACTAGCAATATTGAACATCTTTTCATGTGCCTGTTGGCCATTTGGATGTCTTCCTTGAAGAAATGTTTATTTAGCTCTGCCCATTTTTTTGGTTGGATTGTTTGCTATTTTGTTATTGAGTTGTATGAGCTGTTTGTATATTTTGGAAAGTAGGTCCTTGTTGGTAGCATAATTTGCAAAAATTATATAGCTGTCTGTCTTTTCATTTTTCTTATAGTTTGCTGTGCTAAAGCTTCTGAGTTTGATTAGGTATCATTTGGGAGACTGAGCTAAAAAAACATTGGTCTGATTTATGTAAAAGATACTTTAAGTACAGAAAATTCAGAAGATGAAAAAGAATATACAATGAAAACACTAATCATAAGAAAGCTGGAGTGGATATATTAATATCAGATAAAATAGAATTCAAGAACAGGGATGTTATCTTAGATATAGAAGGATTTTATGATGATAAAAATATCAATTTACCAAGGTGAGTAATTGTTTGATGTGTAATTGGGTTACAATTATGAGTGTGATTTTAGTGTTATACACAAAATTTAGAATTCTGGGTTGTTAATATATTATGTGCTTAGTATCACAGCCTCCAAACTCACAAAGTGAAAACTGACAGAAATAAATAAAGTGAGCAATTTTATAATTGGATATTTCAACACTCTATTTTCAGAAGTTGATGGAACAACTAGACAAAATATTAAAGACATAGAATATATGAACCACACTGTCTACAATCTTGAATTGATCATGTTGATGTATGGCAAAACCAATACAATAATGTAATTGGCCTCCAATTAAAATAAATTTTAAAAAATCTTGAATTGATTGACATATATAGAATCAGTTCAGTTCAGTTCAGTTGCTCAGTCATGTCCGACTCTTTGTGACCCCATGAATCGCAGCACGCCAGGCCTCCCTNTCAGAGAACAACTCACCAGAGGAGACACACGGCACACCTGAGATGGCGCTCTTGCAGAGCACCCAGGAAACTGAGGGACTGAGACTGGGAAGGTGATAAGATGTACCGCCCAGCTGAAAGAGTGTGCTCACCAAGCACCTGGTCGCCTGAGCTGCTTGGACCTGGGAAGAGCACAAAATGCACACCCAACTGAGTCTGTGACTTTGTGGAGTACCCAAGAACCTGAACCAGAGTGGCTTAGACCTGGGAAATGCATGCAACCCAGGGCCCACTTTAGACAGTTTCCTGCAGAGCAACCTGGAGCCTGAGCAGAGTAGCCTGGGAAAGCACACACGCCATGAGTGGGGGCAAACCCAGTGTGGCCCAGACACTGTGAGCACTCCCCACACACACCAGAGATATTTGTTCGCAGTGTCCTTCCCTCTCCACAGCACAGCTGAACAAGTGAGTCTAAATAAGTGACTACCTTCGCCCCCTGTGTCAGGGTGGAAATTAGACACCAAAGAGACTTACAAACAGAAGAAGCCAAAATAAAGAAGAAGGAACTGCTCTGAAAGTGATGGGTGCAACAGATTAAAACCCTGTAGTTAGCACTAACTACACTGGAAGAGGCCTATAGACCTTGAGAAGAAGTATAAGCTGGAACAAGAACTATCTGAAACTGAACTGACCCCACACTGCCCTCAACAGCTCCACAGAAATTCCTAGATATATTTTACTATTATCATTTTGTAATTTTTTAATTGTTAAGTTCTTTATTATTCCTTTAATTTTCATTTTAATAACCTACTATTACCTTGCAAAAAAAGACCCTATTTTTAAAGTAAATTTCATATATATATATTTATAATTTTTGTGATTTTGTTTTGCTTTTTTATTATTATATTTTTGAGAGTCTAACCTGAGCGACTTCACTTTCACTTTTCACTTTCATGCATTGGAGAAGGAAGTGGCAACCCACTCCAGTGTTCTTGCCTGGAGAATCCCAGGGACAGCAGAGCCTGGTGGGCTGCCATCTATGGGGTCGCACAGAGTCGGACACATGTGAAGCAACTTAGCAGCAGCAGCAGCAACCTCTACTCTAGATTTTTAATTTTTGCTTTTTGGTTTTTGTTATCAATTTTGTACCTTTAAGAGTCCAATCTCAAAAAAAAAAAAAAAAAAGAAAAAAAGAAAGAAAAGAATCCAATCTTCAGTACTCAGTTCTACTTAGGAGTATGATTACTGGCTTGATTGCCCTCTCCCCCTTTTGACTCTCCTTTTCCTCCCCCAGGTCACCTCTATCTCCTCCCTCCCCCTTCTCTTCCTACCCAACACTGTGAATTTTTTTTCAGTGTTCCATGCTGTGGAGAACACTTAGGGAACTGATTACTGGCTAGGTCTGTCTCTCTCCTTTTGACTCCTCCTCTTCTGCTAGTCACCTCTATCTCCTTCCTCCTTCTTCTCTTATCTATGTAACTCTGTGAACCTCTCTGAATGTTCCAGACTGTGGAGAGCACATAGGGAATTGATTACTGGCTAGACTGCTCTCTCCCCTTTTGACTCCCCCTCTTCTCCTCCTGGTCACCTCTATCTCCCTCCTCCCTCTTCTCTTCTCCTTGTAACTCTGTGAACCTCTCTGGGTGTCCCTCACTGTGGAGAATCTTTTCACCATTAACCTAGATGTTTTATCATTGGTGCTATATGGATGGAGAAGTCTTGAGGATACTGTAAGAATAAGACTGAAAGCCAGAGGCAGGAGGCTTAAATTCAAAATTTTAGAACTCCAGAAAACTCCTGACTCCATTAATCGACAAGAGCTCATCCAAAAGCCTCCATACCTACACTGAAACCAAGCTCCACCCAAGAGCCAACAAGTTTCAGAGCAAGACATACCAAGCTAATTCTCCAACAACGCAGGAACAAAACCCTAAGTATTAAAATACAGGTGGCTAAAAGTCACACCAAACCCATAGACACCTCAAAACTTACTACTGGACACTTCATTGCACTCCAGAGAGAGGAGATCCAGGTCCACCCACCAGAACACTGACACAAGCTTCCCTAACCAGGAAACCTTGACAAGCCACAGGTCCAACCCCACCCACAGGGAGGACTCTCCACAATAAAGAGGAACCACAAACTACCAGCATACAGAAAGGCCACCCCAAACACAGCAATCTAAACAAAATGAAAAGGCAGAGAAATATTCAGCAAGTAAAGGAACATGATAAATGCCCACCAAACCAAACAAAAGAGGAAGAGATAGGGAGTCTACCTGAAAAAGAATTCAGAATAATGATAGTAAAAATGATCCAAAATGTTGAAAACTAAATGGAATTACAGACAATAGTCTGGAGACAAGGATTGAAAAGGTATAAGAAATGTTTAACAAGGACCTAGAAGAAATAAAAAAGAGTCAATAAATAATGAATAATGCAATAACTGAGCTCAAAAACACTCTGGAGGGAACCAACAATAGAATAACAGAGGCAGAAGATAGGATAATTGAGGTGGAAGATAGAATGGTGGAAAGAAATGAAACAGAAAGGAAAAAGAAAAAAGAATTAAACGAAATGAGGACAACCTCAGAGACCTCTGGGACAATGTCAAACACCCCAACATTCGAACCACAGGAGATTCGGAAGAAGAAGACAAAAAGAAAGGCCATGAAAAAATACTTGAGGAGATAATAGTTGAAAACTTCCCTAAAATGGGGAAGGAAATAATCACCCAAGTCCAAGAAATCCAGAGTCCCAAATAGGATAAACCCAAGGCAAAACACCCCAAGACACATATTAATCAAATTAATGAAGATCAAACACAAAGAACAAATGTTAAAACCAGCAAGGGAAAAACAACAAATAACACAGAAGGGAATTCCCATATGGATAACAGCTTATCTTTCAATAGAAACTCTTCAGGCCAGGAAGGAATGGCAGGACATACTTAAAGTGATGAAAGAGAAAAACCTACAACCCAGATTACTGTACCCACCAAGGATCTCATTCAGATATGAAGGGAAAATCAAAAGCTTTACAGACAAGCAAAAGCTGAGAGAATTCAGCACCACCAAACCAGCTCTTCAACAAATGCTAAAAGATCTTCTCTAGACAGGAAACACAGAAAAGGCTTATAAACTTGAACCCAAAACAACAAATTAAATGGCAATGGGATCATACTTATCAATAATTACCTTAAATGTAAATGGGTTGAATGCCCCAACCAAAAGACAAAGACTGGCTGAATGGATACAAAAACAAGACCCCTATATATGTTGTCTACAAAAGACCAACCTCAAAACAAGGGACACATACAGATTGAAAGTGAAAGGCTGGAAAAAGATATTTCATGCAAATAGAGACCAAGAGAAGCAGGAGTAGCAATACTCATATCAGATAAAATAGACTTTGAAATAAAGGCCATGAAAAGAGACAAAGAAGGACACTATATAATGATCAAAGGATTAATCCAAGAAGAAGATATAACAATTATAAATATATATGAACCCAACATAGGAGCACCTCAATATGTAAGGCAAATGCTAACAAGTATGAAAGAGGAAATTAACAGTAACACAATAATAGTGGGAAACTTCAATACCCCACTCACACCTATGGATAGATCAACTAAACAGAAAATTAGCAAGGAAACACAAACTTTAAATAATAGAATGGACCAGTTAGACCTAATTGATATCTATAGGACATTTCACCCCAAAACAATGAATTATACTTTTTTCTCAAGTGCACATGGAACCTTCTCCAGGATAGATCACATCCTGGGCCATAAATCTAGCTTTGGTAAATTTTTAAAAAATGAAATCATTCCAAGCATCTTTTCTGATGACAATGTGGTAAGATTAGATGTCAACTACAGGGAAAAAAAAAAAACTATTAAAAATACAAACATATGGAGGCTAAACAACACACTTCTGAATAACCAACAAATCACAGAAGAAATCAAAAAAGAAATCAAAACATGCATAGAAATGAATGAAAATACAACAACCCAAAACCTATGGGATTCAGTAAAAGCAGAGATAAGGGGAAGGTTCATAGCAATACAAGCTTACCTCAAGAAACAAGAGAAAAATCAAATAATCTAACTGTACACCTAAAGCAACTAGAAAAAGAAACGAAGAAACCCAGGGTTAGTAGGAGGAAAGAAATCATAAAAATTAGGGCAGAAATAAATGAAAAAAAAAAAAAGGAGACCATAGCAAAAATCAACAAAGCTAAAAGCTGGTTCTTTGAGCAGATAAATAAAATACACAAACCATTAGCCAGACTCATCAAGAAAAAAAAAAGGGAAAAGAGTCAAATCAACAAAATTAGAAATGAAAATGGAGAAACCACAACAAAACAACACAGAAATATAAAGGATCATAAGAGACTACTATTAGCAACTATATGCCAATAAAATGGACAACTTGGAAGAAATGGACAAATTCTTAGAAAAGTATAACTTTCCAAAACTGAACCAGGAAGAAGTAGAAAATCTTAACAGACCTATCACAAGTGTGGAAATCAAAACTGTAATCAGAAATCTTCCAACAAACAAAAGCCTAGGACCAGACGGCTTCACAGCTGAATTCTACCAAAAATTTAGAGAAGAGCTAACACCTAGAGAAGAGCTAACATATTATCCTTCCAGAAAAACAACAAAACAACACAGAAATATAAAGGATCATAAGAGACTACTATTAGCAACTATATGCCAATAAAATGGACAACTTGGAAGAAATGGACAAATTCTTAGAAAAGTATAACTTTCCAAAACTGAACCAGGAAGAAGTAGAAAATCTTAACAGACCTATCACAAGTGTGGAAATCAAAACTGTAATCAGAAATCTTCTAACAAACAAAAGCCTAGGACCAGACGGCTTCACAGCTGAATTCTACCAAAAATTTAGAGAAGAGCTAACACCTAGAGAAGAGCTAACATATTATCCTTCCAGAAAATTGCAGAGGAAGGTAAACTTCCAAACTCATTCTGTGAGGCCACCATCACCATAATACCAAAACTGGACAAAGATGCCACAAAAAAAAAAAGAAAATTACAGGTCAATATTACTGATGAACATAGATGTCAAATTCCTTAACAAAATTTTAGCAAACAGAATCCAACAACATATTAAAAAGATCATACTTCATGACCAAGTGTGCTTTATCCCAGGGATGCAAGGATTCTTCAACATTCACAAATTAATCAATGTGATATGCCACATTAACAAATTGAAAGATAAAAACCATATGATTATCTCAATAGATGCAGAGAAAGCCTTTAACAAAATTCAACATCCATTTATGACAAAAATCCTCCAGAAAACAGGCATAGAAGGAACATACCTCAACATAATAAAAACCACATATGATAAACCCACAGCAAACATTATCCTCAATGGTGAAAAATTGAAAGCATTTCCCCTAAAGTCAGGAACAAGACAAGAGAAATTAAGGAAACAATTCATTTACCATTGTAATGAAAAGAATAATAGCCAGGACATGGAAGCAACCTAGATGTCCATCGGCAGATGAATGAATAAGAAAGCTGCGGTACATATACACAGTGGAATGTGAAGTGAAGTCTCTCAGTCGTGTCCGACTCTTTGCGACCCCATGGACTGTAGCCTACCAGGCTCCTCCCTCCATGGGATTTTCCAGGCAAGAGTACTGGAGTGAGTTGTCATTTCCTTCTCCAGGGGATCTTCCCGACCCAGGGATCAAACCCGGGTCTCCCACATTCCAGGCAGACTCTTTAACCTCTGAGCCACCAGGGAAGCACTCAGCTATTAAAAAGAATGCATTTGAATCAGTTCTAATGAGCTGGATGAAACTGGAGCCTATTATATAGTGAAGTAAGTCAGAAAGAGAAACACCAATACAGTATATTAACGCATATTTATGGAATTTAGAAAGATGGTAACAATGACGCTATATGCGAGATAGCAAAAGAGACACAGATCTAAAGAACAAACTTTTGGACTCTGTGGGAGAAGGCAAGGGTGGGATGATTTGAGAGAATAGCATTGACACATGTATATTATCATATGTGAAACAGATCACCAGTCCAGGTTTGATACATGAGATAGGGTGCTCAGGGCTGGTGCACTGGGATGACCCCGAGGGATGAGATGGGGAGGGAGGTAGGAGGAGGGTTCAGGATGGGGAACACATGTACACCCATGGTTGATTCATATCAATGTATGGCAAAACCACTACAATATTGTAAAGTAATTAGCCTCCAATTAAATAAATTTAGAGAAAAAAAAAAAAAGAATACTGGAGTAGGTTGCCATATTCTCCTCCAGGAGATCTTTCCGACCCAGGAATCGAACCCAAGTCTCTTATGTCTCCTGCACTGGCAGGCAGTTTCTTTACCACTAGTGCCACCGGGAAACCTTCCTTGAAGTTATATAAGACCAAATTAGAGCAGCACTTACTACAGAAAGAACATTGTTAGAATTTCATTCGAAAAGGGAAGAAGAAACATTCATATGAGTCATGAATTCAAATACCAAGTCTACCACTTATTATGTGTGAAACCATTTCACTTCTCTGAGCTTTGTTTTTAACATTCATAAAATGGAAATACTACCTTACAATTGTGAGGGGCATAAAAGATCAATTGTATCAAGAGAACTATAATGGGAGTTAGAGTTAGGGTGGTGGTAGAAAAACAGCATGTTTTTCTACAGCTACACCTACACCTATATCTACCTACAGCTATCACCTCCACCAGCTCCATTGCCTCTGCTAGAAAGACTGGCTTCTTCCTTTAGGTTCAAAATATGAGGGAATGCACACAGTCCCTCTACTGCATCCCATGCAGGATTACTCCTTGCTCCCTTTTCCTCTTTCCTACAAACCCCAGGAAGTTGGCTGCCTCCCCTCGCTGCTCTTCCACTGTCAGCCCTAGCCCCTGTGTTAGGCACTTGACATATATCCTATCTAATCCTCACAACCCCTGCAAAGTAGGTACTATTACCATATTCTTTCATATAGTCAACTAGCATTCACATAGTACTATGTGTCAGACACCACGCCAGGCACTGAGGACATGGGGATTAACAACACAGACCTCTTTGAGTTTAAATTTTATAAACAAGGGGGCTGAGGCTCAGTAAAGTTAAGTAACTCACTTTCTGTCACATCACTGAAGGTGGAACCCAGGCTACCCGACTCCACTGCTTCTTGGCTCCTCCTTCCTCCCAGGCCCAAACGCAAATCAAGGCTCTGTGCCTCTCTCCAGGAGGAAAAGGTGGTTCAAAAAGAAAATAAATGATGAATTTCAGCAAGAGTAAATATAAAGACATATACTCAGGTCTACAGAAATAAAATAAGGCAGCCAACAGTTTTGAAGGAAAAATGTCTATCTGGAAAGGAGTTGATTGTCCACTAATTTAAGGTGAAGAGCATGAGAAGGATGGATACCATGTGGAGGAAGGTACACAGTCCAACTTCTGACAAAAAAAAAAAAAAAGAATACCTTCCTCATCTCCAGGTTAGTCAATCACACGTGGAGCCCCAAGCCACGTCTTAAGATGGGCACTACCAACTACAGGAAAATAGTGACCCAAGAGAAACAGCTGAAAGTTCAGGGGACAAACAATGAAAAATACAGAAAGATAATGAACCACTGCTATACGCAACACAGGTGAATCTCACAGACATCATGACTAATGAAGGAGACCAGAAACAAACCATTACCTAACATATGATCCCATTCATATAAAATGTAAGAACAGATGGCAATAAAGGTAAGAAAGGTGGTGGCAGCCTTTGGGGTGGGTAATGGTGGAAGCATATGGGAGAGAGGCTTCAGGGAGCTGGATGACCCTTGAAAACATTTCATTGAATACATTTGAATCAGTTCTAATGAGGTGGATGAAACTGGAACCTATTATACAGAGTGAAGTAAGCCAGAAAGAAAAACATCAATACAGTATACTAATGCATATATATGGAATTTAGAAAGATGGTAACAATAACCCTATATGAAAGACAGCAAAAGAGACACAGATGTATAGAACAGCCTTTTGGACTCTGTGGGAGAGGGTGAGAGTGGGATGATTTGGGAGAATGGCAGTGCATGGGGAACACACATACACCTGTGGCGGACTCATGTCAATGTATGGTAAAACCACTATAGTACTGTAAAGTAATTAGCCTCCAATTAAAATGAATAAATTTATTTAAAAAAGAAAACAATTCATTGAGCTATATACTTAATATTGTTCACTTTACTGTATGTTATCATTCAATATAAAAGTTCATGAAAAAAAGAGAGAAGGTGGTAAAGGTATTGTCAGACAAATAAAAATGTGATCATTCCTTCCCAACAGAGCCTCACAAAAATATTTCCAAACAATGTACTTTAGGAAAAAAGAAAGTGATTCTAGAAGGAAGGTCTGATATGCTGGAAGAGATGGTGAGCCAAGAAATTAGGAAATATATGGGTAAATCTATACAAGTGTCAATTATATAAAAGAATAATAGGTACTGTATAATTTGTAGGGTTAACATAATAATACAAATGGATTTAAAATACCAAACAAAATTAGAAGAGAAATTAATGTGATTAATGTTAGAATAAACTAAGATTTAAGAGGAAAGATAAGTAATTAACTTTTGCCTTTGCTATATTAAGTAATAAAGTAAGTAAATCACTAATAACAAGGATCTGTGCTTCTCTTGGGCTTCCCCAGTGATTCAGCAGTAAAGAATACACCTGGTGATGCAGGAGACACAGGAGACTCGGGTTCGATCCCTAGGTCAAGAAGATCCCCTGAAGGAGGGTATGGCAGCCCACTCCAGTATTCTTGCCTGGAGAATCCCATGGACAGAGGAGCCTGGCAGTGTACAGCCCATAGGGTCGCAAAGAGTCAGACACGACTGAAGCAAGCGGGCATCTATGCTTCAGTTACACAGTCAACCCTCCCTTTCCATGGATGCAAAATCCAAAAATATAAAGGCTGACTTAAGGGACTTGGGATTCATGGATTTTGTTCCAGGATAGGTGTCCTGAAACCAATCCTTTGCAGATACCAAGGGATGACTGTATAACCAAAATTGGTCAAGAACTGTTAGCAGAAGGCAGATGCTGCTCAAACCAAAGCCTGTCTATAAAAGGGGAACCAGATCCTATAGAAGTCTGCACAACAGTTTTGTTAAAACACAAAATTTAACTGAGTAAATTTGAAGATCTAATTGGGTTTACTAAATGACTCATGAATCAGGCAATGTCTCATCTGGCAAACAAATTGGTGCTCCAAGGAGATACATATAACAGGCTTTTGGAACAAGGAAGTCATCAGTAAAAACAAAAAAAAAAAAAAGAAAGTTCACTGGAGGAAAGTAAAAGTTCAGGTGAAAACAGCTTCTCATTGACTGAGCTGCAGTGTTTTCATTGGCTGCACTTGTTGCTGGGTGAGAAAGAAGTCTTCCTTCCTCCTATTGGACAAGTAAAGTAGTTGCACTTCCTGCTTGGGAGTGCAAAACACAGCTCTTCCCATTGAGATCAGTAAGTGACATCTTCCTGTTGGGGTAAGTGAAACTTCCTGTTTGGAATAATTGACAATGAATCAGTGATGGGACATGAGATCTCTCTCTACAGACCTTCCCAACTCCAAGTTTAGTTGAGGTTTCCTTTTATTAATTTTCACAAAGTATAGTAGCATATCTCCCAATTCTTCCCCCAAAGGGACTTCCAGCCATTTATCAGAATAGCTGTACACTGCTGCTACTGCTAAGTCACTTCAGTCATGTCCGACTCTGTGTGACCCCATAGACGGCAGCCCACCAGGCCCCCCCGTCCCTGGGATTCTCCAGGCAAGAACACTGGAGTGGGTTGCCATTTCCTTCTCCAATGCATGAAAGTAAAAAGAGAAAGTGAAGTCACTCAGTCATGTCTGACCCTCAGCGACCCCATGGACTGCAGCCCACCAGGCTCCTCCGTCCATGGGATTTTCCAGGCAGGAGTACTGGAGTGGGGTGCCATTGCCTTCTCCGAGCTGTACACTGGAGCAAGGGAAATACTCAGAACTTCACTGTGCAATACAAGTTGTGAAGTATACAAGTATGCAAGTTGTGAAGTGATACTGAGACCAGGGCCCCCAAATGCCAGGCAGAATGACAGAGATTACTGCCATTCTCTAAGACTGAGAGGTACACACATCCCCTTTTAATTCACTGATATAATCCCTGCAAAACCAGATGGATGATAGAGGGTGATGGTAGACTAATATAAACGTAGCTACAGGCAGCCACATTTGCAGCTTCAATGCCAGACACAGTATCTTTATTAGAACAGATGAACACAGCCTACAGATGAACACATCTACTGATCTGGCCTCATCAGGATGATCAAATTTCCTCCCATTCACCTGGAATGGACAGCAGTGTGCGTTTACAGTCTTGTTCCTCAGCTGTATTAACTCTCCTGCTCTGTCACAATATAACCTAAAGGGATCTTGATCTGGATCAAGCTTGGTCCATTATATTGATGACATCACATTAATTGGACACGGAGACTAGGAAGTGACAAGCACTCTGAATATCCTGGAAATAAGCATTCATCCAGGGAGTGGGGAATAAACTGTAACAAAGGTTGGAAGACCTGCTTAGCCAGTGAAGTTTTCAGGGGTCCACGGTCTGGAATACGCCAAACATCCTCTCCAAAATAAAGGACAAGTTACTGTAACTTGTGCCACTTGTTACTAAGAAAGAAACACATCACTTGTTTCAGGTTTTGGAGATAGCATCTATTGCACTGGGAATACTGCCTGAACCCCTTGCAGGTAACATGGAAGGCTGCCAGTTTTGAGAGGGTCAAGAGCAAGAAGGAACTCTGTAGTGGATTCAGACTGCAGGACAAGCTTGGGCATATGGTCTGGCAGGTCCGATGATGCTAGAGCATCTGCGGTGGTTAAGGACGCCCCATGGAGTCTGTGACAAGACCATGAATGAGAGTTGCAGCCCAGACCCCTAAGGTTCTGGAGCCAAGCCACGCTGTCTACAGCAGATAACTATGTGCCATTCAAAAGACAGCTCTGGCTCAGTACCGGTCCCTGCGGGAAACTGAATGTCTGACCACAGAACATCATAAACTGGGGCGATTGTCAGACCCACCAAACATAAACTGAGACAGGCACAATTGCAATCTGTCAGCCAATGAAAATAACACATTTGGAATCAGGCTTAAGCAGGTATGGAGGAAACAAGAAAATTGTACGAACAGGTGGTCCAGGTCCCATACCCTACCCCTCTTGCACAGATGCCTTACCCTCAGCCCAAGTCAGTGGCCCCTTAGGGATTTCTCTACAACCAGTTAACAGGAGGAAAAAAATAGTCAGCACAACATGTTGGTATAAACTAAAAACGGACTGCTACTACACAGAATGGCTCTGAAAAAGAGTGTAAGGGAAAAAGCCTCCCAGTGGGACTGTTTAAAGTACTATCAGGGGGCTTCCCTGGTGGCTCAGTGGTAAAGAACCTGCCTGCCTTCCCTGACCCAGGAAGATCTCACATGCCACAGAGCAACTAAGCCCAAGCGCCACAACTATTGAGCCCGTGCTGTAGAACCCACAAGCTGCAACTCCGAAGCCTCACCCTAGAGCCTGTGCTTCACAAAAGAAGCCACCGCAACGAGAAGCCGGGGCAGTGCCACTGGAGAGAAGCCCTCGCTCCCCACAACTAGAAAAAAGCTGGCACAGCGGTAAAGATTCAGCACAGCCAATAAATAAATAAAATTATTTTTTTTAATTAAGTACAATCAATCATCTGCTTTGTGTGGGAGAAGAGATAGCCTGAGCGAAGGATACACAAAGACTTCCAGATAATGACAAATGGTTTGGCTGCTTGGTTAAGGACAAGAGTCTGTTTTGCCAGTCCTGTGTAAGTTCTGGTGGCTTTATGGTGGGGTTAATGGTGACCTCCTCCAAGAGGGCTTATGCCACACCCAGGTCTGCTGCACCCAAAGCCCCTGCCCCTGCGGCAGGCTACTGCTGACCTGTACCTCCACAGGAGACACTCCTATACTCAACGGCAGGTCTGGCTCAGTCTCTGTGGGGTCTCCTGGTGTGCACAAGGTTTTATTTGAGCCCTCTGAGCTTCTCTGGCAGATATGGGGTTTGATTCTAAACACAGTTTCGTCCCTCCTACCATCTTGCTGGGGCTTCTCCTTTGCCCTTGGATGTGGGGTATCCTTTTTCAGTGGGATCCAACATTTTCCTGTTGATGGGTGTTCAGCAGTGAGTTGTAATTTTGGAGTTCTCGCAGGAGAAAGAGAGTGTATGTCCTTCTACTCCACCATCCTGATAGTCCATGGGGTTGCAAAGCGTCAGACTTTGAGTGACTTTCGCTTTCACTTTCATTACTAGACAGTAAAGAATCTGTCTGCAATGCAAGAGACCAAGTTCAATCCGTGGGTCAGGAAGATTCCCTGGAGTAAGTAATGGCAACCCACTCCAGTATTCTTGTCTGGAAAATTCCATGGATAGAGTAGCCTGGAAGTCTTCAGTCCATGGGGTTGCAAAGAGTCGGACATGACTGAGGGACTAACACACACACTATTATCATGAGGGTGGAGGCTAATCACGGGTCTTATGGCTAGCTTCTCAAAGTCTTTTTCTGTTAGAAGAACACACGATTGTATTTACAGGTTAAATGATATGTCTGGGGATTACTTTCAAATAATAAAAAAAAAATTTTTTTTAAGTAGAAGAGATGGTACAAGACTGGTAGGAAACTGATCATTGTTGAATTTGGGTGATGAGTCAGAGGATTCATTATAACATTGTCTCTATTTTTGTGTATGCTCTGTAATAAAGAGTTAAACATAATATCCCCTTAATAGTTGCAGAAAAAGCTCATTTGATACATTCATCACCCATTCATAATTGGTTTCTTAACAAACTAGGAATAGAAAGGAATTTCTTTAAGCCTGCCTATCAAAACCTACAACAAACACTATAGTTAATAATGAAACAAACATTTGGGGACTTCCCTGGGAATCCAGTGGCTAAGACTCTTTGCTCGCAATGCAGGGGTCTCGGGTTCTATATCTGTTCATGGAACTAGATCCCACATGCTGCAATTAGAGTTTGAATGCCACAGCTAAGAAAGATCCTGTATGCTGAAACTAAGACCCAGCATGACTAATTAAAGAAATATTTTGTGAAAAATAATGAAACATTTTTAAAAAATAAAAAATAAAATAAGAATACTCTTACTATTACCATATCTCAGTAACATCGAATCAGAGAACCTGATCAATACAGTAATTCACGAAAAAGAAATTGAGATATAAGAAATGGAAAGGAACAAATAACAGCTAAATGCCACAGTTCTCTACCTAGAAAAACCCAAAATGATAATAAACAAATTATTAGAATAATTCTCAGACTGTCTTAAGTTTAGCAAGGGAATGGTAAAGAGAACAAATGGTGTTCACCCTCGGTGGGGGAAGAGAGGTTTCAACAGGCTAGAACACAGGTGACTTTCAGAATCATTGGTAATGTTCTTAAGATAAATGGTAGAGACAAGGCTGTTTATTATTCTACATAACTTCTCGTGTGCGTGTGGTTTTGTTTGCATGAAAAAAATTATAATAAAAATTACAAGTAAATAAAAAATAATGTCTTCCGATTGCTGGAATTCCTAAAGCATAAAACATATGGACATGTCTGTCAGGGTGTTGTAGAGATAATTCTTGCTTCAGGAAAATTACAATAACTTGCTCTTTTTATTTGTTCATTTATCTGGCTATGCCAGTCTTAGCTGGCAGCATGCAGGACCTACAGTCTTCATTGCAACATTTGGATCTTTAGTGGCAACATGGGTATCTAGGAATCAAACCCAGACCCCCTGCATTGGGGGTGTGGAGTCTTAGCCACTGAACCATGAAGAAAGTAACTTGCTCTTGAATGTCCATTGCCATTTTCAAATTTTCTCTAATAGTCATTATATCACTCGATTAATGCCCTGTGGCACTGTAAACTTAGGGTTGCCCATGCCAACAGTTCAGAAATAGCCAAAATAAAACCAAAGAACATAAAAGTAGTAATTAGTTTTTTTAAAAAAATTATTGTACACCATCAAAAAGACAGTTTTTGAACTGGGAGCACACAAACCCAACCTGGAATGAGGCTCTGGGAGTACACTGTCAAAAAACAGCTCATATAGTCAGAAGGCAGTGTCGCTGCAATAACTGGTAATTAGGCTAAATTAATGACTAAACTGGTTTTGTCTCCTCGGGGGAACTGCAAGATTGGTCTCCATTTTCTTCTGATTTTAACTGAAAATATGTACCAAAATTCTGGAAACAAAAAAAATGTTTTAATGTACACAACTATTTTGAAACACTGCATGGATCAACACTGCGAAGGGCAATAGAAAAACATGCGTCTGTAGGCTGCGATGGCCTCTGTCTAGACACATAGTCTTGGACATAGCCTTGAACAAGTAGGGTCATTCCCTTTTTGATGAGGCCTGAGCTCTCCAGTACACCCCACAGCTTCCCACTCTTCTCACACTCTGCCATCTTCATTCTTCTACATTTCCCTGCCTGGCCCAGTAGGTAGCTAATTTTGTAAACCCATCATCTTCCAGAAATACAGGCATTTGCGGGAATCCACCTGTATTTCTCTGAATTCACAGCCAGAGGGAGGCACAGAAAATAAGAGGCGAAATCCATAGCTTTTGCTACTAGTACTTTCAGCGGAGAAGGCAATGGCACCCCACTCCAGTACTCTTGCCTAGAAAATCCCTTGGACAGAGGAGCCTGGTAGGCTGCAGTCCATGGGGTCGCTGAGTCGGACACGACTGAGCAACTTCACTTTCACTTTTCACTTTCATGCATTGGAGAAGGGAATGGCAACCCACTCCAGTGTTCTTGCCTGGAGAATCCCAGGGACGGGGGAGCCTGGTGGGCTGCCGTCTATGGGGTCTCACAGAGTCGGACACGACTGAAGCAACTTAGCAGCAGCAGCAGCAGCAGCAGCAGTACTTTCAGGGAAAGGAATCTAATTTTCACCATGAAAATGTTACATGTTTATCTGAACTGAGAATTATTCTGCAAACAAAAGGTATGAGGCTGGAAATGTTCATGTCTCGCTAGAGCTGATCAAAATGAGTGAGTGGTCACAATTTGATTGTGGTCTCTCAATACAAATGCTGCTCTGGGGATCACAACTCGGCTCTTTGCAAGCGTCTCAGAACAACCAGAAACGTGGCTGGTTTCAGAAATTCTTACAAATGAGTGAATGTTTCAGTAAGCTTCCATCACACTTTTCTGCTGAACATTTCTGTTGAAAATCTCTCCAGATCTTCTCTCCTCAGATAGGAAATGAGGAGTGACTCTATACCGGGCAAGGAGGGGACAAGCCACCGTCTGTCACAGTCAGAAAGTATGCGGTGTTTGGTATGCTGGCAAATGCTTAGCAACCAGTTCTCAAAGCAAGGCTGATTCATGCTGGTGTATGGCAGAAACCAACACAGTATTGTAAAGCAATTATCCTCCCATTAAAAATAAAGGAAAACAAAAAGGGGAGGCTGAGGCGGCACGGGGGAGGAGGGTACTTCCCCAGTAGTCCGGTGGCTAAGCTTCTGGGTTCCCAATGCAGGGGGCTCAGGTTTGACCCCTGCTGAGGGAACTAGATCTCAGTCTTAGTTGCAGCTAAGAGTGCCATGCTGAAACTAAAAGAAACTGCATGTCGCAATGAAGACTGAAGACCCCACATACGACAACGAAGACCGGTACAGACGAATAAATAGGTATTAAAACAAAACAATAATAAGCGCCAAACCGTTTCACAGCATTTGCCATTTCCATGATGTGAATACTCCTACTGTAGCCAACTTCAAGCTACCAACATTGTGACATTGAACGCGGAGTTGGAGACAGATACTGCAACGGGCTCGGAGCTGCCAGAAGTCAGCTTTCCCACCCCACTGATTCCTACCCACCCTTCACCACCATTTCAAAGTTCAATCAGCTGTGGAAGCAAGCCCATCCTAATATTTGGAGGGTTTAGGGTAAGGATACAAATGGAGGCCCACAGATTATATGTCTAAATATTTAAGTTATAAGTCAAACTAATAAACTGTTCATTAAAATATTGCCTATCCTGCTGCCATGACAAATATGCCTTCATAATTACCGAATCAGGTTTAAATTTAGGATTCTATGCCTAACACAGCCAGAGAGAAGAAGCCATTTGGGAACTTGCCCAGTGGTCCAATGGCCAAGACTCCATGCTCCCACTGCAGGCGGCCCAGGTTTGATCCCTGGTCAGGGAACCAGATTCCACATGCCGTAACTAAGAGTTCACATGCCACAAGGAATATCAAAGACCCAGCATGCTGCACCTAAGACCTGGTGCAGCCAAGTAAATAAATATTTTAAAAAGAAGAAGAAGCCATCCCTGGCCCTCTGTCTCAGGCCCAGCCCTTGCTCCTGCTCACCCTCAGCACACGCAGCCCTAGTCCATGCGTCCAAGCTCCTGGGCAAACAGCGGACCCTAAGCCATCTCTTGGCCCAAGTATGAGCACATTGGCAGTGTGGTCTCTGTACAGGGGAACAGGCCCAGGGTAAAGTGGTCTTGAGGTCACTCAGGCAGGGAGTTACAGGGCCCCAAGTACCTGAAGCATGGAGGTGAGTCTCTCAGTGGACATGTCTCCCCTGCCATGTGGAGGGCAAGGCCAGATCAGGGCAAAGCAGGCCCTTTCCAGTGGGAGACTTGGAGCAGGGAGCCATCCCTGAGAGTGATTACTGCAGAGAAGTCCCTCCAGCCACCCAGGTCTTCTGACAATCTTCAGTATTTAATCTCCCGAACTTGGCAGGGCTCTTGAAATTTCAATCACTCAAGTAGAGCACTTGAGTACTTACAATTGGCTGGGACTGAGCTGTATGGTAAAGGAATGAAAAGATCTTTCTGACCCAATACTCCCCAAAGGATAGTTCATTACATTGAGACTTCACTTACAGTTTAGGGCAGGGTCAGCAAACCAGGACCTGAGGGCCTATCCTGCCTGACTATTTTTTTATGGCCCTTGAGTTTAGAATGGATTTTACATTCTGGAAGAGTTAAGAAAAAATCCAAAGAAGAATATTTCAGGACATGGAAAAAATATGATACTCTAATTTGTGTCCATAAATAAACTTTTATGGGAACATCACCCTGCCCTTTTGTTTACATGTTGTCTGTGGCTATTTTCACCCTACAACAGCAGAATTGAAGACTCGCATCACAGGCTATGACCACATGACCCAAGTTTTTTACGCTGACCCTTTACAAAAAGGTCGCGAACCCCTGTTTTATTTGTTTGCTTGTTTGGGCCGCACCACGCAGTATGCAGAACTTCCCTACCCAGGGATCGAACCCATGCCCTTACATTGGAAGGGTGGAGTCTTTACCACTGGACCACCACAGATGTGAACCCCCACTTCAGAGTTAAGTTTCTACGTTTCTCCAGAGAAGATGGGTGATATGGAGAGTTAAGGGATGTGAACCCCTGAGAAGGAAGGGCAAGAAGGGGACAAGCAAAAGGAAGACCGGAAGTTCTGACTGGGCAAACTGCAGAAACTTGCCCTCTTTCTGTAGAAAAGAGAAGTTATACAAAGGCAGTAAGGGCCTGCAGGGGGGGACACTTACGAACAAAGAGGAAGGAGAAGTGGGCATCTTACCCTCTAACTTCATCAACACTGAGGCCAGACTTTGCCTTGTTTTTTTTCCATTAATCTCATATATAATGAGATTTTTTAATCTTTGCTTAACTGGAACGTTAAATCTTAAAGGCAGTTCCTTGTCTCTGTGATAATCTTTGTAGTTGAAAATGGGACTGGGGGCTCATCATTAAAACATCTAGAGAAGCTCTGCCTCCTAGACATAAATGGAAGCCAGGTAACAATCTATGCGGAAAAGAATCTGAAAAAAAAAAGATATATGTGTGTATAATTGAATCACTTAGCTGTACTAACACAATATCACAAATCAGCTATACTTCAATTAAAAACAAACAAATAAGGGTAGACAAACTTTAAAATAATAATATTAAGCAGGAATATAATCTTTAATCTTCTAGTAGCCTCGTTTTAAAAAGTAAAAAGAACCGGTAATATTAATAAACTCCCTTACTTGATGCAATGTATCTACCATATTATCAATTCAACATGGAATCATGTAAAATTATTAATGAATTATCAAATATTCTCAACACACTGAAGTACTTTCTAATAACTGAGACAAGTTTCAGCTTTTCAAGGTACACTGAAATTGAATAAAATTAAAACTCAGTTCCTCGGGTGCACTAGTCTCATTTTAAGTGCTTAATAGTCACAGATGGCTAGTAACACTGAATAGTGTAGCTACACAAATCCTTGACACCGAACTGCCATATTATCCCCTGTGACTGGTTTCTATCAACTCCGGGCAACATTAAATATTTACAGAGCACTTATTCTCTCCTTTTAAGCTTTCTGGATGACAGGAAATTGACTTGGGTAATTTCTCTGTGTTGACTGCTTTCTTTGCTCTTCTGGCGCTGCAAAATATTCCAGGCTCATCTCGAATTTTCCCTGCAGCCTCATCTTGCTAAAGATCATTTTGGCTAGGTCATCCTCTCTTTTACAACCCTCAGTGACTTTCAGAGAATAAAATCCTTACTGTGGTTTCAAGGCCATTTTTTTTTCCCTCTAAGCCTCAATCCCTGATGCTCTCCGCCCTTGCTCACCTGTACTCTAGTTACATGGAGTCTAACAATTTCTAGGACATGCCCAGTTATTTCAACCTCAGGGCCTTTGCAAGGCTGGCTCTGTCATCCTTAATCTTTCATGTCATGTCACCTCCACAGAAAGGATTCCTTGAACTCTGTGCCTCAAAGAGCTTCCTGTCCTAAAGTTACTTCTCTTGCCACCACTGGCCCACTTCACCTCAGTGCTTAGTGTCGTCTCTGTTACATCTGCTTTAAAGCATACATTAACATATGGTCAATTCTTTTTATTTTTGGCATTTTAAGTAAGATTTAAATCAATACAAATGCAACAATTATAAATGCAGACTGACAAAGAACAGTTGAATTGGGCATCAAAACTGACAGGGCTGCCACTGGTGACATGCTTTCCAACCCTTAAACAACCCTCGCAAAGTTCCAAGCAAAACTGAGTCCTTTGTTCTTTGGTTTACACATTAGTTGCACCCCTGGAAAATTCAGTGTTTGCTAAAATTGAACAGAAAATACTTTTCCATTTATATATAAAACAGGATTAGGTTTTAGGCTCAGAGCATTATAAACAAGTTTTTCACCTATTTGAAGGTCAGGTGGGGTGCTTGAGAGTCACATGCCACCCGCAATAGTTTTTCACTGAGCTTGGCAGTATGTTTAGCGCCCCTGACCTAATGCTGACCTTGCCAGAAGATTCCCCAATCACTGTGTCAATCAGATGTATCCACATTTGATTGAGATTTCCAAAGCATTTCAATTTCTAAAACTCATTTGTTTTAGATTTCTAGAACATTTCCTGGGCTGGTGAGGGGCATTGTTTTCTAAGAAGCCATGACGTAAACGTAAGACTGAGACCCATAGGTAGGGTAAGCAAAGAGACCATGGGACAGGGCCTTTTGTGAGTACTCACCCCACCTCACCATAACAACTATTGCAATATTAGAAGTGTACTCTAACCGCTGGGAAGGCATTCTGTTATCAGGAAAGTAACAGAGCACCCACGGCTCCCTCTGCTAACTCCTACTCTCTCAGCTTGACACCATTCTGCGGACCGCTCCCAGGATACAGGAGAGCAAGACAAATGTCTGCCCAAGCAGAGGGAGCCATGCTTGTGAAGTCATATTAGGGGAATACCTCCTCCAGATACCCCTCAGGCACTGCCCTCCTTTGTCACCACCTTGCAAGGAAGCAGGAGGAGCACAGGAGACAGACTGGAGACAAGTTCCAGAACACAGCATGTGCTAACAGACAAACAAGTTGCATATCCAGTGGTCAGCCCCACCTCTCTGTCACCAAGCCCTAAGACCTGAGCAAGTTCCTCAGAGATTAGAAAAGTGCTCTTGGCTTCCTGAGGATTCCACCAGTTGAAAGTGTCTTTCCTTGGGGACAGGATGCTCCCAGCCCAATATCTGTTTAAAAAGTGTGACCTGACCTTCCTACACTTTTGGTAGGAATGTAAATTGGTGCGAAGTTCCTTAAAAAACTAAAAATAGAGCTACCATATGATCCACTCCTGGGCGTATATCTGGAGAAAACCACAATTTTAAAAGATATAGGCACCCCAATGTTCATAGCGGCACTATTTACAATAGCCAAGACATGGAAGCAACCTAACTGTCCATTAACAGATGAATGGATAAAGATGTGGGATATACATACAATAGAATACTAAAATCAGCCATGGGGAAAAAAAAGAAAGAATGCCACTTGCAGGAACATAGATGAACCTAGAGATTCTCATACTAAGTGAAGAAAGTCAGAGAAAGACAAGTATCACACGATGTCACTCATATGTGAAATCTGATTTTTAAGTGATATAAATAAGCTTATTTACAAAACAGAGTCACAGATTTTGAAAACAGACTTGACAAAGAGGAAAGTGGCAGGAAAGGACAAATTAGGAGGTTGGGATTAAAATACACACACTGCTATACGTAAAATAGACAATCAACAAGGACCTACCATAGAGTACAGGGAATTCTACTCAATATTCTGTAACAATATTGCATAGGAACCTGGAATGTCAGGTCCATGAATCAAGGCAAATTGGAAGTGGTCAAACAAGAGATGGCAAG